>JAINUG010000178.1:0-230828 GCA_029706075.1 Aldrovandia affinis | reverse complement strand
CGCAGGCACGGAGGTACGACCCCGTCTGAAATCTCGTTTTTAATTTTCAGTTTTCCGTTAAGTTTTTTTTTTTTTTTTTTTTTTTTTTTCTGATCTCCGTTTTCTAGTTTTTTACAAATCAGGGATGTGATTTTCTTCCTGGTTAATCAGGAAATGTTTATTTTCAGACCATAGATATCTTGTGGACATGTGTATGTTATAAGCATACACATTAAGAAATGTTGCACTCTTTGACAGCTGATAGCAGGAGAGAATGTTCAGCAAATAAAGCCAAATAGCCAGATACATTTTGCACCAGAAAATCAGCATTTCCTGAATAATCAAGAAAATCACATCCCTGAAAATCCAGATTTCCACTTTCTCAGTAAAAAATGTCCGGATTTCCATTTTTTGCAGGAAAAAAAAAGAAAAGAAAACATGACATTGTTATTTAGATTCTTTTTTTCCAATTAAAAATGCTTAATTATACATATTAACAATGAAATGTGAAAGCTGAATGATGACAAACAAACTTGGCTTTTGCAAGCAAACTTGCCTTTGACAAGCAAACTTGGCTTCTTGTGGCTTTTGCTGCAGCCGTTTGTGGGGGCCTCTTTGACACGTTGGTGAAATGGCATGTTGCGAGCTAACGTTAGCTACCTCAGAAAACTTGCGTGGCTATGTGATATGATGCCAGGACACCGTTGCCAAGTTACCAAATTCACTCCCAGGAACCTGCTGCAGATGGGTAATATGCATGATATTGTGACAGTTCTGTTTTAAAAGTTCCATATCAGAGGCCTACAGAGGCTTTCCCTGTCTGAAATGTCTTCATTTAAGGCTTTTGTCCAAAATGGCTTACATTGCCATCATGGCAAACAACAGCAAGTCCAATTAAGAGGGGTAACTAGAGAAGGCTAATTCTGTTAAGACACTGTTCCAGTGTGTGGATGAGCCCCACGGTCTGCATCCTGTTAAGACACTGTTCTAGTGTGTGGATGAGCCCCACGGTCTGCATCCTGTTAAGACACTGTTCTAATGTGTGGATGAGCCCCACGGTCTGCATCCTGTTAAGACACTGTTCTAGTGTGTGGATGAGCCCCACGGTCTGCATCCTGTTAAGACACTGTTCTAATGTGTGGATGAGCCCCACGGTCTGCATCCTGTTAAGACACTGTTCTAATGTGTGGATGAGCCCCACGGTCTGCATCCTGTTAAGACACTGTTCTAGTGTGTGGATGAGCCCTACGGTCTGCATCCTGTTAAGACACTGTTCTAGTGTGTGGATGAGCCCCACAGTCTGCATCCTGTTAAGGCACTGTTCTAGTGTGTGGATGAACCCCACAGTCTGCATCCTGTTAAGACACTGTTCTAATGTGTGGATGAGCCCCACGGTCTGCATCCTGTTAAGACACTGTTCTAGTGTGTGGATGAGCCCCACGGTCTGCATCCTGTTAAGACACTGTTCTAGTGTGTGGATGAGCCCCACGGTCTGTATCCTGTTAAGACACTGTTCTAGTGTGTGGATGAGCCCCACGGTCTGTATCCTGTTAAGACACTGTTCTAGTGTGTGGATGGGGCCCCACGGTCTGCATCCTGTTAAGGCACTGTTCTAGTGTGTGGATGAGCCCCACGGTCTGCATCCTGTTAAGACACTGTTCTAGTGTGTGGAAGAGCCCCACGGTCTGCATCCTGTTAAGGCACTGTTCTAGTGTGTGGATGAGCCCCACGGTCTGCATCCTGTTAAGACACTGTTCTAATGTGTGGATGAGCCCCACGGTCTGCATCCTGTTAAGACACTGTTCTAGTGTGTGGATGAGCCCCACGGTCTGCATCCTGTTAAGACACTGTTCTAGTGTGTGGATGAGCCCCACGGTCTGCATCCTGTTAAGACGCTGTTCTAGTGTGTGGATGAGCCCCACGGTCTGCATCCTGTTAAGACACTGTTCTAGTGTGTGGATGAGCCCCACGGTCTGCATCCTGTTAAGACACTGTTCTAGTGTGTGGATGAGCCCCACGGTCTGCATCCTGTTAAGGCACTGTTCTAGTGTGTGGATGAGCCCCACGGTCTGCATCCTGTTAAGACACTGTTCTAGTGTGTGGATGAGCCCCACGGTCTGCATCCTGTTAAGGCACTGTTCTAGTGTGTGGATGAGCCCCACGGTCTGCATCCTGTTAAGGCACTGTTCTAGTGTGTGGATGAGCTCCACGGTCTGCATCCTGTTAAGACGCTGTTCTAGTGTGTGGATGAGCCCCACGGTCTGCATGCTGTTAAGGCACTGTTCTAGTGTGTGGATGAGCCCCACGGTCTGCATCCTGTTAAGACACTGTTCTAGTGTGTGGCAATCAAGAGGCACGTGAAGTGTCTTCCTCCAACTCATGCCCGTGAAGCTGAATTTGTGAAAACTGGCGTGTGAAGCGGCTGCTGACATCGCGTGTCTCAGAAGAGAATAGACGGCATGTGTGGTATAATGGTTAAGGAACTAGGCTTGTAGCTCAGAGGTTGCCGGTTCGATCCCAGGTGGGGGCACTGCTGTTGTACCCTTGAGCTAAAGGTACTTAACCTGAATTGCTTCAGTAAAAATATCCAGCTGTATAAATGGATTGTATGCAAAGAAATGTGAAACTGTGTAAGTGGCTCTGGATAAGAGCGTCTGCTAAATGCCTGTAATGTAATGTAATGTAAATTGGGTGAATTATTATTATTCTTTTTAAGAAGGGTAACTACAAGCCTCAGGACAGAGCGGGGTAGCAGCACGCACTGTCACGACACAGATGGAGTCTAATCAGCTTTGCACTAAATACATATTACAGATGTATAAAGCCATGTTTTAAGTGAGAGTTGGAGTTGGCAATCTCCCTGCAGTTTCCTTATTGCCAACTCCAACTCTCACTTAAAACATGGCTTTATACATCTGTAATATGTATTTAGTGCAAAGCTGATTAGACTCAGCCAGAACACAAGAGAATGAAATAAGATGCCAAGTGCACAAATGGCAGACAATGCTCTCTGCGCAAATACATATTACAGTAAAACAGAAGGAGCTTAAACGGTCCTGGTGTTGATAGCTGTTTGCCAAAAAACTTTATTCAGATTGTTCCGAGCCCGGTGGCAGACTGGAAGTCCGTGCTCTGTGAAATGATCTTCCCTTAACCTCCATTTCACACCCCCCCCACCCCCACCCTGCCCAAGAGGAACGGTTCCAAAGCTTAATCCCGGGGCTTGATCTTTCCACTCAAGGAAGCGGACCCTAAGAACGGACTCGCAGGGATTTCACATTTTCATTTAGTGTTTTTTGTTTTGTTTCCCCACTCATGACATTGACTATTAACAACTTTGAGGAGTGAGTGTTCGAGGTCTAATTCACGGTGTTCTATTCCGTAACTGTATTGTATTCCGGTTCTCTGGGGATGCCGTTAGCAGCCCTTTGTGACGTCGTCGATTAGAATCAACTAGAATGACACGGCACGTTCTGGAATAAACATCACAGCGTGACATCATAGTGTGACAGCACTCCTCAAAGGGTTGAAGCCTTACAGGAACAATCCGAGATTGTTCCAAGCCCTTCGGCTTCACCTCCCTGACTAATCTGGCGTTTTCGGCGTCAAAGCCCTCACGAGTCCACACGCCTTACAGTCGCAGACCCTTAAGGTCGACGGTTGAGGTCGACGGTTGAAGCCGACGAGGCCGTGGCCCGTGCCCGAAGGCCAGCCGGTGAAACGAGGCAGACCTCCTGTGCTGTTCTCTGGGAATTCTGGGACGGAAGCAGGCACAGTGTCCGAATCACGGACAAACAAGCACCACTCCGGGAACGGCAAGACCTGCAAAAAGCCTTCCTCCCATTTCATTAGTTAATAGACGCAAAAAAAAGCCTCTTCTTCCAAGGGAATTCATTTCTTGGACAGGACATGCATTATTTAATAAACCCAGTATAATGTTTTATTAAAAAATGATTTTATTTTATTATTATTCTTTTACAGTCTGATCGTCTTCCCTTCATTACGGGCCTTTTCGAAAACCCTGTAACGCAATTTCGAGACGAACAAATTAGATTTTCGTTCGCTGGGGATTCTCCCGCGTTCCCTCGCGTTCCCCCCCACCCCCTCCGGGTTATTCTCCCAACAATGCCGTCTTGTGCACTGCCAGACTGCGGAGGCATTGCAACACGATTCATTCCTTTCACCCAGTATTAAAGCCTCTTTTCTGTATCAATTCACCCTTGTCATGCATATTGATGGATTTGTAAGAACACATTTATCCAGCACTTAATGACTTGGCGGGGGGGGGGGAAATCGCTCACATAAAGAGTAATAATTTAACTGTACAGACAGCACTGTACATATATGACCCATATTTCAGAACAGACAAGGGTGGCTTAGAGGGGACGTTTTCTTTGGTCACAATGCAGTTTGTCAGCCTGGCCCAATCACCAATCGTTGACTGACAGGCCTTTCAACCAATCCTGATCTACGATCGCGAGACGAACAGAGACGCCTGACCAATAAGAATGAAGAATATCACAAAACTCCTGCCTCTCACTGGACTGGATCTGCCTGAGATTATCTGGGCACGTTAACCCGAAAGGTCACATTTGCATTGCGTAACATTAATCGAGGCGAGGCATTAATGAGCTTCCAGGAGTGCGTAGCTTCAGATCACGCTGAAGCGCAGGCCTCCCGGTAGAAATGACATTTTGGGGTCTAGACAAGAGCTCTACGCTCAATGCCTGTGATCAACTATTCATGTAAAACCATTTCTTTATCAATCGAAAGTTAGCCTACTAACCGGTGCATTCATTACCCAACCGAGAGGGTGGGGGAAACATCAAATCAACTGAAACGTTTGATCAGCGGGCGACCGGCAGAAGTCTAAAGACTATCCGTACACGTGTAGGCCTGCATCCGCTCAACCTCTTAGTTCACGCCACTGACATTTCCCCCGAATCAAACGCGCACTTCAGGGATTCGCTGGCCATGATGAAAAGGTGTTGATTTTGTATCCCCTCCAGCTGGATTGCAGGTCGGGGGGACACTGGTGATAAGGGGAGAGAGATGTATCAATGGAACTGCCTCTGAGCTCCCCCTGTCCGGCTCAGAGCTCCATGCCATCGGCTCCACACGGTAGCAACGAGGTAAAGAGTTCACGTTTTCTCCCTTTCCGAGAAACACTGAGCCTCCAATTAAATTCTGCCATCGGGGCTCTCTGGTTATAAAACAAAACAAGCAAACAAAAAAAGACAGAATAACAGTGAGTTCTGCTCGCTCCGTGCTTAGGCTACTGGTCGTTGTCAACCGAGTGAATGTAAGCATGGCAAAACTATGCGCTTTTTGGTGATGTTTAAGTGAACGCTGAATTATGAACGTCCTCATTCCTACCAATGTCGCTCCAGGTACTGGGAAGAGCATGATCGACTGTGACGATGATTAAGTGGTGGTGGTGGTGGTGTTCGTCAGGGCAGTGGTTAGGGCACTGGGTGTAGTAGAGCAGGGCCTCAGGACAGTTGGACTCCCTCTCGCACTGCCAAATGTGGTCAGCAGCAAAGTGGTCAGTTCAATCCTTTGTGCGTTTGGGGTAAAATGTCTGGAACGATCGTTTGGTATTCCGAAGCAGTTTCGCACGTTTTATTAATGAAATTTGACTTCAAGCATCTCTTCCAAAAAATAAAAAATACAAGTGCACACTGGGTCATCCTGTTAATGTCCCCTGAGGTGAGCATGTCCCCTCAGGTGAGCGCGTCCCCTCAGGAGAGTGAAGCCTGGCTGGGCCCTGACTCAGCAGAACAGCGCTCAGAGCTCTGAAAGGGCTTTTCACTGTGACGCAGAGCAAACGGCACATCCGTATAAAAACACCTCCTTTATAACCTGCAGTACACCTGGGGGAGGGGGGGTGCTATTAATTTGTTTCCACTGTTTGCAGCCAGACTGCACACCTGTGAATGTTGAACGTTGCCGGGTTCAAACGGTCCCCCATGCCCAGAAGCACCATTAGAAACAAATTACATTTAATTGGAATGAGGGGCAAAAAAAAAAAAAAAAAAACCTAAACAAACAAACCGCTAACCTCACCTCTGTGTGAGAGAGGAAAGGGGACTTGTTTCAAGGTTTAGTAATCGGCAGAAAACGGCTAGAGGGTCTACTTAGGGGAGGGCACTTCTCCAAGTGCAAAACCACAGATGGCTCAGCGCCCGCTACGCTCCCCCCTCGCGCAAACACGGATAACCGGCAGCCAATCAGGGAAACGCGACCGCTATCGCCAAATCGAGACTTACAAATGTGAAGGGGAAGAAATGCGCTTTGACAATGCTTCCTGTGCGGCGAAAACAAGACGTTTCTGGGCCTCGGAGGCCCCGGGATTCTGGCTCCTCGTTTAAATGCTCTTTCTCGTTGAAAGCAGCATTTCGTCGCAGCTCAAGGAGCCAGTTTCCGGGTCGCGGTCTTCCGTTCCGTCGGGCAGACCTCAGAAGCGCCAAACGTCACTGGGGGTGGGGGGGGGAGAAACGGCTCCTCTTCCACAACAATACAGTCCATTGAGGCCTCTGCTCAAACCTTACCGCCTACGTTGTGGTGACTGCGTAGAGTGAAGGCTTAAGAGTGAAGACTCTTGCCCAATGGGGTGCATTTTACAGTTTATTTGCACAGCGCTTTTAATAAGTGCATTGCTACAAAGCGGCTTTACAGGGTATGGAGCCTTAAACCCCCTCGAAGTGCACGCCAAGGGCAACAGTAGCGAGGGAAAACTCCCCGAAGGGCATAGAGACATTGCGTTCCAGTGTGGGCATGCCCCAGCGGTCTGGTATCAAACCCTGGCCGTGCCAGTGCCGACTGTGGAGGGCGACACAACTGGTGGGAACATTCCTGCGGTGTAGTCTAGTGGTTAGGGAACTGGGCTTGCAACGCAGAGGTCGCAGGTTCGATTCCAGAGGGGCATTGCCGTTGTACCTTTGACCTTACGGTATTTAACCTGAACTGCTTCAGTAAATATGAAGCTGTGAAAATGTATGAATGGATTTGTTATAAACTGTATGTACAAGATGTAAAACTGTGGATAAGAGCATCTGCTAAATACCTCTAATAATAGTTGACTGGCTGTAGTTTAAATTGTTGGGCATTCTAAATTGGGCAATATTATTATTATTATTATTATATATTTTTGGCTTGTGTTTTTAAAGAGGGGAAAAAAACAGACTGCTATTCTGGCCATTATGAATTCCTGAGAGGCTTCAGTCAGGGCAGGAAACGGCATAAACAATCGATCGGAGGCAGTATTCCACTTCCTGTATGCAGTATGTTAACGAGTCCAACGCGGGGACTGGACCAATCGCAGCGCAATACTTCAGCCGTGTTGACACAAGGTGAGTGGCAGGAAGCCGAAGCGGGGCGTGTGAAAGGGAGGGGCGACCACCCCTCATTGTGTGCGGGGCTTAAACCTCTCAGCTGGGGCTGCGTGATAACGCTGCTGTCAGGCGGGCCCCAAAACGCTCAAAGCCGTCCTTCGGATGAGACACTAAACCCAGGCCCTGGCTCACTGTGGTCGGTGACGATCTCACGGCACTCTGAGAAAGAACATGGGCGTTTACCATGGTATCCTGATCAAACTCCTACTAAAACTGTCTCTCTGCATCTGGCCACCGAATCTTCCCCCCCACATCGTGTTTGGGCCACACAATCCCTGGCACTCCCCGCTCACTTTGATTCCCCAGGTCGTCACAGGAAATGAGAAATGAGTTCTCAGTTTACCCGGATCGGAGAGGCGTATGCACATACAAAAAAAGCTTGCACAGGTTGCCGGGCAAAAATGGAGAAACGCAAAAGGCAAAGGAATACCATCGCACTGTTAGATTGTCCCCAATGTGATTTAATGTGATTTAACAACATGACCACCTGACCAAGACCGTACTCTGGTCAAAACGTAATCTGTACTAGCACATTAAATCACATTGGGCTTTTAAATCACAAGCTTTTTTTGTATGTGCGTACGCCTCTCCGAAGCGGGTAAACCGAGAACTCATTTCTCATTTTCTGTGACGACAGGGGAAAAAAAACTGTCTCTCTGCATCTAGCCACGGACTCATCCCCTCCCTGGGTCGGATCGGCTCCACAATCCCTCGCCCTCCCTGCCCACTTCGATTCCCCAGGCCGTTGCTGCGATAGGAGAATTGACCTTCCTGGAGTTTTCCAGAGGGGATTACCATTTCGGCCATTGAGCCCGCTTTAATTATCCCAGTTCCCCAAACACAGCTAGTTTGGTGACAATTAATTGGAATTATACAAAATCAAAAGACCTAATTTTCCACTTGAGTGACGACTAACGCGATACTCGGTTTGCGATAACTACCCAGAAGAAGAGGGACACGAGGAGGGCGAGGGATTGTGGAGAGCATCGCCCTGAAAAACCTCCTGGAGGCCGCGGCCCTGAAGACCACCGTCTGCTTTCACAAAACCCTGTAAGGCACTGGAAGCAGAATTGTACGTACAGCGTATGAAAGCTTCAATCCCGTCTCTTGCACAGATATCATAGCTTGACCCAGAGAATGGGCGGCGGGCGAATCGAAATAGAGGTTTGAATTGGCTACTAAATTGGGAGAAAAATGGGGGGGGGAAAATCTGAAACGAATGTATTAAAAAATTCAATATTAAAAAATGACACTGAAAAATACAACAACAAAAAAAACACTGAACTAATATATATAATATAATATATTCCACTTAGCAGACGCTTTTATCCAAAGCGACTTACAGTAATGAATAATAAATACATTTTTCAGTATATGTGGTCCCAGTGGGAATTGAACCCCCAACCTAAGCGTTGTCAACGCCATGCTCAACCTACTGAGCCACACAGAACCACCAGAACAACTATAAAAGACACAAATCATGGAGACGGAGCGGTCGACCTTGGGCCCTGCGAGAGACTCGAGCTCAAACTCATTCACGGGGAGATCAATATAAACACACACACACACACACACACACACACACACACGAGAGGCCCGTTTCAGAGCGCCACAGTCCCGGACACAAAGCCACGCCACGCTGCGTTAACGAGCACACAAGCGTCGAGTGCGTAGGGTTCACACATCCTCTGCCACTTAGAGGCACTTGTGTGTGAAGAGCGGATTACTGTGTCAGTCTGAATTGGGGGCTCGGTAAGTCGCCATTGACTGTCCTCCGCAGAAGCGGAGGGGGCAGTCCCGTCTGCCGCGTAGCCGCGATACGGCTGTCAAAAGGGACGGCAGCGGATAACGAGCTGGCCACTGGCGGCGAGTCTTCAATTGTAAGGCCTTTCCTATCAGCATTCTTCCATCGTGACGAAACAGTGACGAGAACCGTGCGGATCAGGAACAATCGTGAACTGCGGTGGTTCCCGTAACAGTGAAAAGTGACGTTGGTACAAGCATCGAAGAGATATCGTATTTTAAAATGGCGGTTGGTATGAACTTGGTGTGTGGTGGTTGACTTTGTCCAATCAATGGTCTTTAGATTTGCTCGGTCTGCCCATCGGTTCCTGGTGGGTAGCTAGTCCCAAGACTAGGGACTAAACGCAGTGACGGATCTAGGTTCAGTGCAGTTCTGTTGTGCAGAAACTGCCGGAAAGCGCCATTTGTCTCTCCTGCGTTACTGGGTCTGCGAGCGGCCTTGGGAGAGTGTGGAGCCGGTTTATTCAGGTCCCGGTGAGGGTTTGGTGAGTTTCGGTGGAGGTCAGGGGGTTTCAGTGGGGTTTGATAGGGTTCGGTGAAGGTTCAGTGGGTTTTGGTGGGGGTTCAGTGAGGTTTCGGTGAGGGTTCAGTGGGTTTTGGTGGGGGTTCAGTGAGGTTTCGGTGGGTTTTGGTGAGGGTTCGGTGAGGGTTCGGTGCCGGCACAGCCGCGTGCCGTAACTCTCTCCCCTGTCGGCCGCGGTGACGTGTGCCTGTCTGCACTGCGAGGCTCCAGGCCTCTGGGGTGAATTCCTCTCCCAGGGAATGTGAGAGGACAGGCGGCCTGTAAGCAGAGCCCTGCCCCCCTGGCCCCACCACAGGCCCCCGCTCCTGACCACCCGTCCACACAACCTGGTGACAACACGAGTGAGTGAGTGAGTGAGTGAAGGCGAGGGAGGAGAGAAATGGGGGAGGAGGAGTTACAGCAAGTGCTGACTGCGGTACGAGGGGTTGGGGTGGGGGGCGCATTACTGTGTGTCAGACACCAGAGAGACAGAGCAAGAGAGAGGGTGAGAGATTCTCATATTTCTCACACACTCACTTGCTACTATTGAGTTATTTTTCTCCTCTTATTATTGTTACTATTTTGGTTGCTTGCATGTTGGGTCCTGTCCTCTCACAGCCCACAGGGAGGAAGAGGGGGAAGGAGAGGAAGGCTGATGAAGACTGGCCTTGTATCACGGGAGTTTTGGGTCAGTATATCGCTGCACTGACTCAGTCGTGCCGGATGTTTACCAGACCCATGGCTAGGCCGAGTCAGAGCCTGGAGAGACAACCAGACATGCGGCTTGCAACCTGCACGGTTTGTCACCCCTTCATAGGCGCCAAACACGCCAGCCGTTTTGAAGAATCATCTATAGTATCTACCGGGGTTTATACATAATAAATATTAAATACTCCAGCAGGACGAAACGCAGTGCAAAAAAAAGCTGCTTTGCAAATGATGAGTTAACCAGACTAGGATTAAAAAAACATAAGAACAGGCCTCAAAACAGCCTGAATTCTTCTTGGCATGAATTCAACAAGGTGCTGAGAGACTCTGGTCCATGTTGACATGACAGCATCACGCAGTGGCTGCAGATTTGTTGGCTGCACATTCATGTTGCGAATCTCCCGTTCCACCACATCCCAAAGGTGCTCTATTGGACTGAGATCTGGTGACTGTGGAGGCCATCGGAGTACACTGAAGTCGTTGTCTTGTTCGTGGAACCAGCTTGAGATGACGTGTGCTTTGTGACATGGCGCATTATCCTGCTGGAAGTAGCCATTAGAAGATGGGTAGACTGTGGCCATAAAGGGATGCACATAGTCAGCAACAAGACTCGGGTAGGCTGTGGCATTTAAACGATGCTCAATTGGTATTAAGGGGCCTAATGTGTGCCAAGAAAACATTCCCCACACCATTACACCACCACCACCAGCCTGAACCGTTGACACAAGGCAGGATGTAGGCATGGATTCATGTTGTTTATGCCAAATTCTGACCCTACCATCTGCATGTTGCAGCAGAAGTTGAGATTCGTCAGATCATGCAACGTTTTTCCAATCTTCAACTGTCCAGTTTTGGTGAGCCTGTGCCCACTGTAGCCTCACTTTCCTGTTCTTAGCTGAGAGGAGTGGAACCCGGTATGGTCTTCTGCTGCTGTAGCCCATCCACTTCAAGGTTCGACGTGTTGTGCGTTCAGAAATGCTCTTCTGCATAACACTGTTATAACGCGTGGTTATTTGAGTTACTGTCCTGTCAGCTTGAACCAGTCTGGCCATTCTCCTCTCACCTCTCTCATTAACAAGGTGTTTTCGCCCACAGAACTGCCGCTCACTGGATGTTTTTCGCACCATTCTGTGTAAACTCCGTTGTGCGTGAAAGTCCCATGAAATCAGCAGTTTCTGAGATACTCACACCACTCCAGTCTGGCACCAACAATCATTCCACGGTCAAAGTCACTTAGATCACATTTCTTCCCCATTTTTGGTCTGAACAATAACTGAACCTCTTGACCATGTCTGCATGCTTTTATGCATTGAGTTGCTGCCACATGATTGGCTGATTAGATCATTGCATTAATGAGCAGGTGTACAGGTGTACCTAATAAAATGGCCACTGAGTGTATACTTTTAGAGCAGTGCAATCAATAAGAATTCCAAAATCCCAAAGTTAGATATTGAATTCCACCCGCTATTTCAAGAGAGGACAAGAATGATGCTTTGATAACAGGTAACAGAAGTTATGGGATGTATAATAACACTAATATGATGATGATGATTTTGGTGTGAAATCCTGCAGTGGCTAAACGGCTAGATGAATCTCACCAAACCGTTTACCGTTTCCTCTTCCCAACAGCGGTGCCAGTGCTGTGAAACAGCCTGCCAATTCAACCTGTGCCCTGCTTGTGAGGCAGCCAGCACCGGACAGGCAAATCAGTCACAGGCAAGGACCGGATCTCAATGAGCCCAACATAGAAAGTACATTTAAAAGCAGGGTGAACTGCACCTGGGTTAGCAAGCCCTGCCCCTGCAGTGGGAGAACACGTATGAGGTATGCACACTGTGTGTGGAAGCGTGTTCACGTACATGTGCGCGACTGTACACACACGCGTGTGGGCGTTCTGCGTTTTTCAGTTCCAGGCCGTCCGCCCCGGCTCTGTCCCAAAAAGGGGAACACAGAGCCGATCGCCATGGCCACATCAACACCTGTCTCCTGTCCGTCCGTCCCCCCACCCGCCCCCAACATGTCTGCCACTGCAATTCCACTAATGACAGACAAATTACCCTACACTGACGCATGAGAGAGAGAGAGAGAGAGAGAGAGAGAGAGAGAGAGAGAGAGAGAGAGAGAGAGAGAGAGGATAGAGACAGTGAGATAGGGGAGAAAGAGCAAGATATAGAGGAGAGGGACAGAGAAAAAGAGACAAATAGAGAAAGAGAGAGAGATGGAGGGAGAGTGCGCTCCCCTTACCCGTGTCTGTGGGAGCCCCTGGAGCGGCCGGAGTAGTACGAGTACCCGGAGTAGGTGGACTCCGTGTCCATGGCGACGCTGTCCTGCCCCAGCGGTTGGCTGAGGGGCCCGGGGAGGTTGCTGGGCTTGGCGCCGGGCAGACGCAGCGGGAGCTTGTGGGCGGTCTTATCCGGCAGGAGGCGGAGCTCGCTCAGGAGGTTGGCGGAGGCCGTGCGCTGTCGGGGGTCTATCTTGAAAGCGATCCAGGGGGCTCCCCACGAGGAAACATCAACCTGGGGGGGGGACAGGCAGCAGGTCAGAGACACTGGGGGTGTCGGGAGGGTTCACCTCGGCACTCAGGACATCACAGTACAGTACAGGCATTTAGCAGACACTGTTATGCAGAGCGACATACAGTTTCACATTTCTTTACATACAACCCATTTATACAGCTGGATATTTATTAAAGCAATTCAGGTTAAGCACCTTGGCCCAAGGGTACAACAGCAGTGCCCCCATCTGGGAAATGAACCTACAACCTTTCGGTTACAAGCCCAGTTCCCTAACCGTTACGCTACACTGCCGCCCAAACTAGAGGAGCAACAGTTAGGGCGATCGATGACGTCATCGCCGTTAAAACATAAAGCCTAATCCGATCGGCCGTCGGAAGAGACACAGCCCAGACACGTCAGAGGATCAGAAAGGAGATCAATCGGATCAGGGCCAGAGGCAATGAAGCATAATTCATAACTCATGACAGACAATCCACAGCACACGCAGGCTTAAATATCATATCAGTGGGGCACAAGCTGTGAGCAAGGCAGCCAGGTTACACACAGGTACTGCTCTCTCGCTGCCTTATTATTCCACACATTCTACAGTTCAGGCACACAGAACTGTGCCTTCTTTCTTTTAGCTTTTAATTCTGCATCCCCCCGCCCCTTCTGTCGATTCGGAATGTCTAATTGTATCGAGAGTGCGGCATTGCAGCGTTAACAGTCAGAGAAATGGGCTTGTGACAGAGGTTGCAGGTTCGATACTCCAGGTGGGGGCACTGCCATTGTAAAGGCGCTGAACCTGACTTTCTTCTGTAAATATTAGAAACCGCCGCTCTCCTTCCCCTCCTCTCTCTCCCCCTATTATGCACCCCCACTGAGCTGCTTCCCACAGTCAAGCACAGGCCTAGAGCAGAGTCAATATCACACCGCGGGGTTCACGAGAAGTAGCACACCCCCCCCAGAACTGCGGTTTCCCACAGAAACAGAGCGGCTCCGCCTTGTTCATGTATTTATTTGACCTTTACTCAAAGCAGGTAGACCTACGGAGAGCTGGATTCTCTTTTGCAGTGGGTAGGAAACGCAAGGGATCGTCTAGCCAATCAGATGTACTGGGGGGCCAGATGAAGAGAGGCCAGTTTTAGTGGGAACTCGACCAGGACACCAGGGGGTTTAACGCCCCCTCTACTCTTTGGGAAAAGTGGCTGTGCCGCCGTCCTTGGCAGGGAACCCGATCCGGGAGCTCTCTCGCATCCGCCGTCGTCGTCGCCGTCGACGACAGCTCCTGCAGACCCAATTAAAGCGGGATTTGAGCAGAATGCTGATGCGATTATAGAGCACTGCGTCCGTCTGTGTGTCTGGGAGTCTCGTAGAACTGATTACACAGAGCCCTTTTTAACAGGAAGGATCGGAGCGCTGAAGACCAGCTCCTCTCCCGCTGAAACGAAACCTCGGCCCCAAAGCCAGCCTCGGCTGCCTGCCCGCCTGCCTGCGTGCGTTTCTCTCTCTTCAGGTACGCAGGCCGGCCCAAGGCCGGAATATCGCGCGAACGCTTGGATGGCGAGGAAACTAATCTGTATCCAGAGATTCTTCCAGCTGTCCAGATTCTGAACGCCTGCTCCCGGCCCCCTGTGGGGTCTTCTCTCCCCAGCCTGGCTGGCTTTGGACTGCTGCTCAACCCTAAACAGACACGTACAGGCAACTGCCACAGTAAAGGAAACCCCAACAAAAAATGGCATTGGGCCAATTTAGAGGGTGTTGGGCCACCACAAGCCGGCAGAACAGCTTTGTCTCCTTCTCTCCATCTGAGACCCAGGTCTCTGCATGCCTGGCCGACATCTCCGCATGGACGTCCGCCCACCACCTGAAGCTGAACCTGGGGAAGACAGAGCTGCTCTTCCTCCCGGTGAAGGGCTGCCCGATGATTGATGCTTCAATCACCACGGAAGGCTCCATAGTGTCTCCGTCCCAGTCTGCCAGGAGTCTTGGAGTGACCCTGGACAACCAAGCTGTGCTTCTCGGGCCACATTGCAGAGATCACTCGGATCTGCCGATTCTCCCTACATTTTTTATTTTAGGCATTTAGCAGACGCTCTTATCCAGAGCGACTTACACAGTTTACATTTCTTTACATACAATCCATTTATACACCTGGATATTTTACTGAAGCCAGGCGGGGCACTGCTGTTGCAGGAATTGAACCTACAACCTCTGAGTTACAAGCCCAGCTCTGTAACCATTACACTATACTGCCAGCCCTCCACGACATCCGGAGGATCCGAATGTTCCTCACCCAAGAGGCCACACAACTCCTGGTCCAGGCCCTGGTGAACTCACGTCTGGACTACTGCAATTCCTTGCTGGGCCATCAAGCCACTGCAACTAGTGCAGAATGCTGCCACATGTCTGGTGTTCAACCAACCGAGGTTCATCCACATCACCCCTCTACTCTCCTCTCTGCACTGGCTCCCCATCGCAGCACACATCAGATTCAAATCACTGGTGCTTGCCTTTCTGTGGCTAGTGGTACTGTTCCCCATACCTCCAGACACTCATCACTCCCTACACCCCAGCCAGATCCCTCCGCTCCGCCTCCTATGGCAAACTGACTGTCCCATCCTCCGGCGCCTGGCAGCGCTCCTCGCGGTCTCAATCTCTTCTCCTCGGTGGTGGAACAACCTTCCGCACTGGTCAGGACCGCGGAATAACTTGCGACCTTCCGCAAGAGACTCAAAACCCACCTTTTCAGACTCCACTACCACTGAATTCTGTACATCTAGCTAATTGTCATCACCTACTTGCTCAACACTATGTATCCTTGCTTACTCAATAAAAAAATATCATTAATTAATGAATTTAAAAAATATATAATTATTAACCTTTTCCTTCCCAGTGTTACAGGTATGGCACGCAGCTGCCTGCAATGATGTCTATCGCTGTATTACTGCACTGATCTCTTCCGCGAACTATGATTGTTGATTGATCATTGTTCCTACCATGTACCTAGACACCACCCAAATACCATCTGATATACAACTATGAAAATGGACAAATTAGTCTCCATCTCTGCATTCAAGAACTCCGTTACATTGCTGTCCATGTCATATTTGTGAGTTTCATGCCGTTGTACATTTTACATTTACATTTTAGGCATTTAGCAGATGCTCTTATCCAGAGCGACTTACACAGTTTACATTTCTTTACATACAATCCATTTACACAGCTGGATATTTTACTGAAGCGATTTAGGTTAAGTACCTTGCTCAAGGGTACCACGGCAGTGTCCCGACCTGGGATCGAACCTGCAAACTTTGCGTTACAAGCTCAGTTCCTTAACCATTATGCTAACACTGCCGCCCGTTGTCTTGTGTTTCCTGTGTTGTGATGGCGCTCCGGTCTTGTACTGTAATTTGGGGGGTTTTTCGTCACTGCACTTTGCCACTGTCCTCTTTTCAGGCCATCGCTGTAAATAACAACTTGCTCTCAACAGATTTAACCAGCCTGGTTAAATAAAAGTTCAACAAAAGTACAATAAAAATGAACCAAATATCAACTGATCATTTAAAAAACCCAAGAGCCCAAATAGTTCTCCCCACGCCCCTTCTTCCTAATCAACCTGGGTGGTCGTGGGGTCATGTGATCGTGTGGTCATGTGATCACAGAGAGCATCGCTCTATGGGCACCACTGTACAACCAGTCCCCACGGCAACCAGTCCCCCCCCACCCCTTTCTCAGGGAAACGGTTGCAGCAACAACGACAAGGCTTTTGGTTGCCACGGTGACAGGGCTTTCGGTTGCCACAGCGACGGCAGGCGACCACCGGTCGCGGGGAGGCAGGGGGCTCAGCATCGCTCTCGCTGCTGGCCCGCAAAGGGCCTCTTTGCCTTGCGAAAAATGTCAACAATTTCATCCAATTACCGTGGCCCAAAACAGGCAACAGCTGCAACAGGGTCACCGTTTGGTTTGGGTCATACAGGACGGCCCACCGTTAAAGGGCAACCGAGGGGGCGCATTTTAAACCCCCGACACAATTTCACATACAATCAGAGGGAACACTTACTTAGCATGGTCTATTTTTAACTAGCCCCCCACCCCCACCCCCACCCCCACCCCTCCCTAACCAAACAGAACATGCATGTGTGTGTGTTTCTACCCTCATCTCTCCATCTCCACACTCCGATCAGGCCCAGATTCTCTCTCTCACGTGAAAACGCCTAGAGCTCCGCCTAGAGCCTAGGGCGTAAGAAAATTCTGAAAGTATTTAAGAGATAAATTCCTCATGTACGGAGCAATCAGTGATGAAAGAGTTCCGCAGATACACGGATTTCCACTTTTCCCGGATCAGAAAGCATCAACCACGAGATTCGTGTAGATCTGATGTTTTTTTGGTTTTCTGGGGGGTGGGGTTTGATGACTCACGATAAGCCTCATTGGTTTTCATTTGTTGTCAATCGCCACACTTAATGATAGACCAATCAGTTTGACAGCAGTACAAGCGTAGTCACTGTCAGTCACTGTCACTGCAGATCATGGGCATGCTAGCTAGCTAAAGCCTCTAGAAACAGTGAAATGAACGCGAAGGAAGAATGGCAAAAGCGATTGAAGAAAACAATAGTTCAAGGGGAAAATAAATTAAAAGCGGAGTAAAACATCTGATTCCGTTGGGACTGAGTGGACACAAAAAACTATTTTTCTAACACCACCGAAGTGACAGTGGGTGAATGCTATAAAAAAGTTTATATTTCTGACAAAATACTCTGCACATATTGTTCGGATATTGTCAGTTGTGGCTCCAGAGGTTTTGGCTTTGGAAGATCACATCCGTAGCAAAAAACAACGACAAAATTTAAATTCGTCGTAGGAATGACACTTTGTCCACGGCTTTTTAACTTCGCTCGCTTATCATTGGGTCGGTTCCAAAACCCGACCAGCACAATGCCGGTTTGTGCCGCTCGGGCGTGGTGTCCACTCCGTTTAAATCTGGCACACAAAACGGCATGTGCCACTTGTGCCGACCTGAACACACCAAGTAAACAAAGTACCACGTGTAGCCTACCAACAGCATGGTAAACAATAGACACTGCTAAACACATTTCACATGGCTTGACATGGCTAAATCCAAATTGAAAAGTTATTGTGTTGTTTTTGCCAACACTTTCATCCAAAGAGGAATTAAAGTTTGGCTTGAATGACGGTTGGATAGAGACAAACACAGTGATTTAACATGTTTATTATGTTGTCCTACCTTTACATTTTTCTAGTACACCTTAGTACAACTTATCCTCACCAAGCAGTGTTACCACAGCTTTAAGCCACACTACCTGCCACCGTTTCATTATCAGCAGATAGATCAGTGTCATACTTCCCGCCGGCACTCCATTTAAGCGATTTTCCCTGCCCTCGCCTACGCAACATGGGGCATGCCAGCATAATTAAATAAGCAGAGTAATGGCACACAAAATAGGCCTATTTATTAAAGTAAGTTAAATTAATAAAGTAAGGCTTATTAAAATAAATAAAGCAAGACTTTATTTTGATAAAACTTCATTTTTATACTTCCAGGGCCTGCTTCTTGGACTTATTAATTTATTCATTTTCGTCTGTAAAACCTCACCGAAAAACACAGCCAACACGTCATTAAAATATTCTGCTTTTTTTCAGCCTGACCACTTTCATCACTGAGCAATGTGATGGGCGTGTGAATGATGGTAATGTGAATGCTCACTGTCCTGTGTGGCGGTAACAACAAACCGCCCACTCCCGTCCTAACACTCCCTCCACTCCAGCGTCTAGATCTAGATCTAGTTTTTGTCGTGTCATGCATGGTTGTTGTTGCGATTGTTGCTGTTTTCAGCCTCATTTATCAATCATTTTGTAAGTTTCCCTGTAAGATTATTCAAACTGACAACTGCCGCCACATTTATCAAACGTTCTGAGGCACTTGGTTTCAATCATCTCCCGGTGCGCATGTTGATCAATCCCAAACAGTCATAAATTGGAAGCGCGTTCACGGTCCCTTAATTAACATAATGGAACCGCCTCAGAAATACTATACATGGCAAAGCAGGAAACCCACAGAGATGGTCCTCAGGTGAGAAATGGCATCAAAGAGGCAGAAGAAGAAGAAGAATCTCTCAGACGCAGAGGTGGAGGTAATACTGGATACTGTTCAACAGAACAAAAATGTATTATTCAGTAGCAGAAGCAGTGGGGTTTCTGCTCAACGAAAGGTCAACATTTGGCAAGAAGTCAAAAGACAAGTTAATAGCGGTTCATCTGTTGAATGAAGTGTACAAGAAGTCAAACAAAATGGTTTGATATGAAACTAGAACCCAAAAAAACGAATAACCACATGCAGGTAAAAATGTAAAGCCACTGAAGGAGGCCAAGGAACACCAGATAAGCTCTCCCAAACGGAGGAGCGCATCGATGCCATCATCGGTAAGGTGTCGCTGTCCGGTATTATTCCAGAAGGGGAATTAATAGGCAACGGTGTCGGTGGATGGAGCTTTAATGCGCACATGGGTACAATCTATGGCACCGATCATATTAGGAAGGCCGGCCAGATTGAAAAAGGCCTGTTTGACACCAATCTGGCTCTGCACACTATAGGGAAATGGAATATACTCCGGGGCTAGTTTAACAATAGAATGAAGCACACCGGGCTCATGGAGGGTTTGGATATTTCAGACCGGTCGCCAATCTCCCTTTGGAAAGTGCCCGTGGCCAAAAAGCCAAGCACTGACAGCACTTGGATATGTGTTGGAATGGCAGAAGATCTTCTTGTTTGCCTCATTAAGTCTGACTCGAAGATGTTGCACAGCCTCAATAGAAGGGATCTAGGGAATTAATCGGAACCGGCTCGTGAGCCACTGGTCATTCTCGGCAAAAAAGTCAGACCGGTCCCTGAAAATGCACTCTCGCCAATTACTCTCATAGCACAAGGTCAGCCATTGCAAGCTTGCACTTGCATTTTGGCCCTTTAAATAGTATTCTCATCAATTCATTATTTAAAAACAAAACTGCAATTATGAAACCACCATTTCAAACATTTTTGTTTTACTTAAAATAGTATTTGCAACCAATTTGTTAGTTTCTTTATCATTTCTCCTTCTTTATGATATTACAGTATTTCAGGACAAAATACGTAGATAAAGAAGCCTATCCAATGACCAAATTCATCAATAAGAGTGAGATTCCAGTTAAAAGACGAACTGCAGAGTTTACACACTGTGTGTGGTCTCAGGTTTTCGTAAATGTCCTACGCACGTCTGAACAAGTTGGACTGCCGAAAACTTTGATACATTACACCTACCGGCCGTGCAGCTGGTCCAGAATGCTGCCGCACGTCTGGTGTTCAACCAACCCAAGTACACACGTCACCCCTCTATTCAGGGAATCTCTATTCTATTCACTGCAGCACGCATCAAGTTTAAATCACTGGTGCTGGCTTATCAAGCTGCTAGAGGAACTGCTCCCCCTTACCTCCAGACTCTCATCACACCCTACACCCCAGCCAGACCCCTCCGCTCCGCCCCCCAGAGAACATTGACAGCCGCAGAAGCAGTGCCCGGTGTACTGTGCGTGTATGTAGCCGAAGCTCATTTCCAACACCTGTCCCTTGATGGGCATTGATAGTTCAATCAATCGATAAAATGACATTGTTACAGTTTAAAATCAGTGCACATAATGGGCCTCATTTCTCAAGCAACATACGAACGAAATTTCTCGTAATTCCTTCCAACATTTACACATGAAAATTGGGATTTATCAAGCGGCTAGAGGAACTGCTCCCCCTTACCTTCAGACTCTCATCACACCCTACACCCCAGCCAGACCCCTCCGCTCCGCCTCCTCTGGCAAACTGACTGTCCCATCCCTCCGGGCGCCCGGCAGACGCTCCTCGCGGTCTCGCCTCTTCTCTGTCCTGACCCCTTGGTGGTGGAACTATCTTCCGCAAGAGACTGAAAACCCACCTCTTCAGACTCCATTACCACTAATTGCCATCACCACTGCTTTCATGTTCAATAGATACAAATTACAAAATGCAGTATGTCCCAAAACACACCTAACTTTTCCCTCCTTGTGTTACAGGTATGGTATGCAGCTGCCAACGATTATGTCTATTACTGTATCACGACACTGATCTCCGGCGCGGACTATGATTAATCTTACCATGTGTTAATGCACATTTTGTAAGTCGCTCTGGATAAGAGCGTCTGCTAAATGCTTAAAATGTAAAAATGTAGTCACATTACATGACATATTAAGCATTCAGCTGATGCTCTTATCCAGAGCAACTTACAAGATGTGCATTAATACATGGTAAGAACAATCATTGTTCGCGCAAGAGATCAGTGCAGTAATACATCGATGGACATCGTTGTTGGCAGCTGCATACCATACCTGTAACACAAGGAGGGAAAAGTGAGGTGTGTTTTGGGACATACCTGTAACACTGGGAAGTAAAGGTTAGTCTTTTTTTTTTTTTTTTGAGGAGTAAACTAGTATACATATACAAAAAGTACTAAACATGTAGGCAGTGGTGATGACAATTAGCTGTACAGTAGTGGAGTAGTGGTAATGGAGTCTGAACAGGTGGGTTTTAAGTCTCTTGCGAAGATGGCAAGTGATTCTGCAGTCCTGACCGAGTGCGGAAGATCGTTCCACCACCGAGTGGTCAGGACAGAGAAGAGGCGAGACCACGGGAGCCGGCTGCCGGGCGCCCGGAGGGATGGGACAGTCAGTTTGCCAGAGGAGGAGAGCGGGAGGGTCTGGCTGGGGTGTAGGGTGATGAGAGTCTGAAGGTAAGGGGAGCAGTTCCTCTAGCGCTTGATAAATCCCAATTTTCATGTGTAAATGTTGGAAGGAATTACGAGAAATTTCGTTCGTATGTTGCTTGAGAAATGAGGCCCATTATGTGCACTGATTTTAAACTGTAACAATGTCATTTTATCGATTGATTGAACTATCAATGCCCATCAAGGGACAGGTGTTGGAAATGAGCTTCGGCTACATACACGCACAGTACACCGGGCACTGCTTCTGCGGCTGTCAATGTTCTCTGTGCTTGTCCCTTACAAATAAACTAATAAATAAATCTGAGTCCGCCTATTCAGTAACGCGGATGTGGAGAAAGCATTTCATTTCGCCATAGAATAGCCCCCTCTCTCTCTGGTTGACAGTGCCCTCTCTCTCACACAAAATTACATTTTACATACTACATTTAACAACAGTGACTAACACAGTTTGTGACTAACACACGATCCATTTCTACAGGTTAAGCACAGGTTAACCTTGCTCAGGTTAAGTACCTCGGCTCAAGGGTTCGACGGCACCTACGAATTGAACCCGCAACCTTTGAGTTGCAAGCCCGGTTCCCTAACCACTATACTACACTGCCTCCCAAAGCCTGCACAGTATTCTGTTCTGCAGAAGAAAGGTTTCTCTCACTATGCAGAGTGATCTTTACTCTGTGCCCTGTGGGATAGCGGACTTTTCCCAGCAGCCTTTGTTAGAAAAGGACTCCCTGGGAAGGTCCCACAGTCTCCTCAAGACAGCGATAGAATGTGGAAACCCAAAAATGCGCTGCAAACAACAGAGAAAGTTGACTTTGGGAGGACAAAGCCCACACACGCAAGCCGATGAGACTTCAAAACACTTCTTGCCCATGAGACTGTTCTGTTGAAATTTGCTGTATTAAGACATATTAGCCTGGGATCCTGGACCTGCTGTGTGACATGAAATCTTTTTTAAAAGATTCATTAGGAATGTAAAAAAATTCAGATTCAAAGTCTGCAGCGGATTGAGCACTCTTTCCCGTTTTGTGCTGGAAAAACACCAAGAGGCCCGTTGTGAAGTATTTGCTGGTAACTAGGCTGATGTGTATTCCTGGGCCAATTCTGAGAACTCCCACAGGGCCTCCGTTGCCCCTGACGATCCAAGAAACGCATCGCAGCTCTTAACACAAGTTGTGGGCCAGCACAGGCCACCACTATAGAGTCCCATCTTTTGAATTTTTATTTATTTTTATGCCATTTAGCAGATGCTTTTATCCAACGCGACTTACAGTAGGGAATGCATACATTTTTCAGTACATGTGGTCCCAGTGGCAATCAAACCCACAACCTAAGCGTTGTCAGTGCCATGCTCTACCTACTGAGCCACACAGAAGCACATCTTCCAGCAGTACAGCAGTACAGCAGTGGACGTGATTGCGCCAGCTTGCACTCTGCAGGGAGCTACTTTCCACCAATCAGGGGCAACTTTCCAACCCACCGCGATCCAATCAGGGACAAGATTTCAACCCACCAATGCAGGACAACATTCCAGCCCACCAACCAGGTACAAACAGGCCGCCCCCAAAATGTGACCACAACCATAATCTCCTGTCGTCCCATTTTCAGTTTTTCCTGTTTGGGGTGGGGGAGTGATTTAACGCTTTGAATCCCTGTGATCACCGGATCCCATGGCAGCGTGCTGGAAGGAGCCCGCTGAGCCCAACAGTGCGGCTGATGGGCTAGGGTTTCGCCACCCATGTATGGACGTGGGTTTCAGCCAAACAACAATGTCAACCCCACCAGTACATTATTGGCATAAGGGAGTGCATATTGCATATAAGATGTAACATATTACAAGTAATAGAAGGTTTAATATGAGTCGTAATATATCAACAGTAATAGAAGACTTAATGAGTTGTAATACATGAACTGAAATACTGACAACGAATATAACCAACTTGCCTGTCAGAACTGGCACAGGCATCTGATGTGTACTTGGGCCAGGCAAGCTCAGGTCTTCAGCCACCTGCTGAGGTAGACCCATGCTGAGGTGTATCCGGTCTGTGCACGCTGCAGAACCAGCAGCAGGCCTATATCACAATGATAAAAGGTAAGTGTTGTGTTGCCTATTGTGAGTGCTGGCTGTTCTTTCGTTTACCATAATGAGTCTTTCTACTCTTTTTTCCCCCTTCGCGTTTTTGGGAACACCGAATCGTATTCCGAGGTTGCTCACGGTCATCTCCGCTGTCAAAGAGCGTAGAGAAGCATGCGCTCTCCTCGCGTGATGTCAGCCGTCGTTTCTTTTCACGCCGCAGCCTACGCGTGCCAGAATGTGCCCGATTGACAAGTGGGGGTCGCTGGTGTGTGACAAGACACAGACAATCCTGCCAGCTCAATTCCTCCCTCCCTGGGTGACGCTACCACAAAACACGCGTCGCTCCGCTGGGCTGCCGGCACTGGCATGGTCTGCATTCGATAGCAGACTGTGGGGCTCATCCACACACTAGAACAGTGCCTTAACAGGATGCAGACCGTGGGGCTCATCCACACACTAGAACAGTGCCTTAACAGGATGCAGACCGTGGGGCTCATCAACACACTAGAACAGTGTCTTATAACAGGATGCAGACCGTGGGGCTCATCCACACACTAGAACAGTGTCTTATAACAGGATGCAGACCGTGGGGCTCATCCACACACTAGAACAGTGCCTTAACAGCATGCAGACTGTGGGGCTCATCCACACACTAGAACAGTGCCTTAACAGGATGCAGACCGTGGGGCTCATCCACACACTAGAACAGTGCCTTAACAGGATGCAGACCGTGGGGCTCATCCACACACAAGAACAGTGTCTTCTAACAGGATGCAGACCGTGGGGCTCATCCACACACTAGAACAGTGTCTTATAACAGGATGCAGACCGTGGGGCTCATCCACACACTAGAACAGTGTCTTAACAGGATGCAGACCGTGGGGCTCATCCACACACTAGAACAGTGTCTTAACAGGGTGCAGACCGTGGGGCTCATCCACACACTAGAACAGTGCCTTAACAGGATGCAGACCGTGGGGCTCATCCACACACTAGAACAGTGCCTTAACAGGATGCAGACCGTGGGGCTCATCCACACACTAGAACAGTGTCTTAACAGGATGCAGACCGTGGGGCTCATCCACACACTAGAACAGTCAGACCGTGGGGCTCACACACACTAGAACAGTGCCTTAACAGGATGTGGGGCTCTTAACAGGATAACAGGATGCAGACCGTGGGGCTCATCCACACACTAGAACAGTGTCTTAACAGGATGCAGACCGTGGGGCTCATCCACACACTAGAACAGTGCCTTAACAGGATGCAGACCGTGGGGCTCATCCACACACTAGAACAGTGCCTTAACAGGATGCAGACCGTGGGGCTCATCCACACACTAGAACAGTGCCTTAACAGGATACAGACCGTGGGACTCATCCACACACTAGAACAGTGCCTTAACAGCACACAGACCGTGGGGCTCATCCACACACTAGAACAGTGCCTTAACAGGATGCAGACCGTGGGGCTCATCCACACACTAGAACAGTGCCTTAACAGGGTGCAGACCGTGGGGCTCATCCACACACTAGAACAGTGCCTTAACAGGATGCAGACCGTGGGGCTCATCCACACACTAGAACAGTGCCTTAACAGGATGCAGACCGTGGGGCTCATCCACACACTAGAACAGTGCCTTAACAGGATGCAGACCGTGGGGCTCATCCACACACTAGAACAGTGCCTTAACAGGATGCAGACCGTGGGGCTCATCCACACACTAGAACAGTGCCTTAACAGGATGCAGACCATGGGGCTCATCCACACACTAGAACAGTGTCTTAACAGGATGCAGACCGTGGGGCTCATCCACACACTAGAACAGTGTCTTAACAGGATGCAGACCGTGGGGCTCATCCACACACTAGAACAGTGTCTTAACAGGATGCAGACCATGGGACTCATCCACACACTAGAACAGTGCCTTAACAGGATGAGGCCTCCCAGAAGCCCCTGGCTGTTCCTTCTTATCAGGTTTTAGGAAAATCACTCACACACATACATACAGACACACACACACACACGCAGGCTGCTCACCAGAGCAGCTGGATAGAGCAATAACTCCAGGGTTGCATTCCAGACCACTCCTTGCATTCCCCCCCCTCGCGGCCCTCCGAGCTACATGGACTCGCCAACACCACATGGAAAGCTCTCACTTCCCCAGGAGCCAATTGGAAGCCAGCGGTGCCGAGCGGGACAGAGGAGCGGCTCGGGAACACGGCCCGGAATAAGAAACCGGGGAACAATTCATCACTCTTTAAAAACGCAGGAGAGACCCATCCCTCTTCATCTCTCATCCTGCAACCCCCCCCCGTCCCCCCCCGCCCGCCGTGCCCCAGCCCACAGCCCCAGCTTATCAATTACTGATCTCCACTTACAACATTCTTCCGAGGTTGTATCACACAACAGCATCTGCAGAGAGGCGCTACTGCTCAGAACTACTGAATCACACTCCGAGGGGGGGAAGGGGGAGGATGGGGAGGGGGATGCAGATGAGCATCATCGGCGCATCCAGAGGGCGAGTCTCACAGCTTCCCTCTCCGCGGGTCCTCTCTCGGAACACAAACACCCCCACCCCCCACCACTCCCCGTCTCAGGGCACGTCTGGTTTTCTGCCAAAACGCAAACGGAACATCTCTGCTCCCGGACATCAATCAGCCGCACAGAGCCGGGAGCCCCACGGCTCCCACCGAGCAGCTCCAACGCATCGCACTGCCGCTGAGGCACCTGGGAGCTTTCCCCCGAAATAATTTTTTTTTTTTAAATGCCCAGCGAATTCCACAAACAGTGGGGGGGAATCCAAACACCTTACGGCTGGCTTTAGAGAGACGCAAGGCTGTGTGCGGGTTTGGGTGCGGCAAGATGAGAAAGAAACAAAAGGGAGGGGAACGAGAGTTCAGTTTGAGGGGGGGGGGGAAGAGAGAGAAAAGACGATCCAAGGCTCTGAAATAACAAGATTAGGATTATGCACGTGGCTGAGCAGGACTACGGCGGGAATCTGAGAAAGGAGCGGGAACCGTCGTCACCACAGCACCAGGAAACAGAGAGTGTCCCTGCCTGGAGAAAGCTGTGCACGTGCACACGCTCGCGCCCTCGTTCACGTATGTGCACACGCTCGCGCCCGTGTCCGTGCACACGCCACATGCAATGCATCGCAAACTAGGGGAGGCTTTTTGTCCTCCTGCTGCAAGTTCTCATGGGGAGGACATGGAACACACATACAGAAACCGGGGCGGCAGTGGCTCAGTGGTTAGCGACATGGGCTGGCAAGCGGAGGGTTGCTGGTTCAAATCCCAGGAAGGCCAAATGAAAAAACAATGAACTGGAAACCAGAGGGATGCTAGTTCACTTCCTGGGGCACTGAGCAAGGCACTGAACCCCTAACTGCTCCAGGGGCGCCGTACTGTGGCTGACCCTGCGCTCGGACCTCT
Organism: Aldrovandia affinis; assembly: GCA_029706075.1. Classification (NCBI taxonomy): domain Eukaryota; kingdom Metazoa; phylum Chordata; class Actinopteri; order Notacanthiformes; family Halosauridae; genus Aldrovandia; species Aldrovandia affinis. Next base: position 203,635 of record JAINUG010000178.1, on the reverse strand, counting down.
CTTAGGAGAGATATGCGGAAAAACTTGTGTAACATGGCAATAAAGGATATTTAATTTGTTTTTTATGGAGCAAAATAAAAACGTGAATGGTACACACACACACAAACACACAGGTTCTCTCTCTCCGTCACATGCAGAGCAAAGCTGGCAAGAATGTAAAGAAGCATGCAAGCGGCTTCTGTGATGCCTAAACAACTCAATTTGTCGGCTTACTTCATTCCAAAATATCAAACGATCACCACGCTAATTAGGCTAATCCTGGCTTTCTATGGGTCTAGCAGGAATCTTTCTTTGTGCGGGTGTGTCAATTTCCAGATAAATACAACAATTTGACAGCGTGTTGCTCATCAAAAGCCTGGAGCTTTTTAGGTCTGAACGATATGTGCTCGAAACCAGTATGTGCAGTCACCGTGAAACCACGGTAACTGCGGCAGATGAAAATTAAGCTCTGTGGCACGTCCTCCATAATCTGTGCGCTGAACACGAGGCTTGAAACGCACTCTCTCTCTCTCAAACTCCTCTAGCCACAGGGCCAAACCTCTCCGATCCCATCCTATCCAATCCCATCGCCTGCCAAAACTGAATACCAAAACAGCGCTTTTCTGTGGCACCCATTGCCCTGGCAACGCTTGGAACACCGTGTAATCTCCTTGTTTGGGGGATAGTGAAAGGAAAACAAAAAGGCAACAAAGGCAAAAAGGCAAAAAGGCAAGGGCCACAGAAGTTACATAAAGATCAGGGGGATAGCGTAGTGGTCTAACGCACTCGTATCTTGGCTGGTCCGATACGAGTGTGCGCTGCCTATCAGGGACGTGGTTTGAAACCCATCTCTGCCAGACCGGCCCTGGCCTTTAGCCCCAATCGGGGGTCGGCATTTGGCTGCCCGCTCCTGGGGGAAGGGGGAGTGTGGTCGATACGACCTCGCCGTGAAGCACGTAGGGGTGTCTCCAGAAAGGGGGTCGGTGAGTTCGTCTGAAAGGAGTTTGTGTGGGAAGAAAAACGTAAAAGTCGGAAACAAATTATTTATTACATTTTTATGAATGGGGTGATTAACAGAACAAAGTGCTCCATTTAATGGGTCGTGGTCGTGGTCAAATCAGGGGCCATACCAGGGTCTGGGTTGTATCTGATGCACAAAATTATTAAGACAATCGCAGCCGTACATCGGAGTGCGCGTGCCAGTCTAAACACAACCTTCATAACGGACGTTCCGCCTTCCGCAGCACAAGCTATCCAAAGGATTGTGTACAGCTCCTACTTGTATATATAAACGGAGGACTGCGTCAGTATGTATAAAGTATCTCAGTAGTAGGAGTGCTGATCTAGGATCAGGTTTTCCCTGGCCATATCCTAACCTCATCCATTATGAGCTCAAAGGGAAAACTGATCCTAGATCAGCACTGCTACTTTGAGATGTTTTATACACAGGGGGCCCCATATTTTAGATCGCGGGGGAAACTCGTCGGGGGACTAGCCGTCAGCAAGTATACCATAAAGTCACCAATGACGAGCCCGACTAAACTTCTCGCGCATATTTGAGAGCGGCCGATTACCTGCCCGCAAAGCGTGCGCAGAAATGTATATTTTCCAACAGGCACCCGAGTCACCAAAGTGTAGCAAAAAAGAAAAAGTTTTTCTTAAACGTTCCGTTGGGGATGAATTACGATATGACCGCCACTCGGTGTGTTTACGGGCTGTAGACATTTTCCTCGTTGGTTTATGGAGTTCCAGGACCCAGGCAAGGTGTGTGTATGTGTGTGTGTGTGTATCCCCTCCCACACGTGCATCTTGGCTGACCTAGATTAGATCTCTGGTAAAAACACAACTGCTGCGTACTCCCTTCCTCCTTCCAATTATCATTCAAAATTCACCCATTCTCTTCAAAGATTCATTATACAAACGCTCCCGGGGAGCAATTCTCTCGGCGGACCTACAGAAACCGAAACCTCCAAACTAAAACGATCCAGGTGAAATAACCGTGAGACGAATGGAGTAACCCGCCGCGTAAGCAGCGGTAAACGGAGCGGGGTGGAGCTTGTCCCCAGGGCCACTCCTCGGTTTGCTTTCATAACAAGATTCACCGCTTCACATAAAACGACCCCTTCATCCGAGATGTGCACGTCGAGATTCATAAAGCGCCAAGCCATCCATTCCGTTTCAGTCAACTGGCAATAAAAACTGTGGATGAATCTCCAGGAGAAAAATAAATAAAGACGAGACAAAAATACTGTTCAAAGAGGGGAGCGAGTGGTAAATAAAACCGAACTGCTGCGCGTATCAGAGGGAATATTTCAAGATCAAAAGGTGCCGGAGCCGTTCGATGGCCAATCACTCACAAGCACTGCGAAAGCAATTCAAATTAAATAAAATGATGAAATAATAATTAAGTGTACATGAGAAATGTTCATTTGAACTGCGCTGTTACACCCCTGACCAGCCTTAACTTTCAAGGCTGCCAGTGCAGTGTAATGGTTAGGGAGCTGGGCTTGTAACTCAGAGGTTGCAGATTCAATTCCCAGGTGGGACACTGCTGTTGTGCCCTTGAGCTAAAGGTACTTAACCTGAATTGCTTCAGTAAAATATCCAGCTGTATAAATGGATTGTATGTAAAGAAATGTAAACTGTGTAAGTCACTCTGGATAAGAGCGTCTGCTAAATGCCTAAAATGTAAAATGTAAATGCCAAACACCCTGTTCTCAGTTATTGCTCAACAACTGTGCTTGCGGTACACGTGAGCAATTACTGACATCTGCGCTGACAGGGCTCTAAAAACAGCTGTGTTTCAAGTGCGGAAGCTCCAGGCCATGCTGCTGCATGAAAAAATGCGATATTCTGTTTGGTTTGTAACGTTGTATGGACTCAATTACTACAATAATGTACTACAATTACGTACACATTTTACATAGCCCACGCCATCTTACCTCACTGAGACCCCGCCCCAAGCATTACCATTCAACCTCTGGCCCATTGACATCAGCCCCACTCCACATATGCTACATATACTACATTCCTCCCCATGCAGGCTAGTCCCCCAAAAAAGTATATGTAGCAAACCCCACATTTTAGCAACTACATCTGAACACTGTCTTTATATACATATTTGTTTTACAGCCACTTAATGAACATTGGCAGGTATCACCAAACAAAAAGTCATTTGAACGCAGCATTGCTCCTTTTCTTTATCTTTAAAAAAAATACATAAATAACAAAAATATTAAGTAGTGGGGCAGGGGTGGACTGGGTACCCCCCACAAGGCAATGATGAATGATTATTCTGCCTTCTCTCCCACAATGCCTTCAACCCTCTCTAAGTTACATGCCCGCCAGGAGTATTTAGGGCCGCGAGCTGAACGACGTAAGGTTCATTGTCCACTCTCCAACACCGGAGCAGTGTCGGCTTGCTGCTGCGCCATGCCTGGGGTAGCACTGTCCTCTGCAACGCCCTCTGTCTCCCCTCTCTCTGAGAAACATCTAAGGTCTGCTCTGTCTCGCCATCCCCTGCTCGCAATAGGTCCGCGACTGACGGCCACTCCAACTCCGCGTTCCCTACTGCACGGTGATGCACATGATCCTGCGGCCTCCTCACCTGTCTGCCACCCTCCAATCTGATGACATAGGACACAGGGCCCGTCTGGATGAGCGCTGAGCGAACACCTCTGTCACCCACCTCAAACAGCCTCTGCCTTGCCTGTTGGTCAGGGTGGGCCTTCGGTTGCAGCGGCTTCTGCTCCACCCTCGCCCGCTCATCCGGATAGAGCAAGTCCAGATGTGCCTTCAGCTTGCGGCCCATGAGCAACTCTGCTGGTGATTTACCTGTGGTGGCGTGGGGGGTTACTCTGTATTTGAACAAGAACCTTTGCCTCCAGAGTCCCTTTCTCCATTTTTCGCAGGCCTTCTTTAATCTCTCTGCAAAGCCCGCTCCACCAGCCCATCTGAAGCTAGGTGAAAAGGGGCTGTTGCAATGTGCTTAATTCCATTCACCTGCATGAAGTGATTGAACTGTTCGCTGGCAAATTGGGTCCCGTCCTGGAAGCCTGGAAGACCCAAAATGGAGAAAGTCACTCTCAGATTGTCGATAGTTGCTACGGGGGTTGACGAGGTCATGACCTGAGTTTCGATCCATTTTGAGTCAGCGTCGACTATGATTAACAGAATTTTTCCCATGACAGGGCCGGCATAGTCCAGATGGAGTCTAGACCAAGGCGTAGCTGGCCACTCACAGGGGTGCAGTGGTGCTTTTGGGGGTGCATGACGCTCTTCCTGGCATCTGACACATTCCCTCACCTTTCTCTCCAAATCCAGGTCCATTTTTGGCCACCACATTCTGACTATGCCAGGATGTGCCCCACGTAACGTTTCTACAACCCGTGTTCTCAAGGACAGGGCACGACCACCTGTATCCCCCACAACAAACACCCCTGTAGCACGCTCAGTTCTTCTTTCTTGGAGAAGAAAGGTTTTTCTGCATCCGTCGGGGTGTCCGTCCACCCCATGGTGACCAGCTCGCATATTCTCGAAAACACTGGATCACGCTCCGTTGCCCCTGGTGATATGTTTTGCATCCACCGGAGATGTGGACAGCTATTCCATCAAGGGGACTGTCTCGGGGGGCACTGGTATGTCTTTGGGGCTACCGGGTTGGGGAAGTATCCTGAGGGCATCTGCATGTGCCAATTCTTAGTCCGGTTTGTATTGAAAACTGTAGTCATACGCAGCAAGCGTCAGAGCCCAGCATTGTATTCTTCCCGAGGCCGGATTAAAGTTGATGGTACATTTTCTCCAAAAAAGGTAGGAATGAAGCCTCAACTCCAAAAATAACTGCCAAAGCTTCTTTTTCCAGATGAGAATACTTCTGTTCGGTTGGTGCTAACAAGCGCGAGGCATAGCTGATTGGCCGCTCTGCTCCATCTGGCATTTTGTGAGCCAAAATGTCCCCACCCCGTATGGTGAAGCATCACGAGTACCAGTACCGTGGACAGGTTTGGGATAAACTGGCCATAATCGTTAAGCATGCCCAGGAATGATTTCAACTCTGAGACGTTCTTGGGCTGGGGTGCTTCCTTAATAGCCTTGACCTTTTCATCCACTGGGTGGAGACCTGCTGCATCGATTGTATGACCCAGGTACGTGACCGCCGGTGCCTGGAACACACATTTGTCCTTCATCAGATGCATACCTGCCTTGGAGAGCCGATGCAACACTTCTTCCAGGTTCTTTAAGTGTTTGCGTTCGGTTCCTCCTGTGATCAAGATGTCATCTAGATACACACACACACCTGGGGAATGCCCTGGAAGAGAAAAATACCAGGTCAACTGGCCACTCCAAATGGGAGTCGGGTGTAGGAGAACAAACCCCGGTGAGTGTTGATAGTGGAGCATTGCTTGGATTCATCATCAAGTGGAACTTGCTAGTAAGCGTTACTCAAATCAATTTTGGTGAAGTTCTGGCCTCCAGAGAGTGTGGAATAAAGGTTGATTCTTAGGATTGGGTATGTATCCATCTTCGCCACCCGGTTTATTGTCACGTTATAGTTCCCGCAGATTCTTACACTCCCATCATAAGGAGTGGTACTATAGGGCTTGCCCATTCTGACCACTCAACGGTCTCAATAACCCCCTCGGCTAGTAACCAACCAGCGGGTCAACCTCCTGATCAACTTCATCTTTCATTGCATAAGGGACGGGTTGTGGTTTAAAAAAAATGAGGCACACTTCCTGGGTTCACATGGATTTCCCCTGTTATGCCTTTAAGCCTTCCTAACCCACTCTTGAACAGCTTGCTGTGTCTCTCTACAACTGTGGTGCGTGACACTGCCCCTGTCAAGAATAGCTCTGCCCAATTCAGATTCGATTGCTTTAACCAGTCCCTTCCAAGGAGCTTTGGACCATCCCCCTTTATCACAGTGAGTGGCAGCAGTGCTTCTTGATTTTGGCATGTACGTAACTTTAACAGTTACTGAGCCCAGAGTGGGAACCTGCTCTCCTGTGTATGTGCATAGTACCACATCAGATGAGTGAAGTCTAGGTTGACTGTGGACAGACCACCTGTCTCTGTAGGTTGATTCACGTATTAATGACAGTGACTCGTATATTCCGTTCCTGTTGGCTGTGTAGAAGCCTCAGAGGCAGCGCGCCGGAGAAAGTTCAGTTTCGCTCCCTGCACTGTGCGGACGATGCAAGCGCTCGCGGGCCAGAAGACTGCTGTCCTGACCCCCCCGAACAGCACAGGACTGTTCATCTCAGTCGTCAATCCTTTTAAAGCCAGTGCATCCCGGAACTCAGTTTTTCGCAAAAATAACAAAGACTCAATTTGCTTTTATCTTTTTTCATGCTGCGCTCGGTCACTAGGATCCAAGAGCATTTGGCGCTCCCGGCATCCTCAGGCTACCTTCGATTGACCCAATATTCTCATAATAATTTTGGCAGCTGCAGTTTGAATCAATGGCTGAAACTAAACTCAGAAGTAGTAGGCCAAATCATGAAATTATTTCGCCTTTAAAAAAAAATTGATTCACGGGTGGACTGTTTAAGTCCGTGACCTTGGTGGTGACCTTCAGAGATTCGCTTACCTCTCACAACCGTGCGTATGAGGGCAGAGACAGCTACTATAGGAGGGAAGCAACACGAGGGGAGGAATCTTCATACTGGTCTCCAGGGTCGGATCTCTGCATAGGCCCCATGGGGCCCGGAATTATGGGGAAAATATTCCGATTGATATTATTATTTAATATATAGATTTTTTTTATTTGTATATATACAAATCTTTTTTACATAATTCCTATTACACTTACACGCCTAATAAATATATGTTCATCACACTGGATCCATATTATTATTAGTAGTAGTAGTACTCATAAAAATTTAAAAAAATAACGCAAATTGAATCATATCTCCAATCAATTTTAATCTAAGAACTCCATCTCCCAGAATGCCATGCCAGAGGGGGTTGGGGGCCAAAATGGAGGCGGGGCCTAGGGCCCACGAACATCAAGATCCGGCCCTGCTGGTCTCATACATGTGACTGAGCGAGGCGGTCCATCCATGGCACTCGGTTCAAACGGCTCCTATCAAATCACACCGCGCATGGAGCCATCGACGTGCCCTGTGATCCAATCAAAGCAGGCATCAGTGGCTCGGCCACCAAAGAATTTCACTGAGACTTTGATGACTTATTCAAACAAGTCATTTAGAGCAGGCCTATCCCTTTTGTGGATGATGGCGTGTCGACTCTTTCAGGGTCAGAGTTTTGTTTGTGTGAAACATGTCTTGGTGCAACACGGCTATATTTTTGGAGCGCAAGGCAAATTAAGAGCGAAGGGCATTTTGGTGTTGTGTCACCACCGGTTCCCACGATGCCAAACGGTTCGGGTTCAGGCAGTGGTCAGCCCCCGTATGGCACCGCTCGCTACACACACACACCCTGGCGAAGGTGGACTTGGGTCACCGTTTCGGGAATCGCCCACGGTAACAGGATAACAGGAGGTCACCGGAGTTCACCACCATGCACGCGGCGCCTCGACAGTCCGTCTGCCCCTTCTGGGCAACCTGCCAATGAGGACTTCTTATTTTATTTATTCATTTTAATCCACCCATCTCTTTCCATTGCCTCCCTGTCAGCACATGCTGATGATGATGTAATCCTCCCGGCCCCCTTTGCAGATCCCAGTCTGTGGTTCTGTGAGGCTCAGTAGGTAGAGCATGGTGTTGACAATGCTTAGGTTGTGGGTTTGTTTCCCATTGGGACCACATGAAAAATGTATGCATTCACTACTGTAAGTCGCTTTGGATAAAAGCGCCTGCTAAATGGCATATATACACCTCTAAATGGAACCAGATGTTCAAAAGGTTGCCACGATGGCGAGGACCAAAAACAGCGGACGGTACGAAGGGGGAGAACGGCGGGCCACACGCGCTCGCGAAAAGCAGCAGGAGGCGTAACGGCAAGAGCGGCCGATCTGTGCAAAACCACAGCGGCGTCGTGCCTGGAGCGCCACTGTAAGGTGATGAAAAATGGGGCAGTAGTTCAAGAATGAGGAAGTAGGCAGCTCGTTTTTTGTTTTGTTTTTTTAAGCACAGACAGTGCCCCCCGCGATTCAGTGTGCACGGAGAACGGGATGTCAGCGGGAGCTTACAGCCCTGCACCGCTCCCTGGGGTTCACAGGGGGACGGCAGCTCCAACGGTCTCCCTGTGTGCTGCTCGACTGACTCACCACACTGAAGCGCAGCCTCTTTCAGAATAAGCACAGCCTCTTTCAGAATAAGCACAGGGATCCGCTGGAGGACGGGCATAACGCACGTGCTCACTGTTCAGAGGTACCTCATCTAGTTACGGGGGGGATTTTATATTAACACACTTTGCTAAAGTGCTAAGCTATGCTAATGTGTTACGCTGTGCTAAAGTGCTACGCTATGCTAATGTGTTATGCTGTGCTAAAGCGCTACGCTATGCTAAAGCGCTACGCTGTGCTAAAGTGCTACGCTATGCTAATGTGTTACGCTGTGCTAAAGCTCTATGCTAGGCTAAAGCTCTACGCTATGCTAAAATGCTACACTAAAGTGCTGTGCAGTGTGTTCGCAGGGAAGAGAGGCCTGTGCTTCTGGCAAGGAGCCGCAGGGTGAAATCACTCATGAGCCAAAGGGGTGGGTACTGGCGCTCCTCCAGCAGTGCTAAAACCTTGGTCTCAATGCGCCTGCGAAACTCAGCACACAGCAAGCAGGAACACACACGCATACATCCATGAACACGCACGCACGCACGCACGCACGCACGCACGCACGCACCCACTCCACGGATACACATGCATGCACACACATATCCAGTCATACACACACATGCATGCATGCACGCACGCACGCAAATATACAAGCATAGGCGAGCGCACGCACGCACGCACATATTCACACACCTAGTTGTCCAGCCGTAATGCCTGTTTGGAAACGAAACCGCTGCAACAGCAACACAAGCAGTATTCATTAAAAGTAGAAATGCTACGGAGGCCTCACAGTGACGGAAGCTGAATGCTGATAAGTTAGAGCTGGTCTAGAAATCGATGACTGTGGAAAACTTTGTGGGGGGGGAAAAGGCGCGCGTCACATTACCATGCAGGTAGTGTTTGCATGCAAATGATCATCAGTGCCATAAAATTCCAACAATGCTCTGTAAAAACCTCTCCCCCTCCTGTTTATTAGTGCCTGAAGCACAGACAGAATCAGACACAACAGGTTAGAGCAGAGGGTGAGGGTGAGCGAGAGGGATAGGGAGAGGGTGAGGGATGAGAATTGAATTGAATTGAGGGGTAAGAAAGATGGGATTGAGACAGAGATGGGAAAGAGAAACGGATGGTGTGAATGAAATAGAGGAAGAGAGTGGGAACAAAAAAGGGGGTACCCAGATGGATGGGTACAGAAAAACACCATTCTGTTTATACCTGGACGATTAGCATCTATGTGCCCTGTACCACACAATTCAGCTTAAAATAAAAAAACAAATAGAATATTATCTTTGTCAAAGGTTTCATGTGGCAGTAGTTTCACTCGACTTCTGGGGCATGTTTTTGTAGAGATCGATACTGAGCTACAGGAGTGCATCCCATCACTTTTAGAAAGATCGGTTTCCTGTACATGGACCCAATATGACCATATGACCCAAGGTATAACTATGATCTGGGGGGGGGGCCTTGGATAGCATAGGGGTCTAACGCACTCATTTTGACCGGTGCTTTACAAGTGTGAGCTGCCTATCACGGCCGCGGTTCGAAACCCGACTGTGCCAGACCGGCCCTGGCCGGAGGGTGAGCCGGCACAAGCTCGCCAAAGAGCAGGGAGGACTTCCCCCGTGGACAAAATAATAAGCGATTTCCGTTTCGGAGGAAACGGTTCATCGCCTGCCTCGGGGAAGTGGCTTGTACCGCAGAGGCGAGTGGCGAGTTCGTGGGGGAGAGTCAAATCGAAATAATTAGAGGGTATAATTGGCCCCTAAATTAGGAGAAATACAGGGAGGAAAATCTGAAACAAAATAAATAAATAAACTATGATCTGGGGAATAAACCCATAGCACAGCAAGCAACATGTTCAGAGGGTAAGCCATGGGACTAACCTGCACCATCGAAACAAGGGATTCTGGGATTCTCCTAAATATGTAGCCAGCTCCAAGTCAGATGATTTTAATACATATACATGTTAGGGCTGTGACGGTATGACATTTTCACGGTATGATAATCGTACTACTCTTTATCACGGTTTTCAGTATATCACGGTATACCGAAAAAAGTAATCTAAAAAAAGTATCACAAAGTTCACAACTCAACCTATTTATTGTATGCCTCTTTCAAGATTAATATACCATTTTAATTCAAAAATAAAACAACGTGCTGTCTGCACATTAGGGTGCGTCAGAATACACATTTCCAGCACATTGATCTGTGCTAAAAGTTTCATGTCGTTACAACACATGCAAAACGTTGTTGCAATCCGTGGTGACCTAGAGGTGCAACGGCACATCAGCTTTTACGACTGAAGGGGGTTACCAGCACCCTTTGAAGGGAGCCATGACAAATCGGTTAGTTTTGACCCGTTCTCTGGTGCAATCACTTTGCGCTTCGGTATCAACCTTTTGCGCCTAGTATCTTTGATTGTGCTTTGGTTTGTTTGCACAACAAAGGTCTGTTATCCAGTTGTATGGCATGTAATCCGTATGAAGGGCAACAGAGTGGCCACATTTGGCGCGTTCGATGGCAAGCTGCAATCCAAGATGAAGCGGCGACAGGAGAGTGAAGCTGGGGCAGCAGCCCGGCAGGCACGCGCTACCAAGGGGCAGCAGGAGATGACCGCGACGTCCGGCGCGGCGGTGTCGGAGAGCGAAAGCGATGAGGATAGCGATGAAGATGAAGCAGCCGCTTCGCCGGCTGAGAACGCACCGTGCACCCACGAGCACTCAGCAATGCGCGGCAGTTGGAGGAGCGGCACGGCTCAAGCTGCTCGGTGTGCCGGCGTACGCGAAGGGGGACTGACGAGTGCCGCGCGACGACAGCGGCCCACTGTCCCGCTATGGTCCTGGCAAGGCCGGACCGCCGTTCCGGGGCAAGTTGCGTGCTGAACCCACCGCGTGCGCTGCGGGAGTGCTCGACCACAAGCGAGACAACTACCGCGAGCTCGTGCAGCTGTGTCTCGTGTGTTCGGGGGCCACCCGGTGCAGCACAGAATCCAGTGACCTTCCAACAGCCGAGAGCGCTGCATAAGGCGCGATGGATGGCCGAGCCGCTCTACGCTCTCAAGCTGGCCTCGATGAAGTGGCGTATTCTTCCCCAGGGCACCGTCACCACGCGGCAGCAGGTGCTGAAGATCTGGGCATTTGCCGACGTCATCACGCACGTCTACGCGACATGGCGGATGACCTGCGACACAGTCGTAGATTCCGCTTGGAATGACCTCACACTCTACCACCACCTGCGGGCATCGCTACCTAGATAGCTAGAACTTTTCCTATTCGCTTCCATCAGAATGAGATGTTAACAAGGCGCCGTTTTCGCTGCAATGTTGCATTCTACTTTTGAATTGCGTAACCAGAATTGCTTATGTAGCGGATGGGCTCACGTGAGCGCCCGCTGCAGAGTGATGTGGATAAGAGTGCGATTCGTTCCCGGAGTTGGGGACTTGAGTCTTTAGCTCGGCAAGCTTAATCGCTCTCTTGTCACGTCGAGATCCCTCGGTTCGAAACTTGCTGCGGACAGAACCAAGACCGTCACACTTACACAACTTAGCTAACGTTAGATAAACCGCATTTCGATGTAATCTGGCTAGATAGTTAAATGCAAAACAAAAGCACATATAGCAGGACAGCTAACGTTGGGTAGCTGGCTTAGTAAATGTCAAAACTATCCAGAGTTAGCAAGCTAACAACATAAACAATGTTTGTATTATGATCTGGTCAATATTCAGCTAGCAACATTTTCTTTACTAGTTAGCTGGCTCGCAACAATCGGTTTAGTAACGTTCACTATTTAGCTTGCTAGGCTGGCAAATGTTTTTATTTTGTATTTGAAATCCATCATGCATAGCGATTTGGGTCCTTTGGGTCGGACTGCATTCTCACTACAAATGAAGCGAATACATATTTCGCTTGGAAGCGTACCGAGAATCGGTCCGATTATTTTGCGATTGCTGTGTTCATATATGCCCAAACGAACCAAACTTAGGGGGAATTGCTCCTGGGTTAGAAATAAATGCTCCAAACAAACTAGGTGTGAAAATGCCTAGACATATTAGTAAGGTAATGGTTGAAATATGTTTTTCCCCTGCAAGAAAATAGGGTTTGCCACGTGATTTACTATCACGGTATTACATTAAGTTATTGATACTACCATTTCATATTTTAATATCCTGGTATACAGTCATACCGGTATACCGGCACCAGGGCCGCATTTACCCATCTTGAGGCCCTGGGCTACGCAACTCAGAGGCCCCCCGCCGCAGTGATGGACACACGCACGCACGCAAGACTACCCCTTAATAAACCAGTGCAAAGAGGCCAATGGGAAAATACGCACCAACACCATACAAAAGAACACACCACAGCAGGATAATAAAAATTCTAGCAGTTTTATCACACGGCAAACAGTCCACAAAAGAAAAACAACATTCTAATTGTATTTTTATGAGAAATACATATCGGCATCGCTGAATAGAATATCTTGTTTATAAGCTACATAATATTCAAGAATTAAACTAGCATATTTAAAAAAAATCAGACTCACCAGTGATGACATTTCTTTGATGCAAAATCCTTAATTAAATCCTTAAAATACAGCTGGCGCAGCAGACCATGCTCAATGGACGGAATGGTCAAACCATTCAGTCCATTTTCCTAAATGGAGGCCATCAGTCTGTTCTTAATAATGCCCAACTTGGAAAGTGATCTTTCTCCTGTGGCATTTGAAATAGGGAGAGTGAGATCAATTCGGAGTGCAATGTCCACATTTGGAAAAGCACTTTGGAGTTGTTTCCCTCTCAGTAAGACCATCAGGTTTCTTGGTGACAGATCATCAGTTGTTCTGTCACAGAATAAAAAAAACTGAACAAGCTCATCCTCCAAAACATCCTGTAAATCTGTGCTATATTTTCTCTGAAGATTGCGGCTTGCTTCGCGTATTTCAGCCACGGACCGGCTCTTGAGATGGGTTGAAAGGCCAAAATAGTCGCAAGTCTCTGTGTAGGACTTATGTGCTGCTTGCAAAACACTACTTAGTTTGTCAATTATGACTAAAAATACCTCAACACGAAACTTCTCAGCTCCAGATGGAAAGTGGTCAGGTGCCCTGGAATCATCTGCTCTCCGTTTTCTCTTCACCTGCCGAGTCACCACAGACCTGTATTCCTGTGTTCCTCCCATTTCCCTGGCCTGCGTCTCCAGGTCTCCAAACTGGTCGCGTGAACCCGCCACAAAATCTGACAGTGATCGCAGCATATCCACAGCCGTAATGAGATCCACATCTACCTTCTGGAGGATTGTACTCGTTGTCTGAATTCTTTGTAATACTTTGTTCCACAATATACACAAGAAAGCGGTCTCCAGTCGGTTCATGTTGTTGGCCAGAGAGCGCGCCTCATCACGTGAGAGCGTTCTGAGAATCATCGTCTGACATGTTTATTAGTGAATTCAAGATATTTTTAGAGTTTACACAGAGAGCTTTAGAGGCCTGGGCGTGAGCGGCCCATCTCGTGTCCGAAAGTCCCTTTAAAGTCTCTGTGCGTTTGTTAACATTGGGCTCAAGTCCATCCATCATAACCTTCCATCGGCGGGGTGATCTGAGAAAAAAGGTGAAGAGTGACTGCACAAATCAGAAAAATGTGGTTGTTTCAGAGCAGCAATCTACACTGTTCACTCCGACTAAATTTAGTGAGTGGGCTGCACAAGGTATCCAGTCAGCCAAAGGATTTACTTCTTGAATATGGGCCAATGCTAACAGGGTCGATGTCGTGGCTGTGCCATCTCTGCTTGGTAACGGCGGTATAGTTTCCGGAGAAGGCGGCCAGGTTGGCTGGGCTGGTGTGGCGAGACTTGGGTTAGCATCTGCATCTGCATCTGCATCTGCATCATCAGCAGCGTCAGGGCGTGTGTCAGGGCTGTTGATGTCGGAGCCTGCAGTGTTGCAGTTAAGTAATCATTCGTCGATGTTTTGAAGAGGTAAGCTTCGGTATTTTAGGAAGAACTTCTTCGTTTCTTGCTTTTTTTTGTGCCCCACCTTAAGTCTCTTTAACTTAGTATGGAGTAGGTTTTCCACCGCCTTCATCTCTCAAATAACTGGAGGCTTTCCTTCTTGGTCCAATATCCCACTTCAAACAGTTCAAAACTTGTATAATAACATTCCTTGAAGGAATGAATCTGTTCTGAATGCAAAGAGTGGCCCAACTCCTTATTAGTTCATAAATATTCATATATTGTCTGGAGTTTCCATTATTTTGTCTACCCCCTGTATATTTTTTTACAACATAATACCATTCACTAGGGAAGACTGGTTCCTACAGTTCCTCTGTGTCTCTGTGCTACTTGGGTGTGGCATGCCCTGGCTTACACCTGATGCAGCTGAACATGAAGTCTAGAAAATTAATTAATTAAAAAAACGAAACAAAGGCGGCTGAAGCAAAGCCCGCTCAGTGACAGCTCACATTGGAATGTGAGGAGAAGTGCGCGGCCTCTACAACACTCCTTCCTTCTCTGCTCCTGTTTAGCAGCTATCACGCACGTCTCCTCTGCACCGACTACCTACAGGTAACTGCCAAAATAAAGGAAACGCCAACATAAAGTGTCTTAATAGGGCGTTGGGCCACCACCAGCCACCAGAACAGCTTCAATCCGCCCTGGCATAGATCCTACAAGTGCCTAGAAGGATCCCTCTCGGCAGGATGCAACACCACGTTTCCACCTGAAATTTGGTGTTTTGTTGATGGTGGTGGAAAACAGTGTCTCAGACACCACTCCAGAATCTCCCATGAGTGTTCAATCGGGTTGAGATCTGGTGACCGAGACGGCCATGGCGTATGATTTACATCGTTTTCATGCTCGTCAAACCATTCAGTGGCTCGTGGCTCGTGCCCTGTGGATGGGGGGCATTGTCATCCTGGAAGAGACCACTGCCATCAGGATAGAAATGCTTCACCACAGGATGGAGGCGATCACTCAGAATGACTTTGTATTTATTGGTGTTTACCTCGCCCTCTGAGGGGTTGAGCGGAACTAAACCACGCCGGCTAAATGCACCCCACATGATAACATGGCTGGCAGAACCCTTTGCCATTTATTCAAGTGTGTCCTTTATTTTGGCAGTTACCCGCAGGTACGCATTACTCACACCCAAGCAACACAGTACGACCTTTCGGGAGAAGAGAACACATCTACACGCTCACAGAGTCACCGGCTGTCTCAGACAGCGTGAGAGAGCACTTTCAATGAACTGCATATCCTGTCTCACTGGCGTGTGAAAATACGCAACGCAGATAGTTTAAAAAAAAAGGTGGTGGTGGTGGCGGGGGGGCGTTAAAATCCTCAGGAGGATAGGATCCTCCGACAGCGCATTTTTCCTCGCATTATAAACACAGATTTTCCTTCTGCGCGGAACGAAAAGCACGGGGGACGTGACAGCACTGAATTATTCATGCCGACAGCATTGCGCAGAGCGTTGTATCCACGCTACAGACAGACAGCACCGGCCTTCTCTTCTGTGACAGGCGCGCAACATTTTACAATAAAAGGAATTTGGTAAACAAGCGGGTTTTTCCTTTTTGCCACCGCCACAGCCACCACTCACAGACGCAAGACGGAAAGTCAGCACGATGCTCACAGTCTGACAGAGCGTTCACGGGGAGGGGAGGAGAGGAGAGGCGAGGAGAGGAGAGGCGGCGGCGCAGAGCGACCGCTTGGCCTCAACAGGGCCCAGACATCGATTTTTGGAAGAAGTTGTCCTTTAAAAGCCTTCCTTCACTCAAACTGTAGAATGAGTGCAAAGTAGGGGTGTAACGGTACACACAAATTGTGGTTCGGCACCTACCTCGGTTTTGAAGTCGTACGTTTTCAGTACAGCGGGGGGGGAAAGAAATGCTTGCTTGAAATGAATTGCTTTTCATTTATGATTAACTTTGTAAACAGTGTCTAATTGGCCATAATTTACTGAACAAAGTAAGGCACATATCTTACTTTCTTAAATAAATAAAAAATGTCAATGTCAATACTGCTGCAACCGCAAACCAAAAAAAGTTCAGCACGTGCGTTAGTGGTTAAAGCGAGATTGCATTCGTTCGGTTCACAGCACGTACCGAACCGAAAGTCCTGTACCGTTCGGTACGAATACGTGTACCGTTACACCCCTAGTGCAAAGTGAGTTAAGGTGGAAGAGGGATAGATTTGACAACCTTTAGTCCTATGGCCAAGGGTGTAGGTTTAATTTAAACATTGGGGGGGGCTACAGTTTTTCCCGTGCAGGGACACCTTTCGCGCTTCTTGGCAAGATCGTGCCGGCTCACCCTCCTCCCTCCCTCTGGGGTGGTCAGCCAATCGCTGCCAGTGCCGGGCTGGCGCAGCCGGGTTTTGAACCATGGTCGCAGTGGGCAGCTTGCATTCCATGCTTTGGACCGTTACGCCACCCGAGGCCCGGGATTAAGGTTTTTTTTTAAAGTTTTTTTATGAGAAAACTAAAATGACCAAGAGTCTGGATTACTGTGAACTTTAAAAAAAGGCCAATGGCTTTACCCTGTGCCATGCTAAAATCCCTGGTCTGCAGTCTGTGTGTGTGTGTGTGTGTGTGTGTGTGACACACCTTGGTAAAATGGTACTGCTGACAATCCTAAAATGTTCACTACGTTTTTTCATGCAAAAAAGGGGGGGCAGGCAGCTACTGGCTGATAAGAGCCTCGCAATAAAATGCTGAATGCTATGCATGGATCCTTCGCAGAGTTTAAAAGAAGTCTTCCAACAAAAATAGATTAAATACCGTGAAACAAGCAATCTGAATTTGAAAGCAGGGGGGTGTGTGATGAAGAAACTAGTTAACGCTTTTTCGAATTACGTATTCCCCGTCTCGCCTTTAAAGTCCCCACTCTGCTAACAGTTGCTGCTACGGTCTCTATGGGGTGATACGTAATGTCTCTCGCGTTGAAAGAGGGGGGTGGGGAGAACGCTATCGCTGTTGAATCGAACTGCGGTCCACAACGATCTTACAACAAACGGGAGAGAACAAGGGCATTGGGAAAAGTGGCTCGGAATCGGATTTGCATGTAGAGGACTCTCCACTAACTAATCCCCTTGAAGTCCCACTGAACTAGGAAAAAAGGCTCGTCCTACCGGCAGGATAGGATTCGATTGTATTCAGGAAAAACTTCCCATGACAAGCAACCTTTAACACGTCTGTGAAGCGTTGTTTTGTCAAATAGGAAATGTTTATTACACAAAGAGAATATGCATAAACATAACTACTTACAAAACGTGACTGAATATTTACGCGAGGCTAAAAGTCTTAACTTTTCTTATAATATTTGCCCACGCCTAACCATAACCATTTTGCTTGTCGCAAGCTAAACGTGTCGAAGTGTAATGCCTGCTCGGTATTGATTCATTGGGATTATGGATGTTTTTAGTCAACTGCCTGGCTGCCCCCTATCCTACCTGTAACCTACCGCATCCCAAATGGCGGACCCGAAGTAGGAAAGTCCGTGGTCTGTCTGGGGCCTCGACAGCCCTGCCCTGCCCTGCCCTGCTCTGCTCGGCTCATGGTAACTATCGGACAACACAACTGCCCCCAGCACAGCCGGTAAAGGCAAGAGGAAAGACCTGAGAAACAACGAGACCGTGTTCAAAAGGAGCAGGCTAACGAGGGAGTTTCAGGAAATTAGATGAACAGATCGATATAAAACGTGACTTAAAGGCGTCTCGTTCACAGACGTTTTTTTACATTTTAAACCAAGCGTGTGGAAACGCTGTATTGGAGCACACCGTAAGCAATTCCGATACATTTGTCAATAACCAAAGGACACAATTTACGAGAATCAAAATGTTATGTTGTTCGTTCCTGCACGAACCACAAACAAAGCAAACCATAATAATAATAATAATAGTAATAAACCGCAAGGCTGAAGAGTTGAAAAATAAAACGTCTCGGCGAATTGGTTTTAATGTAATTAATAGACGCCTGCATATAGTGGCTGTAGCTTACGCTGCTAGCTTGCTAATGAGCCTCCTGCATAGCCATTCCGTTTGAGTATGGGATCCAATTTACATTACGCTCCACCAATTTCCAATGCATCAGTTCTTCACGTTTCAAAAGAATAGCATACACCGTAGACAAGAGTAGTAAACACGATTACGGTCAATGCAAAGTTATGCATCAACCGACACGGGAAAATACAAAAGACAAACAACAGCCAACCAACCCATTTGGGCGAAAGAAAAAAAGCATGAAGCTGGAACAAGAGAACTTTACGCTCACATTTTTTTTTACATCGAACAGGCGTTCACACTCACATAAGATAACAATGCCTGCTGCACTTACCGATCGAGGAAATGCAGAAACTTTGGGGAAACCTGAAATCCTTAAGAAAACATTTCAGTGTGGCAACATTCCCATGGATGGATCTCACGTATGCGTTTACATTCAGCAGCTGTGCGGACTGAACTACACTCTAACCCGGATAGGAGCTGAAGAAATCCGTGGTATACACGGGCAAGGGGAGGTAGACGGCACTTTCCGTGGAAGCTCGATGAAAAGTGTAGTACCCGTGGATCGCGCTAGGGGGAAACAATGCAGGCTATGAATTATTTTTATCTGCATGTGCTAATTAATTCCATATTTAATTGTCGGCGATGGACGCAAAAGCTTCACTGGACTCAGTCTCTACTTCACGTTTCTAATGTATATTATTTTATATTATATTTTGTTTTGCAGATTTTTTTTACAACTGCGTGTGGAATTATATCTTACTTGGGTTAACGCGTTAGGCTACCTAAGAATCGACACCGCACCTATATCTACTTGGCAGATCTTAGAGATCCAGGCCGTGAAAGCGAAAACGGCTTGGACACAGAGGATCTAAAGAAAGACCCGACCACTTTGCTTAGAGGAGCCTCGTTGGTCCTGGGTCCATGTGTTTGTCTGATACAAGTGTCCCACAGGCTAATAATAATAATTTTGTAAAATAACTTCTGCAGATATTTATAGAATGTCAAGATAAGAAAATGGTGATTGGTTTGGTACTTAACGCATATGTTCAATTGACAAAAGCCAGTATAATTATTATGAATTTGACAACAATTTATGCAGGGAATGCTATTTTTTTCCATTGATGGCTTTTCCTGGCACCCTGCGTTGCTAAGTTCTTCACCCCAACCATAGCCTGACCTGTATTTTTAACATGTACTGTAAAAACAGTAACGATTGCTCAGCTTGGACACCACCTTAGTTTTTATCTCAAAAAGCGCTGACTTTCTTTATTCTAACATGTTTGTGTTAAGTGCATTAACCAGTCAGTTGTTTTGCTAATTGATTTTCAACATCCTATGATTATCGAAGAGCAAAACTTGATCATTTATGAAGGGGCCAAGGAATAACCAATTTTTGTTCCACAAAATTCCCACTGAACAGCATTAACCCACCAACCTACAGGTAACTGCCAAAATAAAGGCAACACTTTGATAACCCGGGGGGACACTCAAATGGCCCTGTCCCAGAGTCCCAGCCGGGCGGGGGGGAGGGGGGCCTGTTGGGAAGGGGAGGGCCGGGCCAATCCGCTGGTGCTGGTCCGGTTGGACACCCTCGGATGGACACCTGCGTTACTGCACCCATTTAAAAGATCCCCTCATTTACTCGAGTGTTGCCTTTATTTTGGCAGTTGCCTGTACATTTTTTCAGTACTTTAGCATAATAACTATCTTTTTTCAACAAAGGCATTGTGCCAATTATCCACCGCCTGCACCATGGTGATCATTGCTAATGATTTGCCAACAGTAATTACATTTTACACTAATTGATGCTTCCATTATTGTAATTATCTGTGCAGTGCATCTCTAACCGATCTATATGGGCGCTAAACACTTATTTTAAAGTGCCATTGCCATCAGAGTTCAAAGACAATCTACCAGGAGCTGTGGAAATCTATATGACGGTGGCCTACTTTGAAGTGGCTCCAGCAGGTTGTGCAGAATGTGAATTGCGAGTTGTTTATACTCCTTAGTTTCAGTAAGGGGAAGGGGGGTGGGTGAGGAGGAGTGGAGGAGAGTGGGGCAGGGCATCTTACACCATGTCACTGTCCTGCTGCCAACATCTCTGTTTCCAAAGAGCGATAGAACCAAAAAGAAATCGTACTCTGTGTAATTGCATTTTTACGCATTTGATCTTTCGCATTTTGTTCGTCATATGTGTAGCAGGGGCAGGTCTGCTGCGTGTCTCAAACCACGGCCCTTCGCTGGCCACTCAGCGCAACGAGAGGTGCGATTAGCCCGCCAGGCTAAAGACCAAGGTCCCCCCCCAGCCAAGGGAACTAATCGCACTCTTTAGTGTTTCTCCAGGGGGTGACGTGACATTCTGCAGCGGGCGTTCACATGCTTGCTGAACTCTGAACTCCGCTGCATATGCGACAGTGCTTTTCGGTCATGTAATAGTAGTATAATACAAATATAGGCCAGCAGTGATTTCTGACCTTGGCCATAAATATTTACAACTCCACATCAAACCCAGTGGCAAAGGAAATATAGCCGCTGACACATTGTCTGACCTCTGGCGCATGTATATGACCGATGGAGTGAAGCAGCCGAGTGCCTTTGCTCAATCTACCCATTGCTACCTCCCACCCTGACCTTTTTCTTTCTATTTTCTCTTTCTGCCCATTGTTTTTTCCCATTTTTTCTACCAATTTAGGAGCCAATTATACCGTCTTTTTTCATGTCAGTTATCCCCCTCCCTCATTGAGAGCTCGCTGCCATAGTCCTGAAACCGGCAGTGACATGCGGCAGAACTCGATTCGGCTTCCCTCCCCCGACCCTGGTCCAAAACCAGAGCCGACTCTGGCGCGGCCGGTGGAATCGAACCCCAGTCGCAGTGGCCAGCGTTGAACGTTGTAACCGCTAGACCACCTGGGAGGACACTTTTAAAACCATATCCGCTTGACTACCGTGCTGCTCTCCTCTGTCCTCAGCAGAGCTCTTAAAAATCTTCCGTGCAACCGGGGTCGTGGATAGCGGTCTGATACTAGTGTTACTGATACTGAAATAAATGTTAAAAATCCAAGTGCAACATTGAGTCCTTCAGCATCATCATTTTATTTGTTTGTTTTTGTAGTGTAATGTTCCTGGGTTTCCGTTTGGCTTTGCACAGTGTGTGGTCATTCCCCGGCATTTGGTATTAGGTATTAAATGACTTTGCATTTCCCTGCACCAATTAAGCATAACAGCCCTTTCTTTAAAGCTGTGCTTAACAGCAAGCATTGTGTCTGACTAGCACGTGTGTAATCACATACCTTTGACACCAGTGGGCGATTTTTTTTGCAGGGCTTCAGAAATAGAATCACCTTCAGTTATACTCCCCTCCCTCCCCCCATTCCCATCGCAACATGGCTGTTTCCCTTCCACACCGTGACCCAGTTTGGTGAGATTTTTTTGGGGGAGATTTTGTTTCCTAGCTGACTTCTACTCTCGCAGGGTAGGAATTCATTCAACAGTCCTGATGGGCAACCCCTGTCTGGACCCGCCCAGAAATCGTCTGCATGATTCTGGCGCTGAAGTAATCGAATCGAATCAAATGTATTTGTGTAGCGCATTTCACAAAACATTGGTCACGATACGTTTTACAGCAGACCCCGCCATAAAACCCCCAGAAAAGCAGTCTTAGGGCAACGATGGTGAGGAAAAACATTGTCTGTGGAACAAATTGGAAGAACCCTCGGAAGGAGCCAGACTCTAGAGGGGGAGCCAGCCCATCCTCCTCTGGCCAGCTCAGGGTGTGAGTTCATCATGACCAACAACGGGCAATCAGGTCAATATTCAAAACAATTGTTAAAATTGTTAAAGTTATTGTTGAAGTGGCAGGTAGCTGAAGGTGACGGTCCTTCAACCGCCACTTCAACAATAACTTTAACAATTGTTTTGAATATTGACCTGATTGCCCGTTGTTGGTCATTACGAACTACACACGGCGGGCTCTGAAGATGTAGCATGCTCAGGACTCGAGGCATATCCTTTAAACGGGAGCAGTACCAGGAGTGTCCGGTACCACAGCCCCACAGATGAGTCCAGCCCTCCCCTTTCAAACAACCCCCGCCCAGTTGGGACTCTCCTAGCCCAGACCAGGGCCATTTGTGTGTGTGTGTCCCCCATGTTACCAAAGTGTTGCCTTTATTTGGCATGTATGTATATATAATTTATACTGATATCATTCATAAAACATATATTTATTGTAGCCTACTGCTATTACATGAAATATGCATTCCATCGGAGGAGGTTGTGCAGGTTTCTGCGTTCTGCTGTCTTGCAGAGCAGCTGGAGCTGCCTGCACTGCATGTCCTTGGGGGGACATGTTAAAACACTTCACCAAAACCCATCCAAAGCAAGCACATAAAGCTGTCCGTCCGCTGCTCTTACCCCCAAATTATATCTTCAGGTTTAAACGCTGAATCGAAAGTCACATGCCCTCGCCCTCGCCCTGTCACGAGCAGGATGGGCTCGGGGTTTCCCCCTCACCTTCAGCGATTGAGTCATCGTCGTCGCTCGGCCGCTGCCGAACGCGTTCCCGTTTCGCGTTTCTCGGCAAAAGGCAAGGCAAAGTTCAAAAGGTAAAAGCGCTAGGCCAGGGGTGTCAAACTCATTCCATCGTGGGCCGAGTGTGTGCAGGTTTTTGTTGCAACCAGTGCACAACACCAGGTGATTTCAATTAGTTCCCCTCCTTGGTTGAAGAAGGAAGCTAATTAGTGAAATCACCTGGTGTAGTGCACTGGTTGCAACAGAAACCTGCACACACTCGGCCCTCGGTGGAATGAGTTTGACACCCCTGCGCTAGGCCCACGCGTAGTTCCACTGCACTGTTTATGCAATTGAGCTCGCACCCAATCTGTGTTCGACATCAAGCCCTATCGCCCCTCTCTATCGGTCTGGCCCAGATAGAGCCGAGTGCTGATTCGGTCAGGTGTATTTGATAATAGAGTCGGGATGTGAGGAGACTTGAAGGGGAGTGTAAATATGTGTTTATCTTCCGATTTGAATTGAATGTGTGGCAGAGAATGAATGGCCAAGTCCTCCTCTCTGTCAGACATAACATGCCCTAAGAACAAATATTCAGTTTGTTTTTAAAAATCAGTAGGTACACTCTTGTTACATTACATTACATTACAGGCATTTGGCAGACGCTCTTATCCAGAGTGACGTACAACAAAGTGTTAACCGTAGTCAAGAACAGTTTAGCTGAAAGCCACCCTAGTGGGAAGTACAATTCCTGGGTGCTAGGAGCAACCACATAGTTAAACTAGGACCCTGTAGGTAAATCTGTAGCCACAATTCAAAGGTAGCAATAAAGCAATCAATGCAGAAAATAATGCCTAAGCCTAATACAATACATAAACAAGTAGACATGTGTAATACTGAGCAACTATGTCCCTAAGATAACAAAAACCGGACTACGGGGAGAGGTGCACCCTTGTCATCCATTTTCTCATTCATAATGCGTACAGTACGACCCATTACATTACATTGCAGGCATTTGGCAGACGCTCTTATCCAGAGCGACGTACAACAAAGTGTACCATGGTGCGCTTACCTAAAACTGTGGTATACATATCTAATTGTCAGGTAGGAAGAAAAAACATCTGAACTAAAATGTGGTGCATGTATAAAAACTGTTTTGGCTAAGATATAATCCAACTATTCGAGGATTCCTCTGAAACCTCCTGTAATATGGTACTAATTTAATATTCACTCAACAGTTCTGCGCTCACACAACACATAGCAACATGTTTCTGCCTGCTTAGCTGGCATCCGGCACAGCAATAAAATGCACTTATCACCTCCGAATCAGGTGAGAGACACCTTTTCTCCAAAAATGTATTTGTTCCCATCTTATTTCTCAGAAAACAAGGTCGTCTGTATAATTTGATTGACTTATCTTACCCAATAAACAGAAATGATAAAGATTGAAGAGCTACAACATGAGGTTGGCCCCCAAATGTAAACGACTGTAGCAAGTCTTGGTTCTAATACATAGCTTGTAAATCACACGGCAGCCTATACTTGGGATAATTTCTGTAATGGCTTCGAGCGTTATTCAGAATAACCAGTTTTATAAATAGCAGGTTTCAGAGCAGCGGTTGACGCTTCCGGTGGTTGGGTGTCGTTTGATGGTCACTTGGAACTAATCCACACTTAACAGCGCTGCACTTTTCTCTCTTAAATTAAAGGATAGTGCGCCCCCTGTGGTCCCATGTGTGTACGACCATCATATTCAATGAAGAGATCTGGGGCCGTATGTACAAAGATTCTAAGAGTAGGAGTGCTGATCTAGGATCAGTTTAGCCTTTTAGCTCATAATGGATATGGTTAGGATATGGACAGGGGAAACCAGCACTCCTACTCTTAGAATCTTTGTACATACGGCCCCTGGAATCCAGCTACAGCTTCCAAAATGTAATCTAGCATACGTTTTGGTAGCAACGCCCTTTTATAGCATAGTTTGATAATACTTATGGAAGATTTCATGCTCTGTGAAATACATCAATGTCGTACGTACACATAAATATCATTAAGATATGTACCCTTTGCGAATTTGTGAAAGGAGGACGCAACAATAGAATACATATCGTGTGCTATCCCGGTAGCTCACTGTTGGTATGGTAACCTTTTCTAAGCGACCGACAGAGGGCAACAGTATAACGCCTCAAAGGAGCCGTGGTTCAACACTATCACATCAGTCCTGTGTACTGTTTCATATCGCCATTGTCATGAACTTACATTATACATTTTCACATGTTTAGCAAGTAGTCAAACACATTTTTATTCATTAATTTGTTCGTTTATTTTTCATTGTCACGTCTTGTTTTACCTGTGTTTTTCGTAAAGTTTCCTGGTAGGCTACAACAACTCGGCTAGAAACGGCTCTCAAATATTTGGAGACTTCAAAGTTGCAATGGCCAAATAAGGTATAGATGCCATTATGCATGATTGAGCTAGTCTGGTACTCTCAAAGCATCTTCGAGTGACTGTTTTGCGATCAGTTCATAAAATAAAGCAGAAATACATATTTTGCCATTAAGCCACCTCGACAAACTAGACTCAAATAACCTAATTTGCGAATAAGCAATTTGTGTAGTCCGTTATAAAAACACGTAGACTAATGCACCGATTAACGCAACCAGCGAAGGCAGTCACCCTGATTAACGGCGAGGCGATTGCAATTGTAATAAGGCAATTTCAAGAACTGTTTAATCGTTGGCGTTACAAGTTTCCGTGATATTTTTTCCCTCACTTAATGGACGATGAACATAATTGCACGGACGTGCACCGGCGATTGTGACCGCTGTGCGAATGTGCTTCGGAATCAATGAAAGTGAAGTAAACTGTATCCAAGTAAAAACATATATCATCGTGTAAAATGTGCCGAATACGTTCTTTGCACGCGTCGGGAACGAGCGGCACGCACAATCGAATCGTGTTTATCAGATTAGACGCACGAGCGGTGCAGATGGCGTCTATTGAATATGCAAGGTGGGCTCGAGAGATCATTGAATTTGGGTGTCCGCGAGATGGATGGGTACCTCCTTGCCGACACGGACTACATGAGTTTGGGGGGGGTCATAGAAAATCAAGAGAACGTGAAAGGAAATACACTATACTCTGTGGGACCACACACACACGCATAAATTAATTGTAAAAAGTTCCCAATGATCAAAACCTATGTATCAATAAAAAAAGCCCACTTCCTGCAAAACTATCAGCACACTGCCCTTCTTCTCACACAAATTGCACTATCAAATTAACTTTTTACAAAACTCTAAACACAATGCTCCTCATTAAGCACAAAGCACTGCCGTTCAAAATGTTAAACAATTTATCAACTGACCACACTCAGTCCTCACAGGTACAAACACCACTTGCCTAAATTGTTCAGTCCGTGATCAGAGATTTAGCACAGATAAATGGGCCACAGGTAAGCTCCCCTAGTTTGACCCTGATGGGGGCCAGCCAAAGGGTGCAGGAAAACCTGAGCCACTTCACTGTTGCATCCGCAATCCAGACCTTCACGTATGAGAATAGGTAAGTACTGTTGGAGCAATCTCAACTTTACTGTTCTTGTCTTTAGTACTACATTACAATACAGTGCTCAGTGATTACTGTAGAATATGGTAGGGCTAAACTACTGCAAGTCAACCACAGTAGCAATATGTGTCATGTATGAAACTGAATAATAATAAAAACAACAAAATAATCCCACTTGACTGAGGAAAATCCAAAATTGAATCATTGATGACAACATCATAGTATTTCAATATGACATTGTCCTCAAAAAGTACCCTGGCCATGTTCTGTTTTTCCCTATGCTATTTGCGGAAATGTGCAGCACCAAACTGCAATCTGGAGAGAAAAAAGAAATTGGTACTGTATTTGTGTATTCCTTTCAAATTTGAGTTCATACAGTAACAATCTAGTACAACAGGTTTCTGCACACACGTTGTAAGTTTATAACACTGCAAATGCATTAGTGTTTTTCATTTATGTGTGTAATTAGTCATCAGTAGAGCTTATTTATTGATGCATGTAAGTGTCATTTTGAGTAGAGTTCACGTAGTTCTGAGTGCAGTGTTGAATGTTGCAAGAGGTTTGAGGAGTTTCGCCAAAATCCTTGACTGTTTTGTGTTTATAGTTTTGAGAAAGAGAGTCATAATTTCAGGAAACGTGTTTAAACAATTGAGAAAAACTGTAAAAACAAATAATTGTACTCAGGTAGGGGGAAAGCAAAACATTGGAACAATGCAGCTGAGTGAGTGTATGTGTGTGCGTATGTGTGCGCGTGCATGCGTGTGTGTGTGTATGTGTGCGTGTATGTGCGTATTTGTGTGCGTGCGTGCATGTGTGTGTGTGTGTGTGTGTGTGTGTGTGTGTTTGTGTGCGTACATGCATGCGTTTGTGTGTCTGCAGGTTTCTCTCTATCATCATCACTTCTATGGGGCATAAGTTGAAGGACAAATCAGTCTCAGAAGAGTTGTGAAAGCGCATGCGTCAGTGTGCTCATAAACCGACGGATTCGGTGAAATACATTCACACCATCAAGGACAATTACTCACACTCGCGCACACACACATATGCACACATACACATATATAATGTCAAAGGTCACTTTTGAACATAACCCCAGGTGCGTGCACACATATAAATTGTCCCCAGTCTGTTGCCGTACAGATGGCTACCGCCCGACTCTGAATGCAACAGGGACACCGTCTAGTGCCGCCGTGGTGTAAAGGAGTGTGCCGGCGACAATGCCGAGAGTTAATGAGAACAGACTGACTCTCTTCCCTTTTTCAATTTCTCCATTCTCCCCTCTCCCGCTCTCCTTATCTCTCCCTCGCTCCCTTTGGCCCGTGCCCATCTGTTTCAGACAAAGGGCCACGAGCCGGGGTCCCTGCTGGTGAAGTGGGCCGGGATAATGCGGCGCGCCCTCGCGACTGCATCACAACCCACGCGGCCACTTCACTCCAGTACCGGCTGAGGGCCGAGGACGAAGGGAGGGGGCACTTTCAAAACAGTCATAATAATCATGATAATGAAAATGGGGGGGGGGGGGATCATACTTATACCAATGGTACAGCTCACACCTCTCGCCCTTCCTCTGCCCCCGTCATGTTTCCTTCGTAAGGAACCGTTTCACTGTTTCATTCTGAAATGGTTGCTTTTTTGTCAAATTGAAAAATGTGGACATTTTAGGCATTTGGCAGATGAGTGCC
Source organism: Aldrovandia affinis (assembly GCA_029706075.1). NCBI lineage: Eukaryota > Metazoa > Chordata > Actinopteri > Notacanthiformes > Halosauridae > Aldrovandia > Aldrovandia affinis. Next base: position 175,679 of record JAINUG010000178.1, on the reverse strand, counting down.
TTAAGAATGGCAAGAGCGATCACAGCTAGATCAAGACATCAGTACAGCAACAGCACAACGGACAGCCACCATGGACAGACTTTGAAAAAACCGCATATGTCTATATATATACTGTGTGTGTGTGTGTGTGTGTGTGTGTGTGTGTGTGTGTGTGTGTGTGTGTGGACACTTAAGGAGCTCATGAATCAAAGCAACACACATTTTTGTTTTTGTTCATTTTTCCCTGGCCAGGGCTTGCGTCCCCACGCCCTGGTGAAGGAGGGTGCGCTACAGCGCGAGCAGAGCGCCGCTGAATGCAGCCCAGCATATGGTCGCTCGTAGCCCTGTGCCATTACGGGATCCTCTGTGAAAAGGCAGGCAATATGGCCCTCTTCTCACACACAAAACACGACACATATGTGCCACACTCGCTGCACAGCCGGCGACTTTCTCCTGCCTCGCAAAGAATGACGTCGCTGGAGAGAGAGAGAGAGAGAGAGAGCGAGAGAGAGAGAGAGAGAGAGAGAAAAGGCAGGAATGGGGGGACAGATGATGAAGAGGTGCAAGTGCCTGGACCGCTGAGGGGGTGTTGGGGGGGGACTGAATGTTGAATTCTGAAGAAGAAGAACAAGAAAAAATATTAAGCTGTTGGGATCGATAAAAGAAAAAGAACCGATAAAAGATAGCTCGAGCGATGATCTCACGGCACCATGCTGATGCGCTCTTGCAAATCGCTAGGGATAGGAGTGTCTTCCGAATAACTAAACTGCATATCGCTTAGACTCGAAAGCTTACCATTCGATAGCTCCAGTGATGATCTCTCCCCACGTTGATGCGCACTCGTCGTAAGTCGCTTTGGATAGAACGTAAATTGTGCTAAATTGTGCATTGGATTGTTTTTTACCGCATAACAGGAGGCTACGGGGGGGCCTCGGGTGGCGTAACGGTCTAAGCATTCACCCGGAATGCAAGTTGCCCACTGCAGCCGCGGTTTGAAACCCGACTGTGCCAGACCGTGCCAGATTGGCTGTCCGCCCCGGGGGGGAGGGAGAGCCAGCACGAGCTCGCCGAGAAGTGCGAAGGGTGTCCACAAGAAATAGGCGGGCGAGTTCCTTCTCAGAGGAGGCGGATCATCGCCGGCCTCGGGGGAATTAGCTTGGGAGAAAAGCAGAAAAAAATCTGAAACAAATTTATAAGAAATACAAAAACGGCATTGGGGTGCACATGCACATGGTGGAAAAAAAACATTGATAGAGGTTCATACAGTAAATCTCACACGTTGAGGGAGAAGAAGAGGGAACCTAAATCTCCGTGTGAAAGAGGCAGTCCGGGCTCTATGTTATTGTATGAAAATAACCCACTTCAGGGCTGGCTAATGGCCCCATAGCTTAGCTTCGGGACCGCATCACACCGCCCTGTCCTGGTTTCTTTCTGTACAGCTGCACAGCCAGTTGTGGAGGTGCAAAACAAACCCCATAAAAATGTAACACCCACCGCCATATTTCACAGTCGGCATAGTTTCCTTTCAACATAAGCATCCTTCTTCCGACCCAAAACAGTAATTTTGTGGTCAGTTAACCATTTCCTGGTTGGCTTTGAGGTACGCCTGGGATCAGTGTCTTGCTGAAAAATCAATTTGCGGCCATGTTTCATATTCATGGCAAGAGGAAACCAGGTATAGGTTATTTTCGACATGAGTGTCCTTCGTCCGACGCCAAGCTCACTGCTGGTGTGCGTGGGCAAAAAAGCGACATTTTTACCTTATCTGACCATAACACCCGGTTCTAATCAGGTCAGATAAGACCAAGATTGAGCCTTTTGGCCATGCACACCGGCAGTGGGTTTGGCATTGTACAAAGAACGCTTATGTAGAGCGTCTACTGGTCCTAGTGGGGCTCCTGTGTCAATGGATGAACACAGTTTGGCCAAGAACCCGGTTCCCTCTGCCAGGAAGATGAAACTTGGCCGCCAATGAACCTTTCAGCAAGACGCAGAGGATAGAAATGTTTCACCACAGGATGAAGGCGATGACTCAGAAAGGCTTTTACCTTGCCCTCTAAGGGGCTGAGTGGACCTGAAACGTGCCAGGAAAATACACCCCACGCCATAACAGAGCCACCAGAACCCTTCATCTACTCAACAGTTTCCTTTATTTTGGCAGTTACCTGTATATATATATATATATATATATATATATATAAACCCCATTGAAAAAACCTGGTGGGAATCCACGCAGCAGGCAGACAGAAAGACAGACAAGGGGCCAGACTGCATGATTAATGCACCTGGAATTGGGCTGCTTGAGAGAGCGGAGACCTTGGGCAGAGAGTGTCTGACAATAGATGCCTCTCCTTCCCACGGAGACATGAATAGAGAGAGCCGAGCGGGGCCTACGTGGGCCCTGCGCCTCGGTGGCCACCTGAGGACGAGGAGCCCGCCTCTGGGCGCACAGGCGGGGCGCGGCGGTGCACAGCTGGGGTCCCCCGTTGCATTGTGGGAGCGCGCAGCCCTCGCACCGGCGTGCAGCTGTGCCTCTGCTCTGCCCGGACGCGCCCGCGTCTGCGCTTTTCACCGCTCCGTGATTCGGGGCAGAGGGGGTTCAAAGGTCAACGCTGTCTCGCACATTCATCTCATTTTAACCCTCTTTCTTCTTCAATTGCAATTCAGTGCATTCGATGTTGGTCTTATCTGACCTGATTAGAACCGGGTGTTATGGTCAGATAAGGTCAAAATGTCGCTTTTTTGCCCACGCACCCCAGCAGTGAGCTCGGCGTCGGAAGGACGACACTCATGTCGAAAATAACCTATACCTGGTTTCCTCTTGCAATGAAGATGAAACATGGCCACAAATGGTTAATCTATAACCATGTCTATATCTATAACTGTAACTGTCGCTATATCTACAGTACATTGACATTTTTGGCTTTTAGCAGACGCTCTTATTACAAAAAGTGCATTTAAACATGGTAAGATGAATCATGGTTAGTGCAAGAGATCAGTGAAGTAAAACTGCAACAGACATCATTGTTGGCGGCTGCACATCATACCTGTAACACAGGGAAAGAAAAGTTACTGGCTGTTTTACATTTTTAAACATGTAAACTGGTGGTTACTGTAATTAATGTAGAGAATCAGTGGTAGTGGAGTCTGGTTTTGAGTCTCTTGCGGAAGATGGCCAGTGATTCCACGGTCCTGACCGAGTGTGGAAGATCATTCCACCACCGTGGGGTCAGGACAGAGACTATATCTATAGCTATATCGTCTATTATTAATCTCTTACTTTTTCCATCCTGTCTCATCTCTCTTCTTATCTACAGAAGGGCCACCGTTTGTGCATTTTCACCGTCTCATCTCTGCACTGTTTTGGGGGCTTTTTAGCTGTCCTGTATAAACACATCAATCCCAGGCACACTTTCCCATCATCACAGTGCGCCGATCCATTTCTGTGGACACTTCACATGTGATTCACACGTCTACCACACATTTACACACGTCTACCACACATTTCCACACATTTCCACACATTTCCACACATGTACCACACATGTCCACACATGTACCACACATTTCCACACATGTCCACACATGTACCACACATTTCCACACATGTACCACACATGTACCACACATTTCCACTGTACAGTGCGTCTGTGGATGAAACTGACCACATCATCATGGAAGGCGCCCCCTTGTCACACATGAACGACTCCTCTGGCCTGCAGTCTGCCTGCGCCAGCTGCGCATGAAGTGTACGCCGCCGACTCAACGACTGCGCAGCTCAGCTGATGGACTGCAGAGTGAAGAGGCGGTACCATGGGTTTGGGAGGACTCCTGAAAAACTCTCCCTCCCACAATCCCTCTCTCCCTCTCCCTCTCCCACATTCCCTCTCTTTCTCTCTCTCTATCTCTATCACTCTCTCCCTCTCACAATCACTCTCTTTCCCTCTGTCTCTCCCACATTTGGCGTATATTACATTTCCTTTCTGTCTCTTTCTCTCTCTATCACTCTCTCCCTCTCACAATCACTCTTTCTTTCTCTCTCTCTCTCTCTCTTTATCACTCTCTCCCTCTCACAATCTCTCTCTCTCTCTCTCTCCCACATTCCCTCTCTTTCTCCCTCTCTCTCTCTATCACTCTCTCCCTCTCACAATCTCTCTCTCTCTCTCTCTCTCTCACACAATCACTCTCCTCTCTCTCTGTCACAATCTCCCTCTCTCTCTCTCTCTCTCTCTCTCTCTCTCTCTCTCTTACTATTACTCTCCTTCTTTCTCACACACAATCACTCTCTCCCTCACACTCTCTCTCTCTCTCTCTCTCTCTCTCTCTCTCTCTCTCACACACACACAATCACTCTCTCTCTCTCTCTCTCTCTCTCACACACACACACACACACACACACACACACACACAATCACTGTCATGTTTCATGGTTAAAGATGTGTAAGGTGTTTGTCTACAAAAAATGATTACAACGTTGGAATAAAGGGAATAAAGTCTCTCTCTCTCTTCCTCCCTTCCTCCCTTCCTCCCTCCCTCAAATCGACCGAGGACGTAGCAGCAATAAGACAGGCCTACAGATGAGATTGGGCATTCCAAATTGGGAGAAAAGGAAAGTAAAGCCGGGGATAATGATTGTCTGGGAAAATAAATACTGAATTTGAATGAGATTTTGATAACTGGTCACTCACTATTGCAGCTGAGTGATTTCCTTGGACACACAGTACTGAAAATGAAGCATCCCTAATGGAAAAATCACATGAATTTGAAATCGCCCCCCCCATTTACATGTGTAAATATGTGCTATACATCTATAGGCTATATCTTTTTTTGTAAAAAATAATAATAATAAGGAAAAGCGTAGCCTAAGGCTCTGTGACCTTACGTACACCACGCGCTACTTCCTAGCATCGTCATGCTTTAAAATACCGAAACATTTTTGTTTTTTCTTTCATAAGAGCCAATACAGTTTTTTCCTCCCAGGACCAGAAGCATAAAGTACTGAGGCAGCAGACTGAGGCGGCTCCACATATCCTCTGTAACACAACCGGGCCCGTAAGGAATGGGGAATCTCCACACTATCAAACGCATTCAAATCAGCTTCAAAATGACACACTGATCTCGCGCAAGTCACCCGAGGTTTCACAACAGCCAGGGAATGACATTAGCGCCTGTATCCAGTGCACCATCAAGCAAAATCCCATGTCAAGTAGCCTAATGTATATTTACGGTAGTACAAACCCATATGTTAATTAGCTGGTTTACTCGTAGCCTATATTGATTTCTCGGAGAATATCATCTGGTGTCTAATATAGCCTACACATTTTTTTCCCATTTAAAATTTGGAAATTTATGAAGAATTATTGGCATTGAAGTTGATTTATTGTTCAATTTTCTCACGTTTTGTTTCAAGCTCCGATCATGATAAACTATTTTATTTTATTTTAGGGGCTTTTAAATATATTACTTCGATGGCCCATTGGGAAATGATTTGCAAACAGCATGCAGTGATATGACCTAGGCCATAGATTATCGCAGGCATTTTATTGACTAAGTGTTATGAAAAAAGGCCATATGACATTTATGGCGATCTATAGTAGCCATGATTGACCCCACCCCCTGTGTCTTTTCAATATTCGTTGTCATACTGTAACAATGTCCTTTTTCCGGGCGTAATGGTACGCATTAAACCATAGTTCATATTTGGCTTGAAAGAGGGTAGGCCTACTGTTGTTCATACACAATATAATAACCCAATAATTGTTTAAGCGTCAGTTATGCAGGAACAGAGAGGCAGGCCTAGCACTGATAAACTTCTTGAAGTTTTCTGTACGTGCGCGTGCGATGATGTCTACGTGCATCAGACGCAGGAATAATTTCTGCGCCGTTTTCCCTCAGGGTGAAATGAATGCGCTTCTCATTTTACGTGAATGTTTTCATGTAGCTACCGTTTGCAGCGATTAATTTAACTCTTTTTTCAAATTCTGCTTATTCAATCAACATAATATTGTAATATCAATATAAATATTAATATACGCATCAATGGGCGAAATCATTAAACTGGCATTTGGAAAAGTGCACTGTTTTCGTAGTCGGCAATATTGCATGGCTGTTTTTCCTGGCTCATAAATTTCCATCTCTCCGCTCTCCCTGTCTTTCTTTCCCACGGGAGGTGCCAGACGGCCAGTAATTTGGTTGTCTTGGCTCGTCTGGAGCAACACCTGCCCTCTCTCTAGGGAAAGCGCCTTTCAGCCAAATGCGAACAGGAGCAGGGAACACATGCATAGCAAAATCGCTCTCATACAAGAAACGTGGACTGACCAGACGCTCGCGGGCCCTCCGTCATTACAAAGCAAATTCGCTCTTCCATTACCAGGTTTGAATGTCGATAGGCGCGTAAAACCAATTGACGTCACATATGCCCACAGATTCTTCGACGTGAGTGGAGTTTGTGAGAGCAGAACGATTGGGGCTGATTTAAGACCGCACCTCGCATGACCCGTTCAAAGATGTGACATCTGTTGTATTAAAAATCTAATACATCGAGCGGCGCTTCTTATAGTTTTTTTTTAACAAGGCCCTTAGAATTATTGGCATAAATTCGCCCTGAATTCGACGCTCCGCTTTTCCCACACATTACGTAGTCTAAAACCAGTTTCGGAGAAAGCTGGCCATAGCAAATTAGATTGCGCAAACGTCACAGTTCACCTATGTGGGGCCAATTAATGCAATGCGTTAAGGTGAATCTGTAAGAATCACATATTTTCGTTTATTATTTAATTACAACGACCTTGTAAATGATGGTAACCAATTAGTTAATATTAAAGGATCATTATCTAAGCTTCCATCTGCCGCCTTATTTTGTAAAGCTGACTTGTGTGGCTACATGCGCTTCACCTTTAATTCACCTTTCCCCGGCACTTGGGTATTTAAGAAAGAAATCCGAAATAAAAATGGTACAGCGTTTTTCAAAATATTTATTTCTGGAAACAATTCACTATTAAAATATGAAAAACTGTGTTCGTTAGAAACCAGCTCGTTATAAGCTACTCCACTACAAAAGATAGGCCTACGCTATAAAGCAACGGAGACATCAGACCCTGAAAAGACAAATCTTTGGATAGCGGTTACGTTTTTTCCCTCACTAAATATATATATAAAAAATCAGTTATTGTAATAAGATCAAAGCAGGAGACAAACACATAAGTAAAACACTATAAAATTCTGAAAATAAAATAAATAATAATAGGCTTAAGATAATAAATGTTGATATCATTTTTGGTTGCAGCAAAGGACAAGTCCCTTGGAATTTACTAGTACGTCATCACGAGATGGAGACAAGTATTGTGTTAGAAAGTTAACAGTTCTTAGGGTTAATAAAAATGTATGCCTACTACATGTAAATACTATGCAGGGTGTATTTTATGTGCGTGTTTTTTATTGCATTGCCCTCAAAATTCTTAATTTGTTTCTTTTCACTTAATAAAAAAAAAACCGTGTGATTCTTAAAAATATCGACCATCCAACAGCAGTGGATTCAAATTCCAAGCAACTAACCCTTTAACACTCAGAAAACTAGTAACCTAAGTCGATACAGTATACGTCTACAGTGAAGTGCTCGTGGTTGCCAAACGTAACATTAGATTATCAACATAATAGATTGTTTGACGTATACAATTCCATTTACAAAATAGGCTACCCATAACAGAAAATTACCACGGAAAAGTGCAATTGAAGAGCAACAACATCACTCATCATCCAACACCACAGTCTAAAGTAGAAATAATTACACATGAATAATTATGCGCACATTTACACGTAAACAATGGACATTGATCCATAAAAGACACATTTGTCACGATAAATAGATAAATACATTAAATAAACATCGTTAAAATAATAAATAAATAAATAAATAAATAGCCGAATAAATAAATAATAAATAAATGCATACATATATAAATTAATTAAGAACAACAACAAAATAATAAGGTCACATTTGACATCTCTAGGTAGTGGCACTTATCCATACTGTTTTTCTTTCCCTTTATTACGGACCTTCTCCACTTATATTATTGAGCTATATTACTTGTGATTGAACTTAAGGTTTATTAAACTTTAAGAAAGTGTTTTCTTCCGCTCATTTAGGCTGAGCCACTTTCAGTGTCTCGTAAACCATCGCCATGTAGGCTAGCCTATGCTACGGCCGTGGAAACAGTGGACACTACATTTGGGACAAGTCTGTCGACCGTTTTCCTCGGATTTCGTCTTTGACAGTTCACAAGAATGGAGGTCTTGAAAGTTTTTTTTTCTTTACTTAATTGTGCCCCCTTTCCATATGAAATTATTGCATTCTTGTTCAATGACTCAGAGACCCGTTGCAACTGTTGCAGAGCACCGACGACACGTTTCCGTCTCTTTTCGTCAGAACTGGCTTAGAGTGGAGGAGTGCACTCTCCGAAAATGCATTTTGATTGATTGATTTTTTAATTATTTTATGTACCTAATGGTTATGTTATGGGGAAATGGCAGGGTCTAAGTTAATCTCAATACTTCCAGCATCGGCCTTCGTGGCAGCCCAATTTATCACAATTAATAACATTAATACAGCATTAGCGTCACTTTTGAGTCCTCTGGGCGTCCCAATTTCCCCCTTTTCTATTTTGAGAAAAGTTATTTGATCGCATTGTTTTAAGGAAAATGAGGCCATTCCCCTAAACGTCCAAAACGTGATTGAGATACGAGATGTAGCAAATGGCAAGCCTCAGGATCTCGATCTTAGACAGCTTCTTGTCCGGTGGCAAGGTTGGCAGCAGCTTCCTCAGCTCGGCGAAGGCGACGTTGAACGCCTCGACCCGGATGCGCTCGCGCGTGGCGTGGGCCGAGCGGTACTTGGCCGTCGCGCGCCGTCTCCTTCGCTTCTCCTCCCTGCTGAGGGCCTGCGGCGCGAGCGACCGCGTCTTCCCCTCGCCGTCCATCGGGTCGTCGGAGACGCAGCCGATCTTCATGTCGTTCAGCACCGACTCGGCGTCGGACTGGCCCCACGGGAGGTCGGAGTCGGGTTGATCTGGACTCAGCATCATTTTCAGTTCTTTTTTTGTTTCTCAAAGGAACTTCACGTTCAAACGGGGGGAGGCTAAAACGGAAGCAGAGACAATCATTACTTTGTATGCAGTTCCACAAATTCAGTTAAAGGGAGTGTGAAACGCTGAGGCGGGGGGGCAATTAGCATAGGCTACATGCTTTTACGGCTCACTACCTGCAGGCTACTGTCATCCCAAGTTTAACCAAACAAGTTTCGAACTGAAGTGTATTTAAAACATAGCTGCACATCGCCGTCTTCAGCAACCCATTTCATTTTTATACATTTAGCAACATTGTAGCTAATATCAACACATGTGCTGTCGGATTACAGTCGAATTACTCTTGTTGGGGTTTTGTTGAGGATGTTAAGTAATATTATGAATTTATGATAGGCTATTAATAAGCAATATATTATTCCAAATTCCTTGCCATAGGCAATAAACATGACGTCAGTAAAATACATGAAACGGAATGGAATTATTTGAGTGCAGATTGAGGAAGAATTGTGATAGGCTTTTGCTCTGTACAGAAAAAACTAACGAAAATAACACCGTTGATGTTGTTTTGTGACTGTGTATTTTATTTCCTGTTGCATTTGTTTATTCATTAACTATTTATATTGAACTCGTTTATACAAATAACAGCCTCAAAGTCTTTGTTACTAATATAAATATATAGCCTACTGTTTGATGATATATCCAATAATTTGGGTACAAATTATTTTTCAAATTAATATCTACGGCTCCATCAACAAGAGTGACGTACAGTATATCAAATAAAAAAAGCGATCAAAATTGAAATAAATTATTCTCCGAATTTGGAATGCATATTCACAGTTGACCATCTGTCACTCGAACCAAATCTAGTTATCTCGCTGTCTGACACCGTGGCACGCCACTAAAATATGCAGCTAACGGAGACTGCTCAAAAGCGTTAACATCAATCTGTTGCACTGCGCGCAAAAAAGACCCCCTTTAAAACGGGCTTCTCAATTCAACTTAACACAGACATTGCTTTTTCCAAATGAGCGAAAAAATATTTTTGGAGAAATGTCACCTCTCGGAATTACATGAATATAAATATTTGAATGTCTCGAAATTAATTTCCTTGAATATTCTTTTGTGTTGTTATTGTTGTTGTTGTTGTTGTTGTTTAGTTATGAGTGTCACGAGGTGGTATTATTCGAGCATTGTGCAATTGTAAGAGTGGGCTATGGCAAGAAAATAATTGTACAACTAATAAAAATAACATGTCATAAGAAATATTCTGCTATGTATTCGTGCAATGTTTTTTTTTTAACTTACCGTGCGGTGGTAATAAACTTGAACTGTCGGTCCTTGTGCTTTATTGAGGAGACGCACCCACGAAATCTCTCACCATAAACGCATCTCTCTTTGGTTTATTTTACAAAAAAACATTCTCCTCTCCAATCCTGTTCGTCGTCCGCATTCGATTATTCAAATGGTGAAAGCAATTTTCCCCAAACGCCAAAATAGATACTGTAACCACATAAATAATTCAAAGCAACTGGTTCGTTTCTCAAAAATTAAATTGAATGGCAATTGAGTCGTCTGTCTTATTAATGTAGAAATGTTCAATATAGAGACGTGTCCTTTCGTGGATAAATAAAATAAATAAATACAATGCTGTGTAGTGAATGCTATTCGAAGATAACAATCTTGTAGAACTGGTGCCTCGTGACCCCCAGTAAGAAAACAATAGAGATGGTTGTGCAGATAGGATCGAGCAGCTCGCGCCGAGATTTCTCCGTTCGTCTTGAGGGAGATGGTGATTATAATAAAATCCCTCTTACCGCGAGAGCTACACACTCTTGATGAAACGGCAAATAGCACAAAATCCTAGTCGCCGCTCTTCTTTCTTGCTCTCTCTCCCGCCGTTGTCGAGACGAGTTGACGGCAGCCTACAAGAGATGAGATTACAACGGTGGCTCCTAATAAAGCACGGGCGGAGTGACGGAGGAACGGGATAATTTTGTGGAATCGTATTGTCTGTCTCTCCTTGGACCACCCCCCCCGCCCGACACACACGCGCGCACACACACACACACACACGCACGCACGCACGCGCGCACACACACGCGCGGATGGTGTAAGGGATACGAACTGCAAAGGAGATGCATTTTCTTTCGCTCATTTGTTAATAAATTGCAGTGTAACGAGAGAAGCCCTTGGACAGAGGTTCTGGGCATTGACATCTGTCACAATTCGCACCTTTCCCTCAAGGAAAACAATAGATCTAAGTAAAAGATAACAAATATAGTTGACTTGACACCAGATAATGAACCAACAGTGACAACATTTGACGACAATGGGGATAGTAATAATAACAATTATATTAATAATACAAATTATTCGCAGTAGTACTAGTATGTAGCCTACCATATGGGTTTGCAATAAATCCGTCATAGAAGAAGTAGTAACAGTAGCAACAACAGCAATACGCTAATAGTAGTAGAATTATATTAGTATTATCACTATAGTTATATACCAAGATATTAAACCAGAGGGGATAGACTATCTGGCTGCTGAAAGAAAATTACAGCAATATAGGCATGTGCAGATTATATCTGAAAATAAACACAAAATAATAATTTGCCTAGTTGTTATCGTGTTAATCACATTATGTTTTAAATCGTTATCCAATGAAATAGGCGATTTGTTAGGAAAATCGACTGCGTTTATCAATGAGGCGCTTATTAAAGGTCGCCTGCATATCAATAAGTAAATACAAACGAGTTAGTCAAGAGACCTGAAATAGCCAAAGAGCAATTTAAATCTCGTCAATAGTGTATTTATTGCGCTAAATCTGCGTGCTAAATCTTAAGGGTTCATATGACAGCAATCACTGTGTGGCAGTAGGCATCACCTTTATTTAAAATCTGACATTGGGCATATATTTGGCCTCAAAATGACATATTTCAAAACACTTTGTCAGCATGGGCCTTGGGCTTCAGCTACAGGTAGTCCACGGCTCTACCTTTGCATCCTGGGCGGAACAGTTTGTGGAGAAGACCATGTTGGGGTGAGATCCAATTAGGGATCACACATACGGCAAACGCAGCGACGGAACTCGAAAACATGCCCCTTTAAAAGTCGCGTTTACAGAGCGCAAAAACCCCCAGAAAAAAACGTCCCTATTTGACAGTTCAAATGCACAGGATCAGAGTGGAGGAGATGACGATTTCTGTCTATTCGTATTCTTATGTATTGTTCCATTTGCGGTCGGCAGGTGGAACTCTACTCTCGGAGTATAGCTCTGAATCTTTCCCAAACTGTGACTACTCAAACTACACTGCCCAACTGTATAGGCCTACGAGTCTAATCTGGATAAAAGGGGTCATTTACGGCAGCGCTGATGAGTTCTCACTGAAGGCCCATCCTGTTGTCTGTTTTAAAATGCACATTTAATGATGTTAATCACATTCAGACAATACAGACCGCTCAGTGAATAGCACTCATCTTGTGGTTAAAAACGATTGTATGCATATTGTAAATGTATTTTCCTTTGTACCTGAACTGCGAGTTCTTTTATTTTTAACAACGTTGTTATAGTTTTGTTTCAGAGTCGAAAACTCGCGTTGAGTGTTCAGAATTATCGAACCTTTTTAGTGGGCATGACTTTGAAATAATAATCTATTTTATTTTTTATATAATATTTTTTCAAATAATACCCGACCTGGCAAGCTGTTCCAGGCATTGACAACTCTCCGTGTAAAGAAAAACTTCCCCATTTTTAGAACATGCAACGGGGAAAAACAGCGAGCAAAAAAAATCGAGTCAAGACAGGTGTCGAGGTTGTGGGCTATTTTTCAAAGGTTGTGAGAAGTCAGTGTCGAGGTGAAAATGTGTGTGCTTTCTGAAAACGCAAGTTTATTTTGGATTAAATCATTCAAAATGCTTAATCGACTCTATTTTGAAGCACATACTGATGATACAGTATTGACGTCGTTTGCTCGTTGATTCAACGCAATACGGGTAGAAATTAAGATTAATTTCGTGGACAATTACTTACAGGTAACTAACAAAAAGTTAAAAGTCAAAGTACAGTCGCTTAATAGGTTGTTGGACCATCACCTGTGGTCACGGCGGCATGCGCGTGCAGCGGCATAGGGCTTACCTGCGTTGAATTCCGCAGCAAGAACACTGCACCACCACTTTCCCAAGAAAGTCAATCAACTCGTGGTTACTCAGGGATGGGTTAGTCACTATTTCCCAAATCAAATAGCGGGATAGCTTTTCATAGCTTTCAATGATTGAACCAGAACCCGGTTATTTATATGGGTTTCAAGTAAACGACCAAAAATACTTTTATTTGTTAGTTTGGCACTGTGTTTTAACCCTTTCATATACTGTATGTTTGAGATAACTCCCTTTATGAGTGTGTGTGTTTTTTTCTTCTTCAACGTTTCTTTTTAAAAATGTTTTAGGCTTAAATGTCTTGTGTGTCGGTTTTGCTTTTTGTGATTATTTAACTTGGCTGCACAATGATTTGCCTGTCAGGAACGATAAAGATGTATTGATTGACGGAAGCAAATCGCTCAGAAACCAGTATATGACGACATCCCTGGACTGTGGAACACTGAGCATTACTCCCATTGCAGCACTGAGGTGACAGGCATGACGTAACCCGTGTGTCTCTGTGCAGGTACAGTACCAGTCACTAGTTTGAGTACACCTGCTAGAAACTAGGCTTATTTCGTAATTGACTGTGTTTGACACCGTATACGCTTCTGTAAATACTTGAAAATGACAAAAAAACACATCAAAGCAATGTTCAATAAAATTGAATATTGTCTCTAAATCTTGGATTCCTCAAAATAGCCACCCTTTGCCTTGATAACAGCCTCACAAACACGGGCCATTCGGTTCATACGTTTCAGCAGGAAATCACCCGACATGTCTTCCCAGCTCTCCTGCAGCAATTCCCAGAGAATTGCTGTTGAGAATGTGGGTTGCTCTGCTTTGACTCTTCTGTCCAGTTCGTCCCATACAATTTCTATGGGATTGAGATCTGAACACTGGGCAGGTCAGGTCATCAGTTTGAGTTGTCCTTCATGTTCCTCCTTCACCAGGTAGTTCTTGCACAACTTCAAGGTGTGTTTCGGGTCGTTATCTTGCTGAAGGAGAATGAAGGAGTGCCAAATTAGCCGTAATCCAGATGGAGGTTGCACTCAAACTTTTGACTGGTACTGTATGTGTGTGCATATGTATTTGTGTGTGTGTTTGCATGTATGTGTGTGTGCATATGTACTTGTGTGTTTGTGTATGCATGTATGTATGTGTGCATATGTATTTGTGTGTGTGTGTGTGCATGTATGTATAAGTGTATATGTATTTGTGTGTGTGTGTGTGTTTGCATGTGTGTGTGTGTGCATATGTATTTGTGTGTTTGTGTATGTATATGTGTGTGCACATGTATGTGTGTGTGTATGCATGCACGTGTGTGTGCATATGTATTTGTGTGTGTGTGTATGCATGTGTGTATAAGTGTATATATATTGTGTGTGTGCGCGCGTATGTATGCATGCACGCGTGTTTGTGTGCACGTATTTGTGCGCGCTTATGCATATGCACACGTGTCTGTGTACACGCACGCGGTGTGGGCGGGTGTATGCAGTAAGTATACGTGCATGTGTGCGCGCGTGTAAGTACCTCCATGCGCGCGTGTGTCAGAGGGCGCTGAAGGAGGAACTCATTTGCCGCGAGGGCGCAGGGCTCTCCGGCAGTAATGGCACGGTGTAGCCCATACACTTAGGTCTTCCTGGCCCGCTGCACTTGTGTCTCGGAATCAACGCAAGTTGTGCTCCATTCAGTTTGGCGAGTAGAGCGGAACGCCCCTTCATGCTTCTCGGCCTCGCACAAAGACTGCCTGCTGATTCTCCCTGCGTGCGATCTGAGCGGGGGGAAATCATGCTGCCAAAAACAAAATCACCATTTTTAATGCTTACTCCAAGTAACGGTATTAAATATTACTTTCTCACTAAATAAAATGTGTTGTTTTTTCTCTCTCCCTCCCTTAGCTATTAAGAAAAGGGTTCCCAAAAACCTCTCTCAAACAACGTTGAAAGTATTTGTTTTCGACCCGTAAAAAAACCACTTCAATAATCCTTTTCCATCCAGTATTATTTTCTCACAAAAACAAAACTGGGCGCAATATGGAATGAAATGATGTCTGAATTGCTCTCCGCATTAATCAATCATTTAATAATTAATTGCAAGTGGACGCGCCGCACACGCACACACATGGAACGCGCGCGTGTGCAAACTCAAAAGCGCGTAAACACGCACCGACACGCGCGCGCATGCGCGTACAGGAAAGAGGGTGGCATATGGCGCGGGGAGGCTGGGTTCTCCTGTGCGCTTGTTCAGCCGTGAGCAGGGCCATGGGAACGGAGGGCTGGGCGAGCGAACCCGGGGAACTGTCGGAATTAAAGCGGAGCGTCAGTCAGAGTGGAGGAGAGGGGCCAGCTGGCAGCTCCTGCAGACCAGCTCACTGTGCATCTGGACCCTGAGCCATCCGGACACTCCCACACACACACACACACGGACGCGCACACACACACACACACACACACACACACACACAAATACAAACATGCATGCACATACCCACACGCATACACACACACACACACACACACACAAATATAAGCATGCATGCACACACACACATGCCCACACATGCATATAGACACCCACATTGGGCGTGGGGTGTGGCAGGGGTTGTGGTGGGCGGGTGGTGGGTGTCTGTGCGGGTGGGGTGGGGGCAGGGGTGGGTGAGTGGCAGTTTGGAGCGGGGGGGAGTGTGTGGGGGGGGGGGGGGGGTAGACTCACAGACAGGTCGCCCTCGGCCCCCCGTCCCCGGCCAGGCTGATGTGACGCGTGGGGACTGGCTGTAGGAGGTGTCAGTGGCACACTGCAGGCCTCTGACGGGGGGCAGGTCTGACAGGGGAACGGCGGGGAGTCACATTAATCACTACAGAGAGCAGAGAGAGGAGCCGCCCCCCCCCCACCGGGCCCCTCGGCCCCTGCCCTACGGAGACGGAGCAGCAGATCTCCTGTCTCACCGCTGTAGACATCTGGGTCGCTGCTGACACAACACCCCGGCAACGACACAGTCCAGCACACTACTGCACACCAGCGGCAACGCAGCCCAAAGCAGACCTGAACAGCGATCGTCAAAAAAGACCAAAAAACTAGCAATCAAGATACGCTCATCGTATATACAGTGCAGTCCGTAAGTATCTGGACAGTGACACGTTTTCCGTGTTGCGTGCGCTCCAGCACATTGGGTATGAAATGGCCGTCGGCTGCAATTCCTACACGGCTCGCCCGATATGGATGTGAACACCCTCAAATGAAGGGTGACAGTGTGCACTTTGACCTCATAGTCTCATTCCAAATCCTCATTGTTTCATTTCAAATCTAGTGTCCAACTCATTTTCATATCCCAGTGAAACAGTAAGCCATGGGAAGTCACAATAAAGTTCCCGAAGATTGAAATGAAAAAAGTAGCATGTTAATGATTTGTTTCTGTGGGATTATATTTAAAATAATTAGAGGTGTGTGAATAATTGCGACACATATTTTGGGAGGAAAAAAAATCTTAAACAAAATATTTTACTCTGGGAAATTGTATCAAATATTATTGTATAAAATAATAACTTTTTTTGAGCATACAATACAGCTCATTGCCTGTATTGTTTATTTAAAACAACCATCTTTACTTATCTTTATCAAGGGTGTGAATCATTTTTGGAGGGTACTGTGTGTGCGTGAGTGTGTGGAGATCTGTGGCGTGTGATTGTGTGTGTATGGGCAGATTTGTGGCGTGTGATTGTGTGTCCGTGTGTTTTCCCCTGCTAGTACAAGGAACATTATTGATCTCCCTTATGCCCCTAATAAGACTTTATGGTAGGTTGATAAAAAGAGAAACACATCGATTGTATAATTTCTCTAACTGCCTGATCAATAGTAATCAATTCTGCCAAGCTGCCTCTGGTCCAAACAGAGACAATGCACACTCCAGTAGTTAGCAGCGCTAAAACAAAAAAAATCAGTACGGCTGATCACTGATCACTAAAGGTGTACACAAAAATCACCGTTCGGTACGAACCTCGGTTTTGAAGTCACGGTTTGGTACATTTTCGGTACATTTTGCATCTTGCTTTTCGTTCATTATGAACTTTGTAAACAATGGCTAATTGGCCATAATGTACTGAACAAATTAAGCCACAAATCTTTGTTTCTTAAATAAAAAAATGTCCGTCAATACTGCTACAACCGCACACACAAAAAAGTTCCGCACGTGCGTTAGTGGTTAAAGCAAGATTGCATTTGTTCGGCTCACAGCGCGTACCTAACCGAAAGACCTGTACCGAACGGTTCGGTACGAATACGTGTACCTGTACCGTTACACCCCTAATGAGCACTGTATATTTCACTACAGCTGCACTTTTATTCTGGGATGAATTCGGATGAATGTTTACAGTAATATACATCCTCTAATATATCCATTGTTGTGTGTACAGTTTTGAGGATACAACGAAGTGTGTAAGCAGCAGTGGTCTTTGACCAAACCCACAGACAAAAGTCAAACGCATGACACAGCAGTTTGTATAATATAAGGGAATATTAAATACATAGCAGTTTGTATATTATAAGGGAATATTAAGTATGTGAATTACTTATTTGGGTTGTTTTCATAATAACAGTAAGTAACAAATGAGACGTAAAAAAAAAAGGCGCTCAGTGCATTGTATGACCAAAACGTACAGCAGGGACAATGGAGTGCCTACTATTCAGAGGGGGCGTGCGATTCGAGAGGAAGTCCTGCTCATTAGCTTTCAGCTACAAATAGGTTTGCTAATAACAGACAGGGGTCAGCCCAAAGAGGACCTGCAGGGACCTGCATATCTGTCTCTCTCCCCTATTTGCCCCTCCGCCCTCACTATATACCCACATGTACATCTGTGTCCTGACTACCTCTCTACTCTCACTATATCTGTATCTCTGTCCGCACCTTAAATGTCTCTCTATTGTTTCTGTCCTCATGGTGTCTGTTTCTCCATAGTCCTCACTATACCTATATGCATGTGTCTGTGTCCTTATTATATCTACCTCTCTACTCTCACTATATCTGTATCTCTTTTTACATTTTTGTTTCAGATTTTCCCCCGTTTTTCTCCCCAATTTGGAAGCCAATTATACCCTCTATTTATTTCAATTAACCTTCCCCCCACGAACTCACTGCCCATCTCTACGGGGCAAGCGACTCTCCGAGGCCGCCGGTGATCTTCGAGATGGAACTCACCGACCACCTTTCTGGAGACACTCTTACGTGCTTCACAGTGAGTTCCTGCCGACCGCCCCCTCCCTCAGGAGCGGACAACCAAATTCCGCCCCCGATCGGGGCTAACGGCCAGGGCCGGTCTGGCACGGGTTTCGAACCGCATCCCTGATAGGCAGCTCACACTCGTACAGGACCAGCCTTAATACGGGTGCGTTAGACCGCTACGCTATCCGCCAGACCACCATATCCATATCTCTGTCTGCACCATAAATGCCTCTCTGTCATCCCTGAGTCTGTCTGTCTGTCCTCACAGTGTCTGTTTGTCCATGGTCCAGTAAACCTTTCTGTGTGCATCGAAAGAGGTGCCGTAATTAAAATGCGAGCTCAAAGGTGTCACCCCCGTTCTCCGGGAGCAGTGTGCTGTGTGTGAATGATCCCTCGTGGGAGGGGGGGGAGGTGGCTGGATGATGACATCACCGATGGTCCCGTTTGAGAATACGACTGTTGCCATGGCATCCCTCCACGCCATCTGTGGTCACGGCAGGGAGCCTGGGTGGGTGAGGCGTTCGCCCCACTCCTGAGCCGCGCGCGCGGGGGGTCCGCTCGCCGTGTCATTACGCACTTGGCCACATCGCGGCCCGTGGCAGAAGGCCGCCCGTTCTCTGGTATGAAATCACAAAAGGCACTTCTGTGCTTTTGTGGCACGCTACCGTCCTTCAAATGAGGCGGCGGCGTATTATAGCGGTTAGGGAGCTGGGCTTGTAGCTCCCAGAGGTTGCAGGTTCCGTTCCCAGGCGGGGCACTGCCGTTGCGCCCTTGAGCAAGGTACTTAAGCCTGAATCGCTTCAGCGCAGCATCCAGCTGTATCGATGCATTGCGTGTAACGCAATATAAACTGCGTGAGTCACTCTGGATAAGAGTCTCTGCTCACTGCCTGTAAGGTAATGCGATGTAGCGTAATGCACATTTTGGGCGCAGCCAATCTCAAAAGGCAAATTGCGAAACCCAAACACACACACAAGTGCAGCAGGGTGACGGGATGAAACATTAGCGGCACGAGCGCGCGCAGAGCACTTTCAGAGGAGCGCTGAACTGCGCTACGCCACTAGACTAAAACGAAATGTCACTCTTTGGCTGGGGGCCACAAGTGTCTACGCATTTAAAAGCCACGCTGTTTATTTCGACGATGTGCATTTCGCCTGAAGCGAAACAAAGTCATATTTTTCAAACGTAGCAAAGCGTGTGCCGTGCGGTGAACTCCCAGTCGTTAAGCTTGAGCTCCCCTCTTCCCCTCCTCCCTCTCCTCCAATCTTCTTCATCATCTCCTCTTGTTTCTAGGGTCTACGCTGGTTGCTGACTTTAGGGCGTAAACAGAAACCAGCGGACCCTGCGGCCATCCAAGACCAAGGTTGGCCACCTCTACACCCCTACCCTCACCTATCACATTCTCTCCATCATACCTTTACCTCCACCTTTCACATTCTCTCTATCCACCCTCTATACCTCTATCTCAACACCTCATACTCTCTCCTTCCGTCCCTCCTACAGTCTCTCGATCCATCATGTCCATCTATCCTCTATACCTCTATCTCCACTCTCCCAGTCTCTCCATCCATTTCTCCTCCCGCCGTTGGGCTGTCTCCCCTGAGCTGTGTCTCTCCCTGCCTCTCGCTGCTCTCGGTGTGGGGCTGCCGTCCGTCTGTCCGTGTGTGTGTGAGTGTGTGATTGGTGGGGTGCGGTGTGGTGTGGGGCTGCTGTCTGTGAGTGTGTGAGTGTGAGTGTGAGTGTGAGTGTGTGAGTGTGAGTGTGTGAGTGTGAGTGTGAGTGTGAGTGTGTGAGTGTGAGTGTGTGAGTGTGAGTGTGAGTGTGAGTGTGAGTGTGAGTATGTGTGAGTATGTGTGTGAGTGTGAGTGTGAGTATGTGTGTGAGTGTGAGTGTGTGAGTGTGAGTGTGAGTGTGAGTGTGTGTGTGAGTGTGAGTGTGAGTGTGAGTATGTGAGTGTGAGTGTGTGAGTGTGAGTGTGAGTGTGAGTGTGTGTGTGAGTGTGTGAGTGTGAGTATGTGTGAGTATGTGTGTGAGTGTGAGTGTGAGTGTGAGTGTGAGTGTGAGTGTGAGTGTGAGTGTGTGTGAGAGTGTGTGTGTGAGTGTGAGTGTGAGTGTGAGTGTGTGAGTGTGAGTGTGAGTGTGAGTGTGTGAGTGTGAGTGTGAGTGTGAGTGTGAGTGTGTGTGTGAGTGTGAGTATGTGTGTGTGTGTGAGTGTGAGTGTGAGTGTGAGTGTGAGTGTGAGTGTGAGTGTGAGTGTGAGTGTGAGTATGTGTGTGAGTGTGAGTGTGAGTGTGTGTGATTGGTGCGGTGTGAGGCTGCTGTGTCTCTCCCTGCCTCTCTCTGCTCTCGGTGTGAGGCTGCTGTCCGTCTGTCCGTGTGAGTGTGAGTGTGAGTGTGAGTGTGAGTGTGAGTGTGAGTGTGAGTGTGAGTGTGAGTGTGTATGATTGGTGCGGTGTGGGGCTGCTGTGTCTCTCCCTGCCTCTCTCTGCTCTCGGTGTGGGGCTGCTGTGTCTCTCCCTGCCTCTCTCTGCTCTCGGTGTGGGGCTGCTGTGTCTCTCCCTGCCTCTCTCTGCTCTCGGTGTGGGGCTGCTGTGTCTCTCCCTGCCTCTCTCTGCTCTCGGTGTGGGGCTGCTGTGTCTCTCCCTGCCTCTCTCTGCTCTCGGTGTGGGGCTGCTGTGTCTCTCCTGCCTCTCTCTGCTCTCGGTGTGGGGCTGCTGTGTCTCTCCCTGCCTCTCTCTGCTCTCGGTGTGGGGCTGCTGTGTCTCTCCCTGCCTCTCTCTGCTCTCGGTGTGGGGCTGCTGTGTCTCTCCCTGCCTCTCTCTGCTCTCGGTGTGGGGCTGCCGTCTCCAGCTGGCCGCTGAGCTGACCGTATGAGCCAGGCTCCTGGCAGCGCTCCTTTGATGTTGGCAAAGCCATGCAGGAACCAGGGTCCCTGGTGCCCCCACTGAACACCAGGCCCACGGAGAGGATCATGGGAGATGGGGCAGGGTGACCACATGGCAGGGGAACAGCAGTGAGGCGGGGGGGGGATACTGGACTCCAGTGTTGGGAGGATAGTGTGGAGTTGCTATGGAGCGCCCTGGGGGGTTTGCCATAGCTTAAGGGGCACACATGCATTCAAACACACACACACACTCACACACACACACACACACACACACACACACACACACACACACACACACACACACACTCACTCACACACTCACACACACACACATGCGCGCACATGCGCTCACACACTCACACGCATACACACACACACACACACACATACACACACACACATTCACACACACAATATAAATGCTACCATTGGAAGTTGACACACCTCTCTGTGTGCTTTTCTGCCCACGGGATGATTTGTGCTCACAGGAAGAGGAGGAGGAGGAGGAGGAGGAATGATGAAGAACAGGCATGAGCTGCACATGCTGTGGAATTTCAACAGGAAAGAGCACAGACAAGAGACACCCACGTTCTGGAGTCACCCGTAATCGCTTCTCAGCGAGTTTGTGCCGGCTCACTCTCACTCCCTCCCTCCCCCTGGGGCGGAGAGCTGATCGAGGCTCCCCACCAGGGCCGGTCCGGCAGAGACGGGTTTCGAACCGCGAGCGTGATAGGCAGCTCACACTCGTAAAGGACCAGCCAATGCGGGATCGTTAGACCGCTGCGCTATCGGAGGCCCCTGGCTGGGATTTTTAAAGAACCGTCTTCAGTTTGAATGTTTCTGCTTTAGTTGATGCGAGACGACAGCAGCTCTTTTCTCCACTACGCCTATGACCCTCAAAAAGGTTCTTTATGGCCTCTGCTCAGTGCTACAACTCACCGAAGGGAAAAACGCTTCCATTTGTCCAATAAACTCCATTAGCGAGACAATACCAGGTTCATTTTCACTGAACTGACAGGAGCGTGTCCCTGATTGGTGGGTTTTCACCAACGCATTCACCTGAAATATATATACATATTTTTTCCCCTTTTCATGAATTCCATACATAACGCACACACACACACACACACACACTCGTAATGTAGACTGAATTGATATGCCACATTACGGGAAACTGTCTTTTCAGTCTTTTCAAACTATTCAGATACCACGGAGGGTAACGTCTTTTTTTCCCATTCATGTACAGATGGAAAAAAATATGTACTTTGAATTATATAAATATATAAAGTGATGTTACCATTGAAATTGCAATTGTAAAAATATTGCATATACTATTCAAGATAGCAACACTTCATTTTCTTAATTTCCATTGTGTGTCCTAAAGTGCACACTACAGAAGGGTCATTAGTTTTGCCAGCACAGGAAGAAAACGACCTGTGCTGATGAATCTGTGCTGATTGGATATTTACCCAAACCCTTCCTTTCATATTAAAAAGATTTTTATTTTTATTACTAAGATACAAAATTGTATTTGTAACCTTTCAGCATGTGTATTATTAATTAAATGGAACTGCCTAAAAGGTGTATTTTTCATGAATCTTTCATTCTATGAAAACATTTAAGTTTGCCTGTCGCGTTTGTCGTAGTGTAGTTCCTCTCCGACGGTGTTACTTGAGTCATTTTATGGTGTGGTGGAGCTGGAAGGTCACAAACATTTATTGGGACACAGGTGGGACATATAAGCTCGCACATACATATTATGGGACACCAAAAGTTCATTTTGGTCTTTGATTCTGTTCTGTTTGTTTCCACTGATCTATACACTTTTAACACATTCACACACACAGGCACACACACACACATATTCTGTTTCCTTCTGTCCTTCCCCAGGCCGAGGGAGGCACCGGGCAGTGACACTGGGCCTGGGTACATATCTATGCTACGAGAACCCTGATGTTGAATGTGGTAAAGGGCTTTGGGTCATCTTCACCCCGGGAAGTGAGGGTGTGGCACTTATCACCGCCAGGGGCGTAAGGTGACCACGAGCCATGTGCAAACGCATTCAGTTGGGAGGGCACGGCAGGGGAGGGCATAGGGGTGGGGAGATGGCACCATGATAACGTACGTTAGAGACGAAGGTTCTGGAGCGTCGTTTGGTTTTGTCCCTGCGTGCGCGCACGTTGGTTAATAAGACTTCTGGAACAATCATCATAGAGGGGATGTACTTGTGTAAGCCCCTTTTTGGCTTTCATACCTCTCCTGCACCATATCCCTTATGTGTATGTTTGTATATTACTCTTTTAAAGCTTTCTTTTGTGCTAATAAATGAAAAAATGAAAAAATGTAAAGAAAGTTTATTAATATTATTATTATTATTTTTTTAAATAATTATTATTATTATTATGGGTTTTAAAATGCTGGCAGTGATATTTTGCACTAGTTTATTCTTTTCGCTCAATGCTGGCAGTTTTGAACAATAAGCTCCTTTCCTGGTGCGGAGAGAAGCAGGGGAAAAGGAGAGAAGGAGTGATGGAATAGATGTTCGGGGGGAGGAGAGAACTCCCTTAAGGACAGGGTGACATCTGGCTCAGTGTTCTGTGGCTGGGGGTGAATTAAACAGGAGACCGAGAAGTGAGGACTCATTTCATTCAACAACATAAAACAAACCCTCCCAAAAAGATGCCTGGGGCAGGGTGAGGTGATGCATGTGTGTGTTTGTGTGTGTGTTTGTGCGCGTGTGAGTGTGTGTGTGTGTGTGTGTGTGAGAGAGAGAGAGAGAGAGAGAGAGAGAGAGAGAAAGACAGAGAGGTGATTGAGGTGATTGCTGACTTGCCTTCTCACTCATGTCCCCTGCCGATGCTCTGTCCCTGGAGGGCGTTAGCAGCCAGCTGTCCTTTGTACACACTGCGCTGCAGACAGACAGAGGCTGCATGGTCTTTGTCCACACTGCGCTGCAGACAGACAGAGGCTGCGCAGGTCTTTGTCCACACTGCGCAGACAGACAGACAGAGGCTGCGCAGGTCTTTGTCCACACTGCACAGACAGACAGACAGAGGCTGCGCAGGTCTTTGTCCACACTGCGCTGCAGACAGACAGAGGCTGCGCAGGTCTTTTGTCCACACTGCGCAGACAGACAGAGGCTGCGCAGGTCTTTGTCCACACTGGGCTGCGCTGCAGGCAGACAGAGGGCTGCGCAGGTCTTTGTCCACACTGCGACAGACAGACAGAGGCTGCGCAGGTCTTTGTCCCACACTGCGCAGACCACACTGCAGGTCTTTGTCCACACTGCGCAGACAGACAGACAGAGGCTGCGCAGGTCTTTGTCCACACTGCGCAGACAGACAGACAGAGGCTGCAGGTCTTTGTCCACACTGCGCAGACAGACAGACAGAGGCTGCGCAGGTCTTTATCCACACTGCGCAGGCGTCCACACTCGCAGACAGACAGACAGAGGCTGCGCAGGTCTTTGTCCACACTGCGCAGACAGACAGACAGAGGCTGCGCAGGTCTTTGTCCACACTGCGCAGACAGACAGACAGAGGCTGCGCAGGTCTTTGTCCACACTGCGCAGACAGACAGACAGAGGCAGAGGCTGCAGACAGACAGACCCAGAGGCTCTTTGTCCCACACTGCATGAGACAGACAGACAGAGCTGTAGGTCTTTGTCACACTGCGCCAGACAGACAGACAGACAGAGGCTGCACGAGGCCTTTGTCCACACTGCGAACAGACAGACAGACAGAGAGCTGCGCAGGCCTTTGTCCCACACTGCGCAGACAGACAGACAGAGGCTCGCAGGTCTTTGTCCACACTGCGCAGACAGACAGACAGACAGTCCAGCTGCAGACAGAAGGCAGGTCTTTGTCCACACTGCGCAGACAGACAGACAGAGGCTGCGCAGGTCTTTGTCCACAGACAGACAGACAGAGGCTGCAGACAGAGGCAGGTCTTTGTCACACTGCGCAGACAGACAGACAGAGGCTGCGAGAGTGCTTTGTCCACACCAGACAGACAGACAGAGGCTGCAGGTCTTTGTCCACACTGACAGACAGACAGAGGCTGCGCAGGTCTTTGTCCACACTGCGCAGACAGACAGACAGAGGCTGCGCAGGTCTTTGTCCACACTGCGCAGACAGACAGACAGACAGGCCTTTTTGTCACACTCCACAGCTGCAGACAGACAGACAGAGGCTGCGCAGGTCTTTGTCCACACTGCGACAGACAGACAGACAGACAGAGAGGCTCAGGCGAGGTCTTTGTCCACACTGCGCAGACAGACAGACAGACAGAGGCTGCGCAGGCCTTTGTCCACACTGCGCAGACAGACAGACAGACAGAGGCTGCGCAGGTCTTTGTCCACACTGCGCAGACAGACAGACAGACAGAGGCTGCGCAGGTCTTTGTCCACACTGCGCAGACAGACAGACAGACAGAGGCTGCGCAGGTCTTTGACAGACAGACAGACAGAGGCTGCGCAGGTCTTTGTCCACACTGCGCTGCAGGCCATGGTCTGCCCTGCGCAGGTCTTTATCTGGGTCACATGTTCAGGGAGCCTCCCGTGAGATTCACTCTCAGTGAAAAGGCACGCAGGGTTCACCTTAGGGTTCACATTGGGGTTCATGTTGGGGTTCACATTGGGGTTCATGTTGGGGTTCACCTTAGGGTTCACATTGGGGTTCATGTTGGGGTTCACCTTAGGGTTCACATTGGGGTTCATGTTGGGGTTCATGTTGGGTTCACCTTAGGGTTCACATTGGGGTTCATGTTGGGGTTCATGTTGGGGTTCACATTGGGGTTCATGTTGGGGTTCATGTTGGGGTTCATGTTGGGGTTCATGTTGGGGTTCACATTGGGGTTCATGTTGGGGTTCACCTTAGGGTTCACATTGGGGTTCATGTTGGGGTTCATGTTGGGGTTCATGTTGGGGTTCATGTTGGGGTTCATGTTGGGGTTCACATTGGGGTTCATGTTGGGGTTCACCTTAGGGTTCACATTGGGGTTCATGTTGGGGTTCATGTTGGGGTTCACCTTAGGGTTCACATTGGGGTTCATGTTGGGGTTCATGTTGGGGTTCATGTTGGGGTTCATGTTGGGGTTCACATTGGGGTTCATGTTGGGGTTCACCTTAGGGTTCACATTGGGGTTCATGTTGGGGTTCATGTTGGGGTTCACCTTAGGGTTCACATTGGGGTTCATGTTGGGGTTCATGTTGGGGTTCATGTTGGGGTTCACATTGGGGTTCATGTTGGGGTTCACATTGGGGTTCACGTTGGGGTTCATGTTGGGGTTCATGTTGGGGTTCACCTTAGGGTTCACATTGGGGTTCATGTTGGGGTTCATGTTGGGGTTCATGTTGGGGTTCACCTTAGGGTTCATGTTGAGCCGAGGTCTCAGGGATTGCTCCTGAATGTGAACGGAGGGTGTACAGGCTGTAACAGACTTTGCTTATGTCTGGTGACACACCCTAAACAAATTACACACATTCAACGTTTTTTTGGAGAAGAGGCTTTTTCCTTTCTTTGACTTTGTGCCATTCAGCTGTGCCTTTTTGGAGGGCACTTTTGCAAAGATTTTTACCTTACTTGCTTGTCCGTTTTTCCCTGTGCATATTCTTCTTATGTGCCTTTTGATAGCTAGGGAAGCGTAGAGTAGGGGAAGCAATCTGCGGAAGAGAACGTCCATTTTGAGTTGCACGGGAGTGAGTTTAGAACCTATCCTCTCTGGTGCTCGTTTTTATGGGTTTCTAACAGTTAGGGGGTCGTACCGAGATTTAATTTTGGAGCCGTGTTGCGGTTGTCTGGATCACAGTTGTGTGTGCGGTTGTGCTTCGTTTTTACTCTTTGTGAATTGCTACTCATATATAAAAAGTTTGACCTGGACACATTTGTGAAAGATCCGACTATGGAACAGTTGAACAGTTGTAAGAAAGCAGACTTGTTGCTTATTTCAGAATATTATAACATTAAGGTAAGTCGCTCAGTTACTAAGGAATTTTTTTTTTTAATCGATCGTTGATGTATTAGTGGCTCACCAAGTTATTTTGGATGAGATTGAAGCAGCTGATGATAAGTAAACGTTGCCTATGGAGGCTATGGAGATTGCTCCTAACCAGTTTCAACTAGAGATAAAACGTCTAGAGTTTAAAGAGAAAGGATTGGATATGCAAAAAACATTTGCAGGAATTGGAAATGCAAAAAAGGCACGAGTTGAGAGAGAAGGAATTAGATATGCAAAAACATTTGAAGGAATTAGATATGCAAAAACATTTGAAAGAGTTAGATATGCAAAAACATTTGAAGGAGTAGATATGCAAAGACAGTTGCAGGAGTTAAAAGAGACGGAATTGGAGATGCATAAAGCATTGTGCTGAAAAGAACGGGAGATTTCGCTTATTAGAGTTGCTGGCAAGAAAGAGCAAAAGTCTTTTGACTTTGATGTGACAAAAAATATCCGAATGGTTCCGCCATTTCACGAGGCTGAGGTGGAAAAATATTTTCTCACTTTGAACGGGGTTGCTATAACCTTGAAATGGCCAAACGAAACTTGGACCATGCTTTTGCAGTGCGTGTTGAGGGGGAAAGCCCAAGACGCGTATTCATCACTATCGGTAGGACATAGAACAGAGTTTGGATTATGAGGTAGTGAAAGCTTCTATTTTGCGAGTTGGTAAAGGAGAATTATTACCAAAAGTTCAGACAGTAGCGAAAGTCGGACAGAGAAACTTCTGTGGAATTTGCTCGGGAGAAGGAGAGCCTGTTTGACCGGTGGTGTGTTTCGCAAGAAGTGCAGAAACTTGATCAACTCAGAGAACTGATCATTTTGGAAGAATTTAAAAATAGTCTGCCTGAGCGTGTAGTAGCCTAACTTACTTAAATGAAAAGGAGGTAAGAAGGCTGCTTTGTTTACTGATGAGTATGTCCTTACTCATAAGAATGTGTTTGTGGACAAGTCGTCTATACGTCGTAGTGACATTAAGGAGAAAGAATGTCCGAAAAGCACTGGTGGTTTGGTGAAGGACAGTAGCCTACTCCTGCTGCCGCTGGTGGTGGTAAGCGGGAGGTTTTAAGTGAAATTTATCTGATTAATTATTAATTTATCTGATACATTCATTGTGAATCCTGACTTGAATGACCAGCATGCTGCTTCTGTAGAAGGCTGAATCACCGGCTGTGGAGACGGACATTGTTGAGTCTTGTGTGGGCCTGGAAAAATGGTCTCTGTCACGTGAACAGCTAATCGAGGAACAGAGGGCTGACCCTGCTCTTTCCTCTTTCTTCGCTAGTGCGGTTTCTGCTACAGAAATCAATGCTGTACCTACAGGGTACTTTGTGAGAAATGGCGTTTTGATGCTAAACTGGTAACTGCTTACTGCTTCAGCTCAGGGATAGTGGAGTGTTAATCAAATAGTGGTTCCATCAGCTTATTGCCGTGAAATATTGTGCTTGGCTCACGATCATTGCCTTGCTGGGCATTTTCTTTGGCCGGGCTTGAAAGCGGATGTGGCAAAACATTGTAAAGAGTCATGTCTGTGCAAGTCGCCGACTCTGGATCCGGCAAAAGAGCCCCAGACCATCACGCTTCCTCCTCCATATTTGACAGTTGGTGTCACACACTGAGGAACCATCCTTTTGCCTACTCGACAGAAATCTCTACGGTTCAGTCCTGCGGAATTGGTGTTTGGTGTTAAAATTGCTAAAGGAAAAATGGCTAGCGGATGATTCTGCCATGAATCTCCTAGATTATGTTTGTGATTTTACAGTGCTTCTTGGGCAGAGCACATTCACCAGATCAGAGCACTCTTTGAATGGCTTTCACAAGCTAATCTCACATTGAATCTGGCGAATTTGGCCAGGTCACGGTTACGTATCTTGGTAAGATCGTCGGGCAAGGCCAGGTTTGTCCGGTGGATGCGAAGGTTGAAGTTATTATGGTCGGATTCTTTAAAAACTGCGATTGCTACCCCCTTAACATACCTGTTAAGTGTAAAGGTACCTTTTGTTTAGTCTGACCCGTGTCAGCTAGCTTTTAACAACATTAAAGCTCTTCTGTCTAGTGCTCCTGTTCTCTCTGCCCCAGATTGAGAAAAACCTTTCAGACTCGCAGTGGATGCGTGCGACTCAGGTGCTGGAGCTGTGCTCCTGCAGGACGATTTGCAGGGAGCGGAACATCCAGTTTGTTATTTCTCTAAGAAATGTAATTTCTTCTAGTTTGTTCTTCCAAGAACATAATCTCGACATTCGACATATTCGTGGGGCAAGGATAATATCCTTGCTGATGCGTTGTCTCGAGTGATGGAGGTAAGATTTGAACCTACTTGAGAGTCGCAAAGTGGAAATGAGTTTGTTCAATTAAAAAAATGTAAAAAGAAAGAAGTAGTAATTTGTTCAGCACTGTCAGTTTTTGTGTCTTCTGTGAATCTATTACAGTAACTTCTGTTTTTTTTATCTTAGGTGTGGGGGGTGTCACACACACACACACACACACACACACACACACACACACACAGGCACACACACACACACACACACACGGCGTTCCCTCTCTGTTCTATAACAGGTATGGTGGGAGCTCCCCGGGTTGAAAGGACAGGTGTTTGTCACACCGCGCTGTGCAGTGGGAATATTGTCGGGTTTGGTCCTGACGTGACAGTTACCCCAGAGGCGGGCCTCCTGTCCCCACACCTCGTCCCCTCTCTCTCCTCCTGACTGGCGAGCCACGGCCGGGGAACTGCGCCACGCCAACCCGCGGGTCCCCTGAACGAAAAGACAACAGCATCTCAGCCACGAATGTCGCATGTCATTACTCAGAACATCACAGATTCCAGTTGTGACCGGAGTTTGCACAAGGATGCTTCTCCGCCCCGCCGTCGACAGGGATGGGACGTGGCTCACAGGCCGAGGAGGGACGTCCACGTGCACAGCGTACGTGTCGAGCGTCGATATGGAAGTGTGTGTGAAGAGCTCATACGCGAAAAAACGATAAACGCCATTCCTGCCAAAATGAAGATCGCAGTGCCATCTTTGCACTTTTCCGAATCGTTTTGCTGCCAAACTCGATATATCTCATGCTTCATGTACAGCTATCGCAAAGGCGGCACTGCGATTTCGATCGAGGCTCGTTTGGTTTCGTTTTGACAGGGATGGCGTTTGTCGGAAGTGCGTATGAGCTCTTCATATGTTTGTGGGCAGACACTCTCACAAACGAGGTGTTACGATACCTCTTAATGAGGTTATTTGTGTTGTTGCGTGGGCTGGTATAGTGGAACCAGCCTTTTGGACAGTGTGAGTGAGTGTGTGTGTGTGGTGTGTGCGTGTGTGTATGTGTGCGTGCCTGCATGTGTGTTAGGCATGCGGACGGTACGGCGTGTGCATGGTGTGTGTGATGTGTTTCAGGTGTGTGACGGTACAGTGTGGACAGCATACAGAATTATGTTTTGTAATTGTATTTTATTTTGTGTCTGATTTTTCCTCCCCAATTTGGAAGCCAATTATACCCTCTATTTATTTCGATTAACCCTCCCCCACGAACTTGCCGTCTCTGCGGGGCAAGCTACTCTCCGAGGCCGGTGATGATCCGCCTCCTTCGAGACGCAACTCACCGACCCCCCTCTCCTACTCTCCTTCTCTCCTCATCCCCTCCTCTCTCCCTCTCTCATCTCATCAGGGTCACAACCCCCCCCACCCCAGCAGTGATCAGGTGGAGTCCCAGCTGATGGAGGGTCTCGTGTGGTAGGCGGGGCAGGGAGGGGGGGGGGTGCAGTCACCTGAGCGTGACTCTGGATTGGGGGTGGGGGGTGGGGGGGCGGAGCCTCTGTGCCTCGCTCCAGCCCCTGGGAGAGCAGGGGGATGGCGGGGTGAGGGGGAGGGGGGGAAGGGGACACGTGCCTAACACACTGGCCTGTAAACGGGCTCAGGGATAAATGAAGATCTGAATGAAAGAGTGCGCTGATGCGTTTGGAGCGGGACAGAAAGGCCCCCCCCCCTCGGTTCTGGGTGTACCCCTGGGATGGCCCCCGCTCTGGCTCGGCCTGACCACCATCTGCTGCATAGTGTGGCAGGATGGAACCCCAAATCCTTCATTTCCACACGCTGCCTGTCATCTGTGTGTGTGTGTGTGTGTGTGCGCATGTGTGCGTGCTTATGGATGTGTGTGCATGCTATTTTTATGCACTCGCATGTGTGCATGTGCGAGCATGTATGCATGCATGCTTTTATGTACTTGCATACGCTTGTGAGCTTGTGTGTGTGTGTGTGTGTCCGTTCATGTGTGAAACACACACAAACACACACCCACACATATACACATATTCATACACTTGAACCCACAAATTCTTGTGTTACCATGACATTGTATTGATGATATTCTCTTCATTCCGAGTACCAGTAAAGTTTCAACAAATACACACACCAACACGCACACACATGCACAACACACACACACACACATACACAAATGCACACGCATGAACACAAAAGCACACACACACAAATCCACATACATGCACACAACACACAAACACACACACACACCAGAGTTTCCGTTATCCGGTAATTGCCGGTTTTTTAGCGGGAAAATCTGTTGAAGTCCGACATATTTAAATCTCTCCGGTCATAATGTCCGGTGAAAATAATTCCCTCTAAGCACAATTTGAATTGTATTAAAACAGACTAAAATTTAATTTCCACATATCCTTCTATTAAAAAGGAATCTTCATTTTTTAAATGAATGTGTAGGCTATAGGCTAGCCTATGCGATGAACAAAATAATCGTTACATTTGTTTCATTGTTGCGTCACTCTGATAAAGCGCGCGCTCGGATTTAATGCCGTAGCCTGCCTAACCACCATCAGCGAAATCTATCCCGAGTGGGCCAAACTGGCCAAGGTAGCCTGCTTGATCCCCGTCTCCAGTGTGCCAGCAGAGAGGGTTCTCTCTGCAGAACCGAATCAAAACAGCGCAGCGAAGTCGCCTTGGGGAGGACAAGGTCGCAAGGTTTATGCGCATTGCAAGCTGTGGAGAGACACTTGGCACCTTTGATTTTAAGTGGGCAGCTGCACGCTTCACTGCTGCGAAAAAGCGTAAGAAGTAAAATCATATGAGCCAGCAATAGGTTATTTTATTGTTTGTTTTCAAATAGTTTTTATTCAATTTTATTTTATCTGAGAAAAGGTCTGTAGCGAACGGAAATTATTTGATTTCAAGTCGGCAGCAGCACGCCGTAATTAAAATGTTATGAGCCAGATAGGCCTACATGTAGGCTAACTTTTTGTTCGTTTGCAAATAGTTTTTATTCTTTTTTATTTTATATGAGAATATTTAGGCCTAAAGCTGAAGTGTTTACGTGTTGCCCCAACGAACGTAGGCTAGCGTAATATTTATTAATTTATTTTTAAAATAGCGTTATGCACGTGAGTCTATTGACGGGACTTATTTTATTTGTAATATAATGTATAAGCAAAAGTAGCCTACTTTTCAATAAAAAATATTATAAATCTACATGCCTTGATGATGTCATACTTTATATAGCCTGCCTATCAATTGTTTTTAAGCTCAATAAACACAGATAATATTTGACCGGAATTTCTCCGATTTGTCCGGGACATTGGAATCTTCCAGGACACGTGGACCGGCACCAATTTTTTCTAACGGAAACTCTGACACACACACACACACCATACAAACTCACATACACACACACACACACACACACAAATATACACACGTGAACAGAAAAGCACACACACAGAGACACACACACAAAAGCAGCACAAACTGGAACAGGAGAACGGCTTGTCACCACCGGCGCTCTTTGAACCCCTGCGCGAGGTTGTGGGGAGCACGCGGAGGCCGGGAGATGGGCCTGCTAGCGCTCAGCAGATTAATATGTAACGTCTCCGGCTGAGTGAACAAAGGGCAAGTGACAGGCCGCTCCGTCGGGCCAACGTCCCGGAGGCATGGCATGGGACGTCCTGCTGCTCTCGCCCCTGCACGACCCTCAGCCAACAATGGCGAGTGTGGGAGAGGCTCCTGCTGCCCCCCTCAATCAGAGCATTCACACCAGACCCGGGAGCTTCTGCAGTGTGTAGAACACCACACCCGCACGCTTTACACACACACACACACGTTTCACACACAAACACACACACACACACATACACACACATATACACATACACATACATATACACATACACATACACATACACACCACACCCACACGTTTCACACACACACACACACACACACACACACACACACACACACACACACACACACACACACACACACACACCGGACCCACACGTTTCACACACACGTGCACATAACAGACACTGGAGTTTCCGCTGTGTGAAACGCCACACTGTGTTTCACGCATACATACAGGAGAACATGCTGCCGGGTTTGTCGTCTTGGGCCACGGGCTAGGTTTGGTGGGACTCCCTGTCATGTCCCCTGTTATTTTAGCCGACACGTAAAAGCCCAATCTATCTCTTTTGTCATTTCAGTGACTTTGTGTCAACACTGGCACAATGCTCCAGCTATCGTACGCTTGCCGGGGCAGAACATCATGTGCATGGGCAAAATAAATAAATCCGTGAGTAAATAAAGAAATAAAGAAAAAAAGCCACATGTCAGTCCTATAACACTGCGTAGACACAGTGCACAATAGCGCATAAATATTGTGAGAATATCACGAGCCATCTCGGGTATTCTCCAAGGCCGCTTTTGGAAAGACGCCTCGGTGTATTCCGATCGAGGAATATTAATAAATGCAAAATGCTTTGTCAGACAGCATCCGAGCAAGCTGTTGCCTCGCGCAGAGAGCATGTTCGCAAGAGGAAACATTTGGTTCCGGCGACGTGAACAGAAGGCTCTTTCGTCTCCGCCCGTCGCCGGCGTGCGAGTAAACCCCCGTCGGTAAATAAGCAAGTGCGCTCCGTCTCTAATCGCCGTGGTGACCCGGCGGGCCGCTCTGTGACTGGGGCACCCGTCGTCATGGTTGTGGAATTTCATTGGCTAATTGAACAGGAAGGTCGGAGTGCTTTTGGCCCTGTGTAAGATCCGGATTGGGAGAAAGAAAAGAAAACGGCTGTCTCCTACTGTCTGAGTGTGTGTGTGTGTGTCTGTGTGTGAGCATACATATGTGTGTGTGTGTGTGTGTGTGTGTGTGTGTGAGCATACATGTGTGTGTGTGTGTGTGTGTTTATACATGTGTGTGTGTGTGTGTGTCTGAGCATACGTGTGTGTGTGTGTGTGTGTGTGTGTGTGTGTGTGTGAGCATACATGTGTGTGTGTGTGTTTATACATGTGTGTGTGTGTGTGTCTGAGCATACATGTGTGTGTGTGTGTGTGTGTGTGTGAGGACTGACCTTTTCTGTTTAAATCTACTCTTCTTGCTTTTATTCCTACTCTTATCCTCTTTTCTTATTCGTATTCTCTCTTTCTTTCCCTCTATCTCTCTCTCTCTCTCTCTCTCTGTCTCTCTCTCCAGCCCATCTCTCTCTCTCTCTCTCTTTCCTCCTATCTCTCTGCACTACCGTCTGCTGCCATCTTTATTTCAGAGGCTTTTCAATAAGATGGCATCGAATTGATCAGCCCCTGTTGCCGTGGCTACTGCCTGCAGGTGGAGAGAGGTGGAGGGCATAAAATAACTCACATCATAACACAGTAATGCATGTGAGGATACACGTTTGGGAACGACATTTTGCTCTGGAAACGTCTCCATTCTAGAGATTCAGATGCAAGGGGCCTCTGCCTGGGAAATACCTCTCATATACCTTATGGTCAGTGTGAATTACAACAAGAAATAATTATATATAACTGCCAAAATAAAGGAAACATGTGAGCGCGTGCATGTCGGGCCTAGCGGCTGCGGGTACCAACATCCTGTCTGTGAATGGCCTGGAGAGGCGGACCCTCCCAATGCTGTGGCTGGAGTAGCTCTTCTTCGTTTGTGTCCACATTGAGTCTTGGGGAAGGACTTGGAGCAGCTAGGGCTAACGCTAACTCTACACTGTCATTATTTTTGCAGAGGTGGGGGCTGCAGACCCTCGGGGTAGGGGGTGGGAGGGTGCTGTCTAGGCTGGGGGGGGGTTGGGGGCACTGTCTGGGCTGAAAGCGCTGAACTGCAGAGGAGTATTCCCACGCCAGTTCAATAGCAGCTCATAGCTAGCACTGAGCGTGATAGCAATTTATGATTAATAATAAGTGTTATAAGCCATGTATAATGAATAATAAGTGTTATAAGCAGTTTATAATGAACAATCAATGTTATAAGCGGTATTTTTGAATGAATACACAGTGTAATAGGCAGTGTATAATGTTCCCAGCTCACTGCAGTGACAGTACTCAGTCAGCACAGAGGGGGTCCAGGGGCTCTTTAACAAGTAGGCATAGGAACGCTCTCTACTCGCCTCTTAGTAGGTTACCTCTCATAAATAATTGGGCGCTGAATCCCAAGCAATTGCAAATATCAAAAATATAAAAAGTGGACAGCACTTTCACACTCTCACAGTTGTGAGAGAGCTGTCCGCTGGCTCTTTTAATATCAACCTAAAGCGAGAGGCAGAGTGGGGATAAGAGCTTGACCAGAAACCAGTTTCCTGTTTATGTACGTATTTCCTGTACTGATTACTGGCCACTCTCACATCCTGTATTAGCACTGTGGATGGGTAAGTGAGGAGAGGGGGGTGGAGGAAGCAGTGTGTGCGTGTGTGTGCATGTGTGTGTGTGAGGGTGGGTGAGTGTGTGTTTGCACACGCATGAGTGTGTGTTGTGTTGTATGTGTGTGTTTGTGAGCGTGCATATGTAAGTTTGTGTAACAAAATACACACACACACACACACACACACAACATGGACACAAGCACACACACACACACACACACAAAAGGACATTAAGGATGCGTTGATAGCACCTCACATTATGATAATCGCACTGCATCTTCTGTTCATTACACACAGCGTAAAACACATCAAATGAGGCGAGGCAGCATGTCACACTGTGACCATCAGAGACAATGGCATGCCAGCCCATGTCTACCACTGGCGATAAAATGGATCAATGTATCAACGACCGTATCAGATGTGAAAGAGCATGCAGATGGGAATCAGTGCCAGCCAGGAACACTGGCCGGGCGTGTATCACGCACACTCTCACCTCTTCAATGGCTCCTGAAGCCGTATATTCTCCAAGATGCTAAATATGGGGCGAAAGTAATTGAGCAATATCGCAGGCAATAACTCAAAATCGCCTCTTTCATCAGACTGAGTTATTCCAAGGTTTATTGATTTATGTTCATATCTTTTTCGAGTCAGAGGTGTGTTTTTATTGTTATTTATGGTTCAATATTGTCCATTTTTCTCAAGTTAATTTACTCTTTTTTTTATTTTTATGGGTGCTGTGTCTGTGAAGGTCTGTTTCTCCTTCTCTTTCTCTTTGTGTCTGTTATTCCTCCTCTCCTTCTCTTTCTTTGTGTGTCTGTGATACCTCCTCTCCTTCTCTTTCTCTGTGTGTCTGTTATTCCTCCCCTCCTTCTCTTTGTGTCTGTTATTCCTCCTCTCCTTCTCTTTCTTTGTGTGTCTGTTATTCCTCCCCTCCTTCTCTTTCTCTTTGTGTCTGTTATTCCTCCTCTCCTTCTCTTTCTTTGTGTGTCTGTTATTCCTCCTCTCCATCTCTTTCTCTGGTGTGTCTGTGATTCCTCCTCTCCTTCTCTTTTTCTGTGTGTCTGTTATTCCTCCTCTCCATCTCTTTCTCTGGTGTGTCTGTGATTCCTCCTCTCCTTCTCTTTTTCTGTGTGTCTGTTATTCCTCCTCTCCATCTCTTTCTCTGGTGTGTCTGTGATTCCTCCTCTCCTTATCTTTCTCTGTGTGTCTGTAATTCTTGTTTCTCCTTCTCGTATCCCGCACACAGCAGTATACGGCAGGGGCGTTTCTAGGATTTTAGCACATTGGGGCTCCCAGCCCACGGACGAATTGTTGAGCTTCGTTCATTTAAAAACGTATTCGCCGTAAAAGTCACCTTGCCTTCGTCTTAAACGTGTGAGACGTGTGAGTGAATAACAAGCATTGTGATCAAAAGATTCAGGGCTCGTCAAAAATTATGTTTGGGCCGAAACCCAAGTCTAATGACGTCCTGTTATACAGGCCCAGTGCCTTGATTTCCCCTGTAATATGAATATTACTTTTACTCTTGGCTATAGTTATATTCTACCATTGTGATTTTTTAATATCCACGACCATGTAATTGTGATAAAGTCATCTATTTTTCCTATTAGCCACTTTGGATGATCAATGTATCATTTTCTATTCATATTTGTGATTTACTGATCGGTTTTCCTCCATATTTCGCAAACCTAATGGAAATGTATTGTGTGGCTCAGGGCAGCCATTAGCAATCATTAGCCAGCCTGTTTGGCTGTCCTGAACGATGTTGGCCAGTGGGACATACGTCAAGCGCTGCTCGCTTTCATTACACTTCGGTCCCATATGAGACTCGCACAGCTGAAACGTGACACAGACATTGTTTGGTTGTCATCATTGTGTGGTTTCACATCTCTCCTGTCCTATGCTG
Organism: Aldrovandia affinis; assembly: GCA_029706075.1. NCBI lineage: Eukaryota > Metazoa > Chordata > Actinopteri > Notacanthiformes > Halosauridae > Aldrovandia > Aldrovandia affinis. The sequence goes on along the minus strand of JAINUG010000178.1, from coordinate 137,804 downwards.
CCAGTCAAATGATGTTCTGTCTCAGTAACATTCACGCACAATGTTGTTCATCACAATACAGCTGTATTTACATAGATACATCTTAATGTTCATCATAATCTATACCATACACACACACAAGCAGGCACATGCACGCTCATATATACAGATCTACACATACACACATGTGCACACAGAGTTTACATTGCACACACACACACACACACACACACACAGTTTACATCGCACACACACACACATATACACACACAGTTTATATCGCACACACACACACACAGTTTACATCACACACACACACACATGTGCGCGCACACACACACACAAACACACACACACATATACAGTTTATATCACACGTATTTGACGCCCCATTTCCTCTCCCCATCTCAGCCCAGACCATATTTCATCATGTCCATCCCTTTTCAAATAAGAAATTAGGTGCCGTCCCTCATCTCATTCCACACAAAAGGGAAAATGTATTCTTCAATCACAGCTCACCCATGGATATTATCCATGCACTCAAGAAAGAGTCCACAACCAGCTGCCACCTATTAGCTAACCCAGGGCCACTAATCAGTAATCACGTTTGACCAAACTAATATGGCCGCTGTGCGGTCACGTGGGCCACTGACTAATGATGTTCCAGGGATAATTAACACTAAAGTTATGAGATCAAATAGGACTGTTGATGTACACAACTGTGCCATATTGTATCCGTATAATATAATGCAAGTCTTTTTCTGTTTCAGAACAAAATGTAAATGTAAATGGTTTATCCAGCCATTTCCTTCAACTTATATAATGTTTTAAAAATGTGTCAGCTTAAAAAAAAAGAAATATATATATACAGTATATATATATATATATATATATATATATATATATATATATATAAATGTTGCATATCAAGCCCAGATATAGCATGTATAGCATGTTTTTAGCTAATTTAAACATTATGACACAAAATATTTTTAAACCATTCACCAGCCTTCATTCCCTGTGTCCTTAAAGAACAGTAGTGCAGAATTTGTTTTGTTGGTATCTTTGTATCCCCCCACCTCTGGCAGAATCACCATACTGTTTCCTTCAGCCATGTAAGAGCTCTAACTGTGTCCTTAAAGGCCAAGGCCGTGGATCCACTCTTTCTGGTGTCCTACAGCTACAGATACACCCCCCCGCACATTCCAGGTCTAGCTGCATTCTTGTTATTTCCATACAAAGTGTTTGCCCGAAGAAGACCTGTGTCAAGGAAGACACACGTCATCTAAATCCGGAATGCCGTATCGATAGAATATTGTTTTGAAATGGGTCATGTTCTTTGGGTGTAGTTGCTGTAAATGTATCTTTCATGGAATACATACGGTACGCATTCTACCATTAAATGTTGAAGCATTTCCTCCCCCCGTTGGTGCGGCAGTTTTCTATGTCAGCAGAGTCACATTGTAGCTGCTATTTGGACCACATTGAGGCAGTTTTCACCAGTCCCTTCTGCCTCACACATTGGTGTGGTGCTCATGGAATATAACTACTCTTGCTGATGATTTTAGGTTCAGAGGTGTGTGCGTGTGTTTGTGTGTGTGTGTCTAACCGTGTGGAGTGCGTGTGTGAGTGTTACTGTGAGCAGTGTGTGTGTGTGTGCGTGTGCGTGTGCAACAGTGGTGAGTGTGTAACCATGTGCAGTGTGTGTGTGTGTGTGTGTTTAACTATGTTCAGTCTTTGTGTATGTCTGTAACAGTGGTGAGTGTGTGTGTGTGTGTGTGTGTGTGTGTATGTGTGTGTAACCTTGCGGGTGTGCATTGAGCTTCAGTGTCTGTGTGGACCGTGGTTATGCTGCAGCAATAGAAGGTGGGGGAAGCTGGTGTTTGGCCTGAGGAGGGCTAGATATACTCCTGTCATTGTTCCACAGCTGCCACTGCCCCCCCCCCCCCACCCCCTGTCCCACAACCCCCCCAGGCCCTCGGTGCCCTGTCACCCCCATACCTGGGAGCAGCCACACTCTGCGCCTCATTAATAACACCCGACAGCTGTCCCAGAGAGTGATCTCCTCCAAAGCCAGTTTATTTTTCTCTGCCATTTCAGACAACTGGATCCAAAATGAGTTTCCTCTATCAGTTACGGCCGATTACACAAACGATCAATTTCACTGTGTACGAATGATCAGGTGCGCAGTATCAGTAATCAGAGACCTAAGCGTTGTTTTTAAAAAATTTTTTATTATTGGCTATGGTATTGATATGAAGGAAATGTGTTTGCCACAAATTGTACGAATGTGTCAAATGTACAATAATGGTTTCGCTCTTTTTTCGTTGTTCACGTTCTAAATATTGCAAGGTGATTTTCAGGATGATGTGGCCAATCTATCACGGCCGGTGAATTTGGTGTGCTCTCGGCGCACGGCTTGTTTGACCCTCAACAAGATTCTTCCAACCTGCTTCCTGTGTTCAGGAAGAGCGACAGAGAGAGAGAGAGAGCGAGAGATTTATCACAGGACCATTTCTGAAATGAACACGCCCTGTAGGTCTATATTATATGGGGAGACCAATGACATCATCCCTATTGTCCTCCTCCTCACACCCAGACTGACAAAGGAACAATCGTATGGAGCCCCAGTCTGGCCTGGTCAGCTGATCTCTACGCTTGAGCATGGCAGTGCATTCAAACACAATGGTAAAAACCTTTCCCGAACGTAAAAAGTATCCCAAACCAAAATTCACCTATGACTAAATTAAAATATGTGATTGTGTAAATATGTGCGAGTGCATTTTTGGGGCAAATCCATGTGCTGGTCCGTGAGCACAGATGAATTGGCACACTAGAATTGGTAAGACTTTACTTGAACTACATGCCATAAAGGTTACATAACATGGTCATAAGCATGACTTGACGCCTGTTATAACCAGCCATGCCAGCGTATTAAAGCGCACAGTGGTCGTCCAACTGGTATTTTTCCATCTGTTTTGGAAAATTTGCCACGTACATTACGGCAGTGTTTTGTTCAGTTTTTTTCCATTTTTGTTTTCTGATTTTCTCCCGTTTTTCTCCCAATTTGGTAACCAATTACACCCGCTAATTTCAGGTCAATCCCTCCCTCATAGTTCGCTGCCGTAGCCCTGTGACCCATAGTAACAAAGGCGAAGCATCGTCTCCTCCGAGACGACACTCGCCAGGCTGTCGACCGTAACTCCGGCACCCCAGAGCCACTCCTGTGCGCAGCAAACGTCTTGACGGCTTCCCCCCCCACTGGCACTCCTGGCCAGAGCCAACTCTGGCGCGGCCGGGGAATTGAACCCCGGTCGCCGTGGCCAGCGTCAGATGTCGAAACCACTACACCACGCGGGAGGCCATTACGGCAGTGTTTTGACATTCGTCGCGAGCTGTGATGACACTGTCATGGCTGCTCATAGCTGCTTTCGTGCCATGCTTTTGGCAGCGGCAAGTAGACTTTACGGCGTATAGTTCAAGGAAAGTGGAGTTCATGGAAAACATCAACAACAAGGCCGAGCGTTTGTGTCGCGGGAGTTTGTCAAGAGAGGGGCCGTTGTAGAAAAACACCAATAATCACTAATGGGAGAAAACCCCCCTTCTACTTCAACATTGTATAGATCTTGTATCTTCCATATATTTCCATGTCTACCCTTTGATGAAAGGAACACCCTCGGTCAGGGTCTTTTTGGACTTCAGCGCGATGTCAGTTCAATAAAATTCAGCAAAGACTTTCCTTTCATCTGTATCGCTCTGCGTTCTCCGAGTGCCTGCGTTAAACAGTTTGAGCTATGCCGCTTTCTACTTTAACGCAAGTCCTTTTGTGTAAGTTGGCCCTGGATGTGGAAGGCCACAGCGGTACGGTAGGAGGTCACAGAAGTACAAACTGGGGTGATGGAGAACTGGATGCCAAGGATTCCAACCACTCTCAGAGAGATAATGCAACAGGAATGCGAGAGCCTTACACGTTGTCCTGGAGGCTTCAAGTAATATACGCCATTTAGCAGACGCTTTTATCCAAAGCGACTTACAGTAGTGAATGCATACATCTTCAGTATATGTGGCTCCAGTGGGGATTGAACCCACAATTTAAGCGTTGCCAACGCTGTGCTCTACCAACTGAGCCACAGAGAACCACCATGAAAGTATATGTGTTGAATTTGTTATTTGTGTCGTTGTTTGTTTGTTCCATCTCGGAAACCTGACCTGCCTCGTTCCGTTCCGTTCCTCGTCCCCCACGTGCACTGCCCACGAACCGCAATTACAAATCTAAAGTGGAAAAATCCTTAACGGATTCGGATAACCGCGAATAAGAAAAAAGCGCGATGCGATGAGTTCCAGCAGAGTACGTACCTGGCTCCATTAACGGCGATTTCCCCTGTGACTCCGCCCGCTGTTTGTCAGCTGTTAACACGGCGCGTTATTAAAAACTCTATCCACTCCAATTACACTGGCCCTGCAAAGCGCTTTAACTCCGCTGCAATCACGTCTCACATTTCTACACAGGCGACCCCGCTGGACAGCTTTTTCAACTTATTAACGTATTCTTCTTCTGTGTGTATGTGCGAGTGCGTGTGAGAGTGCGTGTGCGCGCATGTGTGTGTTCGCGCGTGTGTGCGTGTTTGTGCGTGTGTGTGTGCAATATGGTAGAGAGGAGTAAATTTGGTGCGCTCTTGATGTGTGTCTTCTTTAAGCCTCTGCCAGATACTTCCAGCCTGCTTGCTGCTTAATGAGTTCAGGAAAAGTGATAGAGGGTGTTCTGTTCTGTTTTCACCTTAATATTTAATTAGGCAAATTACGAATTAAATCAATAAACCACGCACACGCTTCAGCTCTGCTTTCTTGGTGCTTTACCGGGAACAACTCAACAGCCGTGACGTCACATACATACGGATACACCTTAGTGCCAATTCTCAGTACATGACATCCCTCCTTCCCTGGGAAATAAACTTCAAGCATTTTCAATCACTTTGTAATCATCTGCTTAACACAAAACATAAAATATCTAATCACACTTTCAGCACATTATCTTATTAGTATGAACAAAAATGTTAACCCTCTGTTAACCCATTATTGACTTACAAACTAGTCATTTTAAATAAAACTGACTTTAAACTAGTCTCTCAAATTGCAGTATTAACCAACCTTATGTTCAAACATTGAACTTTACCCCCTCATTCCCACTCTGTCAATAACTCAGTTCTCAGTTCACTTAATCACAAAGTCAGTCAGCTTTTGTGGCAATCTCTTCACTCTTTGAGGTCTTTGTGTCTCTGGGATTTCAGAATTGGTGATGCTTTGCTCTGGGGCTTGAGCAACTGGTGTCTCATCATTTGGTGTGCTGTCCTCAGCACCTTGTGGTGTTTCCTCTTCAGCGGGTGTCTCACGAGCGCTGGTGTATTTCTTTACCCATGTAGTGTTTCTTGAATATCTTGCTCCCGTTGGAGATTCAACAACAACTTGGCTCCCTGCTTTGCCCACCACCTTGTGTGGCGTTGTGTTGAATGGTGTTGTGAGTTTGTCAGTCTTTTCTTGTTTCACCAGGACAGTGTCACCGATGTCCACGTCTGAGTACTTGGCTCCACGGCGTTCATCAGCGTAGATCTTTGACTTTCCTTTTTGCTCTGCATCTCGATCTCGTACTTCCAGGTCAGCCTGTGCTGTTGAGATGTCTGGCAGTTTCCCTCTCATCTTTCGGTTGAAAAGCAACTCCGCGGGGCTCTTTCCCGTGGTTGCGTGATCAATGCTCCGGTATACGGTGACATATTTCCTGAGTTCTCGTTTCCAGTCGAGTCCTTCTGACTCGGCGATCCGAATCCTCTTCAACAGTGAGGCGTTTTGACGCTCAACCTCACCGTTGGCTTGCGCCCATCTTGGCGTCGTTTTCACATGTTTGATTCCATTGCTCTCGCAGTAGTTGCTGAACTCTTCTGACTTAAACTGAGGACCCTGATCTGACCTCAGTGTGACAGGAAGTCCATGTCTACTGAAGATTGACTCTAGACTGTCTATCACTTTGGTTGTAGTCGTGGACGTCAACACGTCGTATTCATAGTATCGGCTGTAGTAGTCCACTACGACTAAAATTGAATGACCTGTCGGCAGAGGTCCAAGTAGATCAGTGGCAACGTCTTGCCAGGGACCCTCTGGTAATGGTGTCGGTCTCAAAGGTTCGGGTGCGTCTGGGCGGGCAACAACTTGACACCCGTGGCATGACCTACAATGTCTCTCGGCTGCTTTGTCCATGCCTGGCCACCAGACTTTACTTCTGAGGTGCTGCTTAGTTCCTACGATTCCTAAGTGACCTTCGTGAGCCAGTGAGAGTGCTCGTGCCTGTAGTGCCTGTGGCAACACAATGCGTGTTCCGCGTAGAACCAGCTGTCCGATTACACATAGTTCACTTGCTATTGGTGCATACGCTGTGCACTTCTCAAAGTGTCCACTTTCAATGGCCTTACGCACCTCAATCAGCTCCTCGTCACTGGCTGATGCATCCTCAACCTCGCGGGTTGTCAGTGCTTTGGGTGTGGCACTCACCGCTACAAACCTGACATATTCGTCTGACCCATGTGTGTGTTTCTCTGCCAATGCACTGTTCCCCAGCAGACGTGACAATGGATCTGCTATGTTGTTTTTGCCCGGAATGTGTACTACTCTAAAGTCATAAGGCTGTAGCCTGAGAACCCATCGCTCTATACGGGCACATGGTTTCGAGCGAGGACTGTAGATGGATTCTAACGGCTTATGATCTGTGATCAAGTCAAACTGTCTCCCATAGACGTATGGATGCAGTCTTTCGCAAGCCCATACAAGAGCTAAGGCCTCTTTCTCTGTCTGAGAGTACCTGCGTTCGCAGTCTGTTAGGGCACGGCTAACATAACACACAGGAACCATCTCCCCCTTCTGACACTGTACTAAGACCGCCCCTAAGCCCACTGGCCCTGCATCTGCGACTACTTTGGTTGGCGCGTCTTTGTCAAAATAGGCTAGCGTCCCTGCTTTCGCCAAGCCATCTTTGAGCGCCTTGAACGCCTGTTTCTGTTCTAGCCCAAAGCTAAATGGAATGTCTTTCCTTGTCAGGCGTCGTAGTGGCTCTGACAATGTTGCGAATTGTGGGATGAATCTGCTGCTGTAACTTACAAGACCTAGGAAGCTTCTCACCTCAGAGGCATTCTCCGGTTCTCTGGCTTCGCTCACGGCTCTCACTCTCTCCTCTGTAGGTCCGATTCCTTTCTCTGACAGCAAGATTCCCTCCACAGGCCCCCGTAGGTTGAAAGGATTCGCCTGAGTGGCTGGGCCACTGGTGTCACGTTTGTGTCGATGTATAGCTTAACCTGTTTTGTTTTCAGCTTCCCTACTCCCTGAAACACAGTTGGATATTGCTGCTGGAGTGACTGATTCGGGTCTGTAACAGCTGATATGTCGGCACCTATTTTCAGTACGCCCAGTTTCATGGCTGTTTCTTTCCCAAGCAACGGTTCTCCATCACCTTTGATCACTATGAACTCTGCCTGTTCAACACGGTCTCCTACTCTAACTTCACAAGTGAAGGCTCCCTTGACGGGTAGTGGTTGGTTGGAGGAATAGGAGTACAGTTTTCTTTCTGCCTTAAGGACATATGAGTGGCATTTAATGTTCTCTGATTTTAAACCCTCCCATGTTTTCTCATCCACAACATTACAGGTAGCTCCTGAGTCAATGAGTATTCTCAAACTAACTCCTCCCACGTCCATGCCAAGTCTCTCTAGCCTGTGACTATCACTCAGCACAAACGCATAATCATGCTCCTCTACCTTCACCTTATTCACTGTTTGTTTTCCTGGCCTCTTCGTTTTGCAGACTATGGAGAAATGGTCTTTACCATTACACTTGTGGCATGTTTGACCACGCGCGGGGCATTTGGGATCTTTCCCAAAGTGATCTGCATGGCCGCACCGATAGCACAGTTTGTCCGTTTTGTTTTTCTCCGCGCCTGGTTTCCCTTTTCCGCTTCTCTGATATTTTCCTCCTTTTTGTCCGATGCGATTCACAGTTCCTGCTTCTGCCTTCCTCTCATTCGCAGACATTGCTGACATTTGCACCTCAATTTGCTCGCACTGCGCTGCTAATTCAAGTGTGCGGGCAAGTGACAATGCGCTCCCCTTCTTCTAGAAGTTTACGGCGAATATAGCTTGATGTGCATTTGCTCACAACTGCATCCCTAATCTGATTGTCCCTATCTGCAGCGAAATTACAGTCTTGTGCTGCACGTCTCAAACGAGTGACAAACTGTTGCACAGTCTCACCTGGGTTTTGCGAGAGTTTGTGAAATGTCTGACGCGCAAAAGCAGCGTTTACCTGGGGCACGAAATATCCATTCAAAGCTCCCACTGCAGCGGCATAATCAGCCACGCCCCGTGTTCGGCAAAGTCGAGAAAATGTCCTGCGTGTCTGGCCCTGCATGGTGCAAAAGAAGTGCTCTTCGTCGCTGTTTCGTTGCATCGTCCGTGTCCGCTGTGATGATTAGCCCCTTTCCATCAGCAAACAGTTCAAATGACTTAAGCCATCTTGTCCACCTTGGCCCCAGTGTCGCCGGGTCGGAATAGCAGTCAAACCTAGATACCCCGTTCTTGTCCATGTTGTACTTGCTTAACACTCGTAGCTCATCTCTAAACACAATTTAAGTATATCCTCGTCGCCAGTGTTCTGTTCTGTTTTCACCTTAATATTTAATTAGGCAAATTACTTAATTAAATCAATAAACCACGCACACGCTTCAGCTCTGCTTTCTTGGTGCTTTACCGGGAACAACTCAACAGCCGTGACGTCACATACATACGGATACACCTTAGTGCCAATTCTCAGTACATGACAGAGGGAGATAGAGAGATAGAGATAGAGAGAGAGGGGAGGGGAGGCACAGTGAAGGACAGTGGATGAAACCAGTGAGATAAACTTGCTTGTAGCATAAATAACGAATTTAACGTACTTTAACTGCGAAAAAGTACTCTAATTGCTACGTTTACGGTATCAGTAAAATATGCGGTCACAATCATCAAAAACGCGCTGGGAACTTTAAAGGAGACCAGGTGTGCCTTTGATCCGATGCGCGACCTGGACGTAACGGGGATTGAAATCGCTGTCATGGCATTCTGAATCAGAGGCACTAGCGTCCGTGATGGATGCCCATCATTCACGCTCGCTGGCCACAGAAGGCATCTGTCGCCTCCCCCCCGATTGAACATATAGGCCTTGCTGCCCACCTGCGCCCCAGAGCGGACGCTCCCGCGTGGCGCCGCCTCACCTGTTGCTCATTTACCTGTGGGCGTCACTGGGTAGCCCGCTCTTTGAAGCGACGGCGCAGGTTTCTGGAGCCCGTACGACCCTTAGGCTTGAGTCCTGCCCGAAATCACGGATCGGGAGTAAAGTTCACGTGCCATGCCATCACCTCGCCTCGTGTTTATGTATCCCGTGTCGCTTTTTTTCCCTTGTTTCTTTCCTTCCCGGCGTTACAGGCACGGTATGCAGCCGCCAACAACGATGTCTATCGCTGTATTACTGCACTGATCTCTTGCTGTGATTGATCTTACCTTGTATTAATGCACATCTTTTAAGTCGCTCTGGATAAGAGCGTCTGCTAAACGCCAAAAATGTAAATGTAACGTAAAAATGTCTCTTCCCGTTACCTGTTCCCGTCACCAGTCTACGTACCTATTGTTTTCCCCGGTTACTCTGTACAGCGCATTTGGGTTTATGTGAAATGCTTTACTGGATATAATCCGTTATTGTTATCATAATTATTATTGTTTTCATTGTTATCGTGTACAAATAATAGCAATGCATGTGTATCCAAGCAAGCCGGCTTTGAAAGGATTCATTGGCCTGATTTGCAGACGAGATCAGCAGCCTCGCAAGAAATCTCCGGGGCTGTGTTTAATTCAGCGATTCAGATCCGCCAAGGTGAGAACACAACGCCCAACCCCTCACCCCCGACGTCACAGATACAGGCCAAGGAGGCACGGAAACGGGGAAACCTCGCAGGGCTTCCCCCGCCCGAACGCTCCGATCTGACTCAGCCACTGCGGTAAGACGGTGCGGTTCAGCGCCGCATGGTCCCCTCGGCGCGGGAGACGGACCACGTCTTTTCACGGAGCGCGTGGGAGAGGAGCGTTTTAAACTCGGCAAACTCGATAACTCTGTTGGAGACAGGAACATACCGGTCGGGGGAACAGCAAGAGAGGGGACCGAGGCAATCGACGCTTAACTCCGCCCGGCCCGTGGGCCCCCACGCTCTTACCGCAGAACGCCGCCGAGAGCTTGTGTGGGGTTTACTTTACGCCACTGCGGTGTTATCACGTAATATCGCGAGGACGCTACGAGTGAGGTGTGATGTGACGAGAGAGAGAGAGAGAGAGAGCAAAGGAGGGAGGGAGCCAGGGAAGGGACATCTGGGTGACAGAAGTGATGACAGATGGGTGGAGGAACGCTCGGGTCCAGATAGGGGAGACAAAAGCGCAGCTACGCCGGGACCGGGAAAGGTGCCTGCCAGGCTCCAGAAACAGCCTGTATCAGAGACCCTGTCAGGCTCAGGGTGCATGATCACATTCACCGCTCATCGCAGCGCTGTCTTTAAAACCTACATTCAAGGATTATGTTTTATATTAAGCCCACGTAAATGCAGGGGTCATGACTTCAATAATCAGTTGACCTCCTTGGTCCAGGAGGCGGGCTAATTAGCTAAATCAGGTGGCGCTGTGCGTGGTTGGAGCAAATACATGAGCAGACACTGTGGCCCTCAAGGCCTGGAATTGGATAGCCCTACACTACAGGTAAGACAGACGTCATTTAAAACAGGCACTACACTACAGGTAAGACAAGTGGCAGCACCAGTGTGGACACCTCTCTCTGTGTCCTGATCTGGCTGGGCTCTTCCTCTGTACTCATCTGTATATAACCCATCTCAGTGCTGAAGGAGTTAAAGCATTAGCCATCGGCCATTGTGAAGTGGGGCGGGGAGGAGGGGGTGGGAGGTGCGTCACAGGGCATTTGGGGCTGTGTTTTTCGCCTGCACATCCTCCCACTCTGACCGGCCCATGTTCAGACCCTTGGGTATAGTTTAAATGATCCTTACCTGAGTTTGTGAGTCTATTACTCTGTGATTCAGTGGCATTATATTATATGAGCCTCACTTCTACTCATCTGTGTCTCTCTCTATTACACGCACAGACAAACACACACATACACACACACACACACACACACACACACACACACACACACGCACAAACAACACACACACACACATGCACAAACAACACACACACAGACACACACACACACACACACACACATGTGCAAACAAATCAAACACACACACACCCACCCCCCACACACACACACATACTCACACACACACACACACATACACACACACACACACATGCACAAACAGCATAAACACACACACACACACACACATGCACAAACAACATAAACACACACATGCACAAACAACATAAACACACACACAAACACACACATGCACACACACACACACACACACACACCTCCCTCGTGCCTGTAATAGCCTCGCACGGACAGCAGGCCTGAGATGGGGCCGTCCCTCCGTACTAATGAAGGAGCGCTGCACAATGACAGGCCTGAATGAGGAGCCCGTGGGCACAGCTTGTGCCCAATACAGGACAAAACAGCCACACAAAGCCCCCGCCCCCACAGCCTCGGGGTGCTCAGCCACGGAGACTCAGACCTCTGGGAGGGAGCGCATGTGTCCAGGGAGCTTAGTCGGGACCACAACACTTATCAAATCAACTGTTACTGTTTTTCTCTTACGAACGTAAAACGTGAAAGGGATGCACTGCATACAGGGCTCTTCTGTCTAGTGCTCCTGTTCTCTCTGCCCCAGATTGAGAAAAACCTTTCAGACTTGCAGTGGATGCGTGTGACTCAGGTGCTGGATCTGTGCTCCTGCAGGACGATTTGCAGGGAGTGGAACATCCAGTTTGTTATTTCTCTAAGAAATGTAATTTGTGCTAGTTTGTTCTTGCAAGAACATAATCTCGACATTCGACATATTTGTGGGGCAAGGATAATATCCTTGCTGATGCGTTGTCTCGAGTGATCGAGGTAAGATTTGAACCTACTTGAGAGTCGCAAAGTATAAATGAGTTTGTTCAATAATTTTATTTTTTTTAAGTAGTAATTTGTTCAGCACTGTCAGTTCGTGTGTCTTGTGCGAATCTATTACAGTAACTTTTTTTAATCTTAGGTGTGGGGGTGTCACAGTTGGGCAAAATTTGGATACTGCATACAGGGAATCTAGCCAGAGGTCATTTTGCGATGCCTGTTCCCCCAGTTAGACTTTTAAAAGTTTAAATATCTGCAGTTGATATTCTCCACAAGTGCGGGAGGGAACTAGAGACACACAGTGTGTATAAAGCATCTCGGAGTAGGAGTGCTGATCTAGGATCAGTTTTCCCCTGTCCTTATCCTAACCTCATCCATTACGAGCTAAAAGGCTAAACTGATCCTAGATCAGCACTCCTACTCTGAGATCCTTTATAAATACGGGCCCAGGTACCTGCATAGCTCTCACCTGTGGCATCCTGCTAGGAATACCCTTTCGCAGCCTAAGAATTATGTTTCTCTTTCGGTCACATATCACCAGGGGCGTGTCCAGGGAGGGGCCTGGGGGGCACCTGCCCCCACAAAGATTTGGCTGGTCACCCTGGGTGCCACCCTACTTCATCTGGCTCTTGATAGGTTATTAGGTTGTCAATCACACCTTTTCAAATGTATGACATTTTGAATGTCCCCCCCTGTGTGGTTCTGTGCCACTCTTGGAGTCCGCCACTGCATATCACTCAAACTTCAGATCACAGGCGTAGGTTTTGGGGGGAATGGTGGAGGGTCCTAGCTTGTATAGTTTAATATAATAGTTAGGCCAGCTATTTAGCCAAATAGGTGCAAAAAACTGATGTGCCCACGCACGATGACTTAGCTTTGAACTTAGCTTAGGTTAGCTTTGAACTTAGCTTAGGTTAGCTTTGAACTTAGCTTAGGTTAGCTTTGAACTTAGCTTAGGTTAGCTTTGAACTTAGCTTAGGTTAGCTTTGAACTTAGCTTTGGTTAGCTTTCAACTTAGCTTTGCTGCAACAGTGGACCCCCACATCCCAATGTTCAAATCAAACCTATACCCTTGCTCTGGACCTAGACATGGGGAGGCATCTGAAATGAATGAATGCAATCCGAAGATGTTAAATGTTTCATACTGTACACTGAATCTTCAGTCTTGCCACGGAGGTGTGTGAGTCTGAAGCGAAGCGAAGCACGGCCTCCAGCCTCCACCTCGTCTGTTTGCATTTGGCTCCGCTTAATTCACTGTTCAAACACAATCCCCCCCCCGCACATGGTCCTAATGACATATGCATGAGTTCTATCCTTGAGAAACTCGATAACCCACTCAAGGGTGTAATCGAATCCCATCAAGAGCTCACGTCAGCACACTTTCATTTCTTTCCGTCTGTCAAAGTGAGATCGCGAGTGACGTCCACTCGGACTCCTCTCAGGTTCTCAGGAATCCGGCCGGGGAAAAGTGGCCAAAATGGCCGCCGGCTGGTGTGAAGGGACAGGAAACGGGAGAGTGGCCGATGGAGGCCAGTGAGGAGGGAGAAATGGGGGAGCGGTGGGGGGGAGGAGCCATCGAGGGCCCGCGCGGCCTCTGTTTCTCTGCCTTTAAAATCAAAACAGCCTGCAGGGGGAACAGCCTGTGCAGCCTGTACAGGCTCCTCTTGGAGTTTTGAAGTAGATACATATGATGAAGTGTGGGTGGGTATGTGTGAGCATGTGTGTGTGTGTGTATGTGTGTGTGTGTGTATGTGTGTGTGTGTATGTGTGTGTGTGTATGTGTGTGTGTGTGTGTGTATGTATGTGTGTGTGTGTATATATATGCGTACGTATATATATATGTCGTATGCATGTATCTGGATCTGAGGGCTGTGGCCTTGCAATAATCAAATTTCTGAATACCTTTGGACTGCACCGGCCATAATACTGGATGTAAATACAAGCAGAACCTTGGCCCTGGTGTTCTGTGTGCTTCAGTAGACATGTAGGATATTCCCCCACTAATACATACCCTGCCACACAAGGGGCTCGGAATGCCTAATGCTCCATCCAATTGTTGCCATTTAAAAAGATGTTGGCATTTCATATGACTAGCCTTGACCCTTTCCCATGCTGCAGAAATGTTCAAGTTTACCTGTCTGGAACAGGGCTGCCATTAATTCTGCTCTGGGGTCTGTTCACGTATTTGTTAAAAAGGGTGGGGGTGAGAATAGTGAGAATCCTGGTAAGGATACAGGTTTCTGCCAAAATAAAGGAAACACTTGAGCAAATGAAGGGTTCGACTCGTTCTGTTATGGTGTGGTGTTCGTTTTCCTGGCATGGTTTAGGTCCAGTCAACCCAATGTCTTCCAGGATGATAATGCCCCATTCACAGGGCGCGGGTGGTTCGATGAGCATGAAAACGATGTGAACCATATGCCATGGCCGTCTCCATAGAGGTAGAGGTAGAGGTGGATTCTGGAGTGGTGCCTGAGACAGCGTTTTCCACCACCGTCAACAAAACACCAAATGGGGAAATTTCTCGTGGAAGAATGGTGTTGCATCCCTCCAATAGAGTCCCGGACACCCACAGAATCTATAAGCCAAGGTGCACGGAAGCTGTTCCGGCGGCTCGTGATGGCCTAACGCCCTACTGGGACACTTTATGTTGGCGTTCCCTTCGTTTTGGAAGTTACCTGTAGCCTGCACTCACACATTTGCCATAATCTTGCCTTCCTTCAGAACTGCATCCCTCTCAGGCTCGTGCTCAACACAGCTAGCGCTGTGCATAATATGTAATACGGTCCGTATGTGGCCGGTCACAGCATTGCAGTGACTCAAAAGTGGCATGTCGGGAGGTCGGAGGCCTACGGAGCCGTGCTACAGAACAGCATGCACTCTCGGGTGAACCCCGGCACTGCCACAGCAGCCTTACACGCCTCTGCTACGTCAAGTTCTCCACAAGCGTTGAAATGATCGGACGTGAGAGACATGTGTACATGAGTGTGTGTGTGTACAAGTGGTATAGAGTGGGTGTGTGTGTGTGTGTGTATACGCAGTGTTGCATGTCCGTGCGCATGTTTGTGTGTGCGTAGTGCGTATGTGCGTGCGCACGTGTGAGTGTGTGTATGTGTGTACAGCATGAGTGTGTGTGTGTACAAGTGGTATAGAGTGTGTGTGTGTGTGTGTGTGTGTGTGTGTGTGTGTACGCAGTATTGTATGTCGGTGCGCATGTTTGTGTGTGCGTACGCACGTGTGAGTGTGTGTGTGTGTGTGTGTGTGAGAGAGAGAGAGTCTGTGTGCAGTACTGTATGTCTTTGGGCATGTTTGCGCGCCTGCGTATGTGCATGCATATGTGCACGCGTGTGTGAGAGTATGTGTGTGTGTGTGTGTGTGTGTGAGAGCGAGAGAATAGAGAGGGAGAGGGAGTGTGTGTGACCTCATACAGCTGCACACTTCCCCAGAGGTTGCCTGAGACCGGTGAGCCCTGGCTGAGCAGCGGACGCTCTTTGATTTGTGTGCTGTGTGACATGGGGCAGGAGTGAGACGCGGCAGAGAGAGCAGGAGTGAGACGCGGCAGAGAGGGCAGGAGTGAGACGCGGCAGAGAGCGCTGCCCCAAAATTATATCATTATAGAGGACAAAAATAAATATTCAGACCCAAATGTTTTACTAGTATACATTCAGTTACCATGTATGACTAAATGTTGAATACATTGAACAGTTATTTCATATTGTATTTTTTTTTATAGATGTTTCAGTCATGGAATCAAACAGTGTGACATTTGGCATACCATTTTTGAATAGGTATATGTTGTATTGGGGAATATTGTCAAGGTTTGATTAAATGCCCTTGTGAATCTTGATGTAAACCATGACAATGTATGAAAGAGAAATTATGAATGAATTATTCCACACATGAGGAGTGTGGAAAGCTTCAGTGGATTTTCTCTTTATTTTCTTCCTTGTTAATTATGCTTTTTTTTTGCCATGACACAAACATATTATTACAGGAATTTCTCTCTTTCTTTTCTGCCTACACACTGAATACATCTCATGTTCACCTCTACATACATCCCTCCCTTTCCTCCCTTACTCTCTCTCCCCCCTCTCTCTCTCCTCTCCCTCATTCTCTATCGGTTCCCTCTCTCTCTCCACTCTCTCTATCTCTCCCTCTCGTTTTCTCCCTCTCTCTCTCTCCCCCCTTCCTCTCCCCTTCTCTCTTTCTCCCTCCCTCTTTCTCTCTCTCTCCCTTCCTCTCTCTCTCCCCCATCTCTCTCTCTCCCTTCCTCTCTATCTCCCCCTCTCTCTCTCTCCCTCTCTCTCTCTCTCCCTTCCTCTCTATCTCCCCCCCTCTCTCTCTCCTCATCTCTCTCTCTCTCTATCTCCCCCTCTCTCTCCCCATCTCTCTCTCTCCCTCTCTCTCTCTCTCTCTCTCTCTCTCTCTCTCTCTCTCTCTCTCTCTCTATCTCCCTCTCTCTCCCCCCCTCTCTCTCTCCTCTCTCTCTCCCTCTCTCTCTCTCTCTCTCCCTTCCTCTCTATCTCTCCCCTCTCTCTCTCTCCCCCATCTCTCTCTCTCTCTCTCTCCCCCCATCTCTCTCTTTCTCTCCCTCCTCTCTCTCTCCTCCATCTCTCTATCTCTCTCTCTCTCTCTCCCCCATCTCTCTCTCTCTCTCCCCATCTCTCTCTCTCTCTCTCTCTCTCTCTCTCTCCCCCATCTCTCTCTCTCTCTCTCTCTCCGGCTCGTACGATGTGCCCTGTGCATTTCATCTGGACCGCGACCTGTTGCTAGGTAACCCTGGGTCACAGCTGCAGCCTGAATAAAACCCCTTTCCAAAGTTATCAGTGTGATAGGAAGTCATTTATTAGTTTGATATAGACAGGCGGAGCTGCTGGAGATCATAAGAAGGTCCCGGTTGGTGCAAATCTTGTTTGGAGTTCAAAGTGTCCTCCATTTACAACCACTGGGCCTCAGGTGAACGTTTTAGAAACGTATTTGCATATGGAAATACGCTCACTACACATGTACAGTGTGTGGCTTTACAATCTTGTTTGTAAAAAGGCGACTTACACCTAGTGGCCACTTTATTAGGTACACCTGTACACCTGCTCGTTAATGCAATTATCTAATCAGCCAATCATGTGGCAGCAACTCAATGCATAAAAGCATGCAGACATGGTCAAGAGGTTCAGTTGTTGTTCAGACCAAAAATCTGAATGGGGAAGAAATGTGATCTAAGTGACTTTGACCGTGGAATGATTGTTGGTGCCAGACAGGGTGGTGTGAGTATCTCAGAAACTGCTGATCTCATGGGATTTTCACACACAACAGTCTCTAGAGTTTACAGAGAATGGTGCGAAAAACATAAGACATCCAGTGAGCGGCAGTTATGTGGGCGAAAATGCCTTGTTAATGAGAAAGGTAAGAGGAGAATGGCCAGACTGGTTCAAGCTGACAGGAAGGCAACAGTAACTCAAATAGCCACGCGTTACAACAGTAGTATGCAGAAGAGCATCTCTGAATGCACAACACATCGAACCTTGAAGTGGATGGGCTACAGCAGCAGAAGACCACACTGGGTTCCACTCTTGTCAGCTAAGAATAGGAAAGTGAGGCTACAGTGGGCACAGGCTCACCAAAACTGGACAGTTGAAGATTGGAAAACGTTGCCTGGTCTGACGAATCTCGATTTCTGCTGCGACATGCAGATGGTAGGGTCAGAATTTGGCATAAACAACATTAATCCATGCGTCCATCCTGCCTTGTGTTAACGGTTCAGGCTGCTGGTGGTGGTGTAATGGTGTGGGGAATGTTTTCTTGGCACACATTAGGCCCCTTAATACCATTGAGCATCGTTTAAATGCCACAGCCTACCTGGGTCTTGTTGGTGACCATGTGCATCCCTTTATGGCCACAGTCTACCCAAAACAGTGTCTACAGTGGATGACTTAAGTTTTTAAAGATAAGTTTGGTTAGCAGAACAAGAGGACACAGGTGTAAAATAGTTCAATTTGGCAAAATGGATATCAGGATTTTTCTTTCAATGCCTGGAACAGCTTGCCAGGTTGGATAGTAGAGGTAGAAAAACTTGGGCTATTCAAGTTTAGTCTTGATGCAGTACTGGATATTTCTTCGACTAGGAAATGACCGAACATATGTTCTTATGTTCTTATGTATAGATAACTCACCGTTACCTCATGAGGACGTGTACCTTTATCGCCACCCTGTGGTAAACAAATGTGACTGCAGCCAATCCAAAAACTTTGGTCTGCAAAAAGTGGTTTTGTGGCACAACTAGTTGTTTGCATAAATGTGTTGTACTGCATTTTCTATCTCAAGTCATACTGTCCATCTTCCAAATAGTTACTCTGTGTTTTTATGTTCACATTTCTGTTCAAGTTATGTTGGCATAATTAACAATAATTGTGTGAAAATCAAAGGTAATTTAGATTAACTGTGATATTAATATGCCTCTGGTATAGATTAGTGGTTTACAATTTTTTAAAGAAGTGACCCAATAACATCACATATATCTATATATCCATGTGTGTGTGCACGTGTGTGTGTGTGTGTGTGTGTGTGTGAGTGTGTGTGTGTGTGTGTGTGTGTACTATATATATATATATATATACAAATAAAATGTGCTGGATGACCAAATGAGAAAGGTGGCGCATAATTGAGGTTCCTGTTATGACTTTAGGTATAAAATATATATATATTAACCTAATTTAGAATAAATCAATACGGCCCATAACTGACACTTTCTTGTCAATAGAAAGCGGATGTTGTGTGGATCACTATGTTTGTAGAAAGACGGAAATGGTGTCCCGCCAGACGGAGACGGGGCTTTCCTCGTGCCCCATCTGCTCCCAGGCCCGCGTGCTCGCGCGCGACGGGCTGTCGTTCGCCTTGTTTATTTCATTTGCCCTAATGAATGTGCACAAGTGCATCCCGGTTTCGCTAATAAAGCGAGCGTGCTTTCGTTAAACGTCTTCTCTCTAATTTGCCCGTGATGATTTTTTTATTTTTTTTGCCTACGGTTCCTCCAGGCCATTTCTGATCAAAAAACAAACGCACCTGCACTTTTCAAACAGCCCCCAACCCCCCGAGACCTGTGGAAAAACGGACTCCGCGAGCCAATTATGTGCCATCTGCTCTCATTTTTGGTCATCCAGCACATTCTGTTTGTGCAATTGTTTTTGGAATATTATACGGTGTAAATGAATGCTATTGGCTATAAGAATTGACGAGCGACGGCGGAGATTTAATTGATTTTAGCAGCAGAACCAACCAGGCACGTTCCCTTGAAAGAGGAAAGCGCGCAAATAATACAGACAACCTCGTTTCCAACAGTGATACGTTGCTGTAATATTTTTCCTCCCATTTATGTAGTTACAGGCATCAGTTTTGGACCATTCTGTTTGTTACAGAACTTAATTTAGCACTGCAAAAGTTCAAGGAGGCAGACATGCACAGACACACAAACGCACCGCGTGCGAAGCAGTACAAAAAAAATAAAAGTCGAATTAGATTGCCCCCCCGCCCCTCCTCTTTCTTTGCTACGAACCAGATATTGAATGGTCTAAACAAATGTATTTTAAATGAGGAAATTGCTTGTTTGTGGTGACATACAATAAATAGATTACGGAGCCTCACACGGCAATAAACGATGTATCATCCCCTTGGCACAAATCACATTATTGGGTTTGTTTTTTTACAGCGTCTATTGGTCTCATTAGTCTTTGTCATAAGAGACAGGGGAAACGGGCGTGTTTATTTCATTTTGCGAGAGTTTGAAGCAGCTGGACAGCTGGAATCGGGGGCCCTGTTAGGAATGTATGCAATTCACAACAGCGCCTGACAGACAAACAATGGAAATAATCTGTCATAAAGGTGAGGGGACGGGAGATTCACCATGACACGCAGCAGCAGCAGCGACGACCGGGGCCACATCTGTTTCATTCTGAGAGGAAATAAAGAGTAAACTACTCAGAGAGAGAGAGGGGGGCAGAAAGAGAAGGGAGACAGAGAAAGAGTCTCTGAAACGCAACTTGAATTTGAATTTGAAGAGAGAGAGGAAGAGAGAGGGAGAGAGGTAGAGAGGGAAGAGAGAAAGAGAAAGAGAGAGGGGGAGGGATAGAGGTAGAGAGAGGAGAGAGCGACAGAAAGAGAGAGTGTGAAAGATAGAGAGAGAGAGAGGAGGGGGGAAACAGAGAGAGAGAGATGGAGTTACAGTCACTGGCTGCCCCTTAGGCTACAAAGAGCTGAGAGCACCCTCAGTCAAAATGAACAAAGTTACACAAGGCAGGGACTCGGGGGGAATATTCATTTGGCTTAAATCAGAACTAATACAAACAAAATAAATGGGGAATTTCACATTTGCTTCGAAAATTGAGGCGGAAACCACCTCCACAACACATTTAATTACATTTACATTTACATTTACATTTTAAGCATTTAGCGGACGCTCCAGAGCAACTTACATTAATGCATGCATTAAAACGTGATAAGAGCAATCATAGTTTGCGCAAGAGAAGCATTTATATCCCACCCTCAGAATCTCCTTATTTTAAAGAAGACACCTTTCCAAACATAGAACATGAGATCAGCCACTTCTTGGCCCAGGAAAATGTGCTGATCTGTGCAGATCTGGACTCCAGGATCGGAGAAGAACCGGACTTCATCAGCACATATGGAGACGACCATATCGTTGGCCTGAACCACCTT
The DNA here is from genome assembly GCA_029706075.1 of Aldrovandia affinis. Classification (NCBI taxonomy): domain Eukaryota; kingdom Metazoa; phylum Chordata; class Actinopteri; order Notacanthiformes; family Halosauridae; genus Aldrovandia; species Aldrovandia affinis. The sequence goes on along the minus strand of JAINUG010000178.1, from coordinate 116,993 downwards.
CATTTCCCCATTTATTCCCACAGGAATAATTATGACGGGTCTCCGAATGAAAATGTAAAACAACTCTTTGGGAGTTGTGGAGGACTGGGTCTGTACATCGTCAATGGTAGGTCAAGAGGGGACTCCTGTGGGAGATACACCTACAGCTCACCTCTTGGCAACAGCACTGTAGAGTACGTGATCACGGACATAGATCCATTCTCTTTCAGAGCCTTCAGTCAGGCCACTAACCCCTCTGTCAGATCACAGCCAAATTACTGTGTAAAAACAACAGAAACTAACAACACATCCACACAGCCCAGTAAGCTGTACAACATTCATAAATCCTACAGATGGGCCCACAACAGCACAGAAAGAGTACCAGAAAGCAATCCAAAATCAAGAAATACAAATCACTCTTAGACATCTTTCTGATCACCACATATCCTCACAATAAACAAGGAACAGACCTGGCAGTGCACAATATAAATTTCATTTTGGGGAAAAATTGGCCTTAATATCCAATCTGAAATTATCAAAAAATAATGCAAAGTTCTGTCAAAATATCCCCCATGTACAGAGGAAAACAATGAACAATGCACGCAGGGCAGAATTAGGCCAATATCCACTACTTACTAACATCCAAAAAAGAGCCATTCAATTCTGGAAGCTTCTAAAAAACAGCCACCCCAATAATGCCAATGCCAAGCGATGCAGAGAATTGAGACTGAGTCCCCTCAGTCAGCTGGTCCTGACGCTTAGTTCACTAACCAGCACTAACCCACAGCCTCAGGACCAGCACATCGATATGAAACCATTTAGTCAACCAAATCATAACCTATCAAAAACAAAACTACATCACTGATTGGGACACACAAACACAAGCACAAAGCAAAATGCGATGCTATCCGGCTCAAAAAAAATGTGACGCTATCTGGCTGTCTACCTGACCACGGTGACTGACAAAAAACTGAGAACCACCTTGACAAAGTACAGACTCAGTGAACACAGTCTGGCCATTGAGAGGTTGCCACAGAAATTCATGGCTACCTACTGAGGAAAGGCTGTGCCAACACTGCTCTCTGACGGAGGTGGAGACAGAGCTGCACTTCATCACCAAATGTGAAAAACAAAGAAACCAGAAAAATATTCTTCTCTAAATTCTATCAGATTTGCCCACCATTCAAAGATGGCCAAGAAAAACGAATAATACTATTGAGGGAGAGAACAGAGTGCCCTAAACTTGCAGCACAGTTTATCGCTGCCTGCCACATTCTGAGGGACAGTGAGTGACGGAATACGCCCACATGCACCTGTAGTCACATGTGCACACACATGCACACACACACACTCACCCACCAGTGGTGGACAAAGTAAAAGTACTTACTTTTACTTATCACTGTACTTACAGTTTTTTACAATAGCTATCAACCTTTTTTCAGTTCTGTAGTCACATTTCCAAAACTCTTAACACAGTTAGCACAACATCAGTCTGTGTGGGCTATACAATTAACACATTTCTTGTTCCTTTGACACAAAATGCATACAGTTAACACATTTTAAACATGCTTGAACTTCTTTTACACACAAGCTCAACCAAGACCAAAACAATGGATTTTTACTGCCAAATTTACAAATGCTTTCACACTGTATGTCAGAACAGATAACCTCATGTTCTAAACCTAACTTATAGGCTAAAGTTGAAGTGAACAGCAGTTCACATTGCAGATTGAAACACAAATATATGTCCTGTATTTCTTTTCATTGTTATTGAGAAACAGCTGATTGAAGATATGCAAATAGATCAATCACAGCCGATTCCCGTCTAGGAAACATACTCAGGTGTTGAGGCTCTTTCAATTGCATGACCATATAGTATAAAAAGGGGACCTCTTTGGGCTGATCTTGTGTGGACAAAGAACAATATAGAGCAACAGATGTTGGACAAGGACAAGGGAGAGGAATGGCTGGACGAGGGAGAGGAAGACGAGTACCAGGACAAGGGAGAGGAGTTGGACAAGGACAAGGAAGAGGAGTTGGACAAGGACAAGGGAGAGGAATGGCTGGATGAGGACAAGGTAGAGGGAGAGGAGTTAGAATGCGTGGTGGCGCTCAAAGAAGGGCCAGAGCTAGGGTAATAGATGAGATAAGAGCTACCATCATAGACCGTGTCATTAACCATGGGCTATCATTCAGAGAGGCTGGTGAACGAGTACAGACAAATCTCAGCCGGGACACAGTGGCATCCATTGTCCGGATTTAAGAGTTTAGGATAAATGTTAAAAGTATTGAAAAAACGCTTTATAGCGATCGTAAAAAACTGTAAGTATCTGCGCTTACCACCGAGGTTTGGCAACGCAAGGTTTGTACTTTGTGTCATGCCAAATAAAGCATATTGAATTGAATTGAATTGAGAGAGAGATAGAGAGGGGAGAGAGAGTGAGAGAAAGAGAGCGCGTGAAAGAGAGAGAGAGAGTGAGAAACCCGTAATAAATCACCAGTCTTACTGCTTATTCCTCTCGCCCACCCACGCAAGTTAAAGGCAGAATCCAGAAAATAAATGGGCTCATTGCCGGTTGGGGGGGGTACAGAGGAGGGTGTAAGTGGAGGTCTAAAGGTCAGCAGCCATCCACACCCAGATGGACAAAGACTTGGGGGGGGCAGTGATGGGGGTAGCGGTGAGGGGGTGGAGGGGTGAGGTGTGATTGACAGGCCCACAGCTGATGCTCATGTCCAAATGCCTCTGCATTAACAGGTCTCAACGAGGAGACGGTCTCATACGCATAATCAATATATCTGCTATTATTAGCCAATTATGAAATGCTGCACCCTGCGGGAGCTGTCAGCCAGTGTGTATGGAGATAAATACCGATGCGCTACCAATCACATAACCTAATGCTAATGCTAATGCTGCAATACAGACCCATTGATTTTAGGGTTTAAGCCTTTCACATTCAATCAAATGTGTCCTTGTGCTCAATTGCGATTGCTATCATCCTTTCTGGCACAATAGCAAAGGTAATTTCACTGATAGTTAGTTCATAATTTAATGCCAGTTCCATAATACCTGTGCTAACATCATTCCCGGGATTGCATTGCGTTAAGGGATTTCATGTTCAATCAGTTTGGTATTATGGCTTTTTTTTTGTTGCATTGGTGATTATAACTCGAGGCTATACTTTGTTGCTCCTAGCTGAAAGTAATTTCGCCGCTAGTTATTCATAATTTAAGATGAGGGTATTTCGTAAATGCAGGTAGCTGAACAAAATAAAGGAAACACCAACATAAAGTGTCTCAATCGGGCGTTGGGCCACCACGATCTGCCAGAACAGCTTCAATGCGCCTTGACATAGACTCTACAAGAGTCTGGAACTCTATTGAAGGGATGCAACACCAGATCTTTTTTCCCAGAAGAAATTCCATTATTTGGTGTTTTGTTGATGGTGGTGGAAAACACTATCTTAGGCGCCACTCCAGAATCTCCCATAAGTGTTCAATTGGGTTGTGATCTGGTGACTGAGACGGCCATGGCATGTGGTTTACATTGATTTCCTTTTCTTTTTTTTACTCTTCAGTGGTTCATTAAACCATTCAGTGACCACTCATGCCCTGTGGATGGGGGCATTGTCATCCTGGAAGAGACCACTCTTGCCTCACAAATGCTTCACCACAGCATGAAGATGATCACTCAGAATGGCTTTGTATTTATTGGCGTTTACCTTGCCCTCTGAGTTTAGTGGACCTAAACCATGCCAGGAAAATACACCCCACACCATAACAGAGAACCCTTCATCTACTCAAATGTTTCCTTTATTTTGGCAGTTACATCATGTGTTGTGATTTTTGTACATTTCTAAATATTTTCGAAGAGAACAAGCTGTGCTTCTCATTAGAGCTGCTTCCATGTAAGGACAGTTATTGCAGTATTACAACTTTAATTTACGGAAACATTAATTAAACCCTATTTTTAATTACAGTATGTACATTTTGATTGTGAGGGAAGATAAAAAACATAAATAAACAAATCAAGCATACTTCACAGAGTAAACCTCATTGTGGCAGAACCAGGGGACAGGAGATAGATACATAGATGGAATCTCCCTACACGTTAGCGCCATCTGCTGGCCCACTGGACCTCTGCATGTTGCAACCCAGAGAAGGCACACCTGAAATAAATCACCTCAGTCACTCTGTATACAATTCCCACCTGCGCTCAATTGAGTGCAATGAACCATTCAGGAAACCCAACACATATTTAAAGTGTGTCAACGACCTTTTTTTATAAAAGATATATTGTTTACAAAAACGGGGTATTTTAATATTTGACTGCATTTGGAAATTTTAGAAAATGATTTGAAAGTAATTGAAATTGAATGTGTCTGAGGTATTCATTAAAACACTGTTTGTTTTTTACTTTCTAGTGAAATTATTTTTTGTTCACTTTCACTTTGCAACACATCATCAACAACCCCCCGACATCAACCCAACCCGCCCCTCACCAACCCCCCAGAATGAAAACAAGTCGTGAAAAAGGAAGGACCTTAATTATATGCCTTAGAACATGCAAGAATTAGAAACTGAAGTTTGAAAGGCTGTTACTTGACAGTTGACTTGACACTTTAAAAGGAAATCACCTTGCTAGAACAGATGCCCCAACATACCTCCTCAAGATCTTCAAACCCTACACACCTGCCAGACCTCTCCGTTCTGCTACCTCAGGACACCTAGCACCTCCCCCCCTCCGCACCTGCGCTGCCCGGTCACGTCTCCTGTCGGTTCTGGCTCCACGATGGTGGAATGACCTTCCTGTGGAAGTCAGAACAGCTGAGACCCTGGCCACCTTCAAGCGACGACTGAAGACTCACCTCTTCAGGGTGCACCTCTCCCCGTAGTCCGGTTTTTGTTAACTTAGGGACATAGTTGCTTAGTTTACACGTCTACTTGTTTATGTATTGTATTAGGCTTAGGCATTATTTCCTGCATTGAGTGCTTTACTGCTACCTCTGAATTGTGCCTACAGATTTACCTACAGGGTCCTAGTTTAACTATGTGGTTGCTCCTAGCACCCAGGAATTGTACTTCCCACTAGGGTGGCTTTCAGCTAAACTGTTCTTGACTACGGTTAACACTTTGTTGTACGTCGCTCTGGATAAGAGCGTCTGCCAAATGCCTGTAATGTAATGTAATGTCATTATTAGGTTAAATCACATATGACATTCAGCTGAAATATTTCATATTTTTTGGATGTATTTATGTCAGAAGGGACCAAATGTCAATTTAGAACATGTCAAATATTCATCACTTATTATCTGTTATGGCCATAATGTATATTTACATAGTAAATAATCTAACAGCAATCTAACAGCAATATTACAAACTACGTACAAATTTACAACAAGATTGTTTTCACTCACAACTGAAAATTAAGTATCTGCTGCCATCTAGTGGTATATTTTGGGAGGTGACTGTGAAGCTGTCCTTGTATATTGATACAGCGGTTTTCGTTTTTTTAATTTATTTTGTTTCAGATTTTATCCCATTTTATCCCAATTTGGTAGCCAATTAGACCCTCTATTTTTTTTGTCAATCCCCCCCTAGTAATGTGAGTTCGCTGCCGTAGTCCTGCGACGAGACGGCACTCGCCAAGCCGTCGACCGTAACCCGGTACTACAGGGCCACTCTTATGCGCAGCGCACGTCCTGTCGGCTTCCCTCCCCCCTCCCTGGAATGGACAGCCAATCGCCGCCCCTGGTGGCACTCCTGGCCAGAGCTGACTCTGGCGAGACGGCGAATTGAACCCCGGTCTCCGTTGGCCAGCGTCGGACGTTGTGACCACTGGACCACGCCGGAGTGCCGTTTTCGTTTTTTAAATGCATTTATTTGGGATTTTTAACTACGAATTCGCCGTCTGCAACTCTGGGCCCCGCAGTGACAAAGGCGAACTGAACCACCTCCTCCGAGACGGAAACCCGCCAAAGCCGTCGACCGTTACTCCGACACGCAAAGCCACTTGCATCACTGGGGCAGACAGCCAATTGCCACTCCCAAGCGGGACTCCCGGCCAGAACCCAGTGCTCTGTGCTCAAACCCAGGCTGTAGTGGGCAGCCTGCACTGAACAATTGCTATTACCCTGGGCCTGATACAGTGGTTTTCTTAAGGCAAAGGGCAGCGTTTAAAAAAAGCATGCAATTGGGCCAATAAGCTTTGAGTTCGTTTGTGCGTACTCAAAGCTTAGAACAAACAATGAAACACCACACAAAGGAAATGTGACAGAACAAAGACAAATATGGTAGCCACAGGTCTGCACAAGACACAAAGCATAGGCCTTTGAGGTTTTAATTTTTTACTGCATTAACATTTTGGCGTTCAACATGGAAAAATGTATTATTCTCTATTTCTGTTAAAACACAATACAAATCGTTCATTTTGAATGGTTAGAAGAGAGAAACAGATATATTCTCTTTCGCTTTGTATGCAAAAAAATAAAAAAGGCTGGATTTTCCAGGTTTGGTGGTTTCTCCAACTCCAGTGTTTTGTACATAAAAATGATGTCATCCCACAGATCTCCTGAATACAAAACAACGAAGCAGACCACAATACTCAGTCCTTCCCTTGTCAGTAGCACTTAGCATGTATTTTCATGCAATCGCTATGGAGACAGGGCAAAATTCCAGATGGCTGGGCAAAAGGCAGTGTAATCCTAGTACATAAAACTGGGAGCATACTGAACGAGGAAAGCCTTTTTTATAACCTGTCATGCGGAAAAGGTTACAATTATTGCTGAGCATTATGGGGGATAGTCAACATAGTTGGGGTTGTTGTGCTTAACGAATCTTGCTGGACTTTGTCGAGGATGCCACTCAACGTTTTCGACTTTGAATTATGTTTGGAAATTCATAGGAATTAGCGGAGTTATCTTAAAGCGGTTTCAAAATTGTGCTTCCTTAATTACACACAATAATTCACCTTTATAAAGATATTAGAAGAAAATGAAAAGAGAATTTGTCAATTGCAACAAACCAAAAAATCTGTGTCAAGCAAGTTTGGAAGTTACAACAACAATCTGAGGCGATTAAAATCCAGCAACTTGTAGTGACGTATCAGGACCGTATCAGGGCCACTTCAAAGCAGAAGTTAGGGTGGCTGACTTTGTACCTCCCAGTTTGGTAGTTAGTAGTAGTAAATAATAATGATAATAACTGTTTGCAGGAAACAGCTGCCACACAATTAGAGACAGCGGGTGAGTGGACAGGTGACCAGGTCCCGCTGAAATCATTCGTGTTGCAAAGGGGTGACGGCTAAATAGTAACCATATTTTTTCCTATTTTGTCCCCATAGCAACAACGGAAAGCGTTCAAACCTCGTTCCTGCTGTCGTACACTTAGCGTTAGGGTTACGGTTATGGTTATGGTCAGGGTTACCAGCTGGTCAAGTGCGCATGCGCAAGATCTGGGAAAAATAGGGTTACTACTGTATCTAGCAATGACCTTGCAAAGGGGAGTGTGGTTGTGCACCAGCAGACCTACAGGGGGCAGCACTGAGCAATGTCAGTTGGACAAATGCCTGCCTTATTATCTTGATGTGATAGCCATTGACTCGGGGGGGACAATATTCAAGACAGTCAGATCTGTCCCCCGAAATAATTTGGAGATATAATAGATCCCCTATCATTATGCCCCCCCACAATGTTTATTATGTGGCTATGCTCTTGCACTGACTATTGCATTTCCACAGCGTGTAAAATGCATAATTACGTATGAATCTTTTTTATGATTCCCCTATACCCTACCACTCACACAAGCCTATGTGTTTCATCACCGGGACGTTCAGCTTTGAGCGATGAATTAACCATGGGAATTACTGTGATGTATGTAAGAACGAGGTCAAATAAAACAATTAGTTAATGTTTTTTTCTACATTAGTGATTCATAACCGTGTTAAACTATTTGGAAACCGTGACTGGATCCCAGACATTACATACGGCTCAAAGCTGTGTTTGACAGCCGGTTAATTAATCCTTTTAGCTGCAGGCCTTGAGCTGTGTTTCGTGGCCAACTGTGTTAATTGAGCGTTGAAGTAAGAATAACAGGTAATTAGTGCTGACAACCATATTCAGATATGACTTTTTTTATGGGCATTTAAAAAAAATTATCACCTGCATGTGATGATGTACAGGTAACTGCCAAAATAAAGGAAACACGTGAGTAAACGAAGCGTTCTGGCTGTTCTGTTATGGCGCAGGGTGCACGTTCCTGGCATGGTTTGGGTCCAGTCAACTCCTTAGAGTCAAGGTAAACACCAATAAATACAAAGCCATTCTGTGTGATCACCTTCGTACCGTGGCGAAGAATTTCTGCCCCTGATGGGACAATGTTTATTGCACGCTTCTTCGGGGGGCGGGCGTAGACTGGCTGCGTGGAACACCGATTCCTGGAAGGCGTCACGGCGTCGCCCTGCGTGAGGGTGTGAGTTGGGAGTCCCAGTAAGATGGCTGCGAAAAGCGAGAGTGATCTTGAATTCAGAATAACGTTTGTGGCGTTTTAGGGGAACCGGAGGAACGGGTGACATTGGGGAATCCAAAGCGCCAGCTCCTGTTCCTGCAGTGGTTTTGCTTTTCCAAGCAGCGCGTCCATGTAAACTGAGTGACCGCTGTTTAGGAAAATCTCACTGTACCCAGCAGCCGGGGGGGAAATACTGCAGATCACCCAGGTGAGTAGCTAGCACAGCTAACTGAATGTATCGTTATACCTGCTGGCAAGCTGTTGCTTGCGATTTTTTTGAAGGAAGACTTTCATATATTTGTTGGCTAATAAACCTGGTTGTTGTTTTATAAGTGTAAAACTGCTTGGGAATGTGGAGATTTGTTTATGTGGGTGAATAATAATGTGCAATTTTAGTTTAGAATTAAACCTCAATACTTCCTTTGGGGTAAACTGCCCTCTGAAAAGCTGAATCATTAATCTTGAATCGGTAGATAAGGGTTGATAATTTATCTGTGATCTAGCCAACTACTCCACTCGTTGACTTAATTATCTCGTTAGTTGGGGAGTTATTACTGAAACCCAGTATGACAACACAATGTGTTGATTAATTGCCTGCCCATATTGTTTTTGCAGATGCTAAATGCACGTGGGCATTTTTAGCAACATTGATCAACAGCTTACTCGAGCAGCGTTCTATTCATAGCGACTGTGCCATAGGTAGCTCTCGCATATGTTTGCCTTTCAGCTGCTGTTACGTGCGCTGTTTAAAAGTCAGTCGCCGATCTAGCTCATTGGCAACGTTACGCAATTGCGTTCCAAGGGGCAAAGTTAGGTGCGGGTTATCTTCGTAAAGTTCGGTTATCTCAGTAGTACGACTACTTAAGATAAGTACAGCAACATTTTACGACCACCCTCAGCCTTGGCCAGTGTCGTTGTCTGGGTAACTGGGTAGCTGACGCTATGTAGCTTGCTTTAAAAAAATAGTGCTTCATTGCTCGGTTTTCTTTAAACCCATCTGCTCAAAATCTTTTATTTATTTCTCTTTTGTTTTTGTCACAACAATAAAATGAAATAATGCCACAAAATACTGTTAGTGGTTCTGTGTGCCTCAGTAGGTAGTGCGCGGCGTTGACAATGCATATGTTGTGGGTTCGTTTCCCACTGTGGACCACATATACTGGAAAAAAATGTACGCATTCACTACTGTAAGTCGCTTTGGATAAAAGCATCTGCTAAATAGTAGGCTATCTATTATTACGTGTATTTTCCGTATTATAATACAGTACTGTTATTGGTGATCGGAAAACAGTCGGACTTTGACCGTTGATGAATGGGGAAAATACTGTTGTTTGTCAGACGGATACATTAAATGAAACACACATGTTCTCCATCAGTCTTCTTGTGTGAGCGAGCGTCGGTGCTCTTTCCGTCTCGGTAGGCTATCGCACACAAACACTCTCCGTGTCCCATTTTTACTTACGTGCAGCTCACAATGTTTAATATAAACATTACTTTCACCTGATATAACCAAGAAGTTCGCTTTTTAAGTCTTGTGTGTCTTGGGGAATATTTCAGATATCAGAACAGGTTCACCGATTATGTAAAGGAGTCTAACTGTAGTTACAATGGACAAACAAATTACATAACGATAAACCAGAGAGTAAAGTCACACCACAAGCGAATTTATCCTGTAGACAATGCAAACGTTGAACGAACCAAAATAAGAATCAGACACATTTGTCATTGCGTTAGCTTTTGGGTGCCAGTTGAGTGAGGAATTGTAACACAAATTGTAGACGATTTGTGATTGAGTGTTTTTCCAAAACTCACTCAACTCCCTTGACCAAAAGTGGACTGAGTGATCTTGTACACTCTACAATTATAAAATGGTTTTGCCATTATTTCTAACGTGGATGTAGATTGCTGTGTGTGAGACCACATGCTATAGCTTTGACCTACAGCAGTCTGTAGGTCCAGATAGAGATCTACCCTCACGTCAGAGTTCTACAGCAGTCTGTAGGTCCAGAGAGAGACATGCCCTCGCTGTCTGGCCTACACTACCGTAGCCCTTTGATCCCAAGAAGGAATGCCTCTCCCTTCGGAAACTTTGTTGCGAGCATTCAGCCCTCTCTCAACAGCTGCAGGTGGCAACATTCTTGTCTACTAGGTAAAGGTGTGAATTGGCGTTTTTACAGAATCCTTTTATTTATTTCTAGATTAATACAGGAGCAGTGACACTCACCCCATTGGGTGTTTTAAAGGAAAAGGTTTCAAAGCACAGCAGAATTTGCCTTTTGATAGGAGCTTTCAAGACAAAAAGTATTATGTGTCAAACATAAGACTAACTATTCAGGTTTAAACCAGTTAGCCTGCCAAGCTGCCACACAACTGTTAAAACTCCAGGTAGCGTCTGCTTGCATGAGCCCAGCCGCTCTGAGGAGCCTTACCTGGACTTTGGCCTTGCTTGTTGACGCTTAGGACAGGGAAGAATGTAATCTGTAAATGTGTGCTTTGTCACAGGGGATGTATTGTACCTACAAAAAGTTAACCTTTGTGTTCTTTAAGTTAACCTGCGGTATGCGGTTGTTTCCTGCTTAACTTATCTGAGTTCTAAGTTTCCACGTTGCATCCTAACATGGCAGATGTTTGCCTTGTAAGAACCAGATCTCCAAACCTTTTTTTCCTGTTTTTATTTTTATTTGTAGAAGTTGAATTCACTCTTAGACCTCTGCGATGTACAACCTCTCCATAGAGAGGAAAAACATTATTGCACAGACTTTTGTGAGTTGCCTACAAGGTTAAATATATCACAAACTTTGAGTATCCGTGAACGTAGTACCGCTACACTAAACATTTGTACCTCAGAAATGTTCATCCAGATGAGCTGTCTTCATCACTGAAGCTCCTGCCCCAACAATCACCACTCTTTAGAAGTCACTGAGGTCTTGTTTTCTAGCCATGCTAGCCATAATTATAGGCCACCAGGCCTGCCCAACATTTTTGTACACAAACCTGTGCATGCTGGGGATGTTAATTGCTTAATTAACGCGGGAACAACACCTGTGTGGAAGCACCTGCTTTCAATATACCTTGTGTCCCTCATTTACCTAAGGTTCGCCACCTTTTTGGTCTCTACCTGTATGGGTACAAGGGGATTGAGAAAAGGGGACGATCATGATGTCTGGCCTTTAGTTCTTTGTGCTAGTTATTGCGCACGGGTAAATTCAGGATAGATCTGTGTGCTAGTCACCACTCACATCTAAACCCAGCATAGCTCTGTGTGCTAGTCACCACTCACATCTAAACCCAGCATAGCTCTGTGCTAGTCACCACTCACATCTAAACCCAGCATAGCTCTGTGTGCTAGTCACCACTCACATCTAAACCCAGCATAGCTCTGTGTGCTAGTCACCACTCACATCTAAACCCAGCATAGCTCTGTGCTAGTCACCACTCACATCTAAACCCAGCATAGCTCTGTGTGCTAGTCACCACTCACATCTAAACCCAGCATAGCTCTGTGTGCTAGTCACCACTCACATCTAAACCCAGCATAGCTCTGTGTGCTAGTCACCACTCGCATCTAAACCCAGGATACTTCTATGCGCTAGTCACCTCTCATCGCTCATCGGCAAGTAGAACTGGCAGATTAAGATTTTAGGCAGAACTTTAATTGACTTCCTTGTATTTTGGACCTGCTGGGACACGGTGCAGGGTGAGGTCACCTCTGCGTCAGGCTCCCGGAGGAGGGGGGGGATCTCCATGGCAACGCTGCGGCGGACGTTGGATATGGGAGTGTGACGGAGGTGCTGCGGGTTTGCTCAGGTAGGATCCTTTCTCTTCTGTTGTGTGCGTTTCCTTGAGCTTCCAAACTGCCTTGGATTTTTTTCATTTCCAGCCGTTGCCTAGGTAAATGACCCTTGCCATAAACTCACACGAGGTCATGCAAATAGAGTTCCATGCTACGGTATTTCTCTTTGCACCTCTCGCAAGTTTTTTTTAACACGCACAAGGCCGTAAATCGTGCGCGAGGTTATGACTGCTTTATGCTCTTCCCACTGTAAATTTCCCTCCGCGTTTGATTCTCAAAGCCTTCATTGTCTCCCGTGGCTCTTTGTGAAGGTGCTTTGTGTGCCACAGCTGTAAAAGCGCCTCTCAAATAAAGTTTATTATTGCAGAAGTGAAACGGGAGCTGTGCATTTTGGAACACGGCGAAAAACCTCCATTAAAAAAAAAAGACAGAGGAGAAAGATCGCGGCATCGTGACCCAACGTGAAAGAAGTGTGGAGGCTGTGAGGGGACAGGCTTAAAATATCCTCTTCTGGGCCCCCCCTCCCCCTTACAGCATTGCTGCAGCTCTCCCCCAGGAGCAAGGCTCAATGCAGCGGTGCCCCCCCCCCACTGGTTCAGTTCACTCAATCATTGCAGAGCTCCACAGATTTCCATAATGTTCTTTAGAACCCTCAACCCCCCCAGCACAGATATTATTGAGACCCGGACATGCCGCATGTTAAGGCCTTGTACTTTGTGTTTTTCTCTTGTTCATAACCACATTTCCCCATAACTTCTGGTAAACCCCCCATATATAATTTACATTTTTACATTTACAGCATTTAGCACACACTCTTATCCGAAGCAACTTACAGTAAGTGCATTTAAAATGGCAGGAATAATCACAGCTAGAGATCAGTACAGCTACAATACAACGGACGCCGTCGTAGACAGATGTACACCGCACCAGTGAGAGAAAAGTTAGTACTTTTTTAATGCAATTTTTTCAAATGTATTCAGTGGAAGTGTAGCCTGAAGAGGTGGGTTTTCAGGCTGTTGCGGACGATGGGCGGTGGTTCTGTGGGCCTGACCGCGTGCGGGAGGCCATTCCACCACCGGGTCTCTCGCTGTGCGCGCTGCGGTGGGAGGAGCGGACCTGAACGATGGGCCGTCTCGTGAAACCTGCAGGCCTCTCGCTGGGTGCGGACCTCTGGGTCGAGCGGAGGAACCTTTGCCCTCCCGCTCCGGCTGAGGGGGGTTATTCTCTGAAGCCTTGAGCTGTAAACGCTGTGTGGAGACAGCAGGGCTCTGCTGCACTTTGAGAGCGCCGTGGCAAGTTGCGTAACACCCCTCCACTCTTTCCCAGTCTGTGTTTGGTGATCACCGAGGGTTGATGGGTGCTGCCCACCTGGGTGCACCCGGGGCGCAGACAAAACGCAGCCTCCTAACGCAGACAAACACAGACAAACGCAGACAAACGCAGACAAACGCAGACAAACGCAGACAAACGCAGACAAACGCAGACAAACGCAGCCTCCTAATGCAGCCCATTGCACATGACTGCACACAATTACACGGCCGATTAATCACAGTCTGTGCCTGGACTAGCTGGCTCGTGTGCCAAACAGGACGAGAGGTAGATGGTGAGAGAGAGTGGGAGAGAATGAGAGAGTGAGAGAGGTTGAGGGAGAACAGAAGAGTGAGAACAGTACACAGATGGCTAGATAGGTACAGCACAGTGTATAGGGTAATGGGTAGGGGTGCACCGATATATCGGTGGACTATCGGTATCGGCCGATATTTGCCTTGTTGACTGCAATCGGCTTATCGGCCGATAAAATTAAATTTACCGATCGCAGTGGCCGATAATTATCCGTCAGTTTGTGTCGCGTCAGTCTGGTCTAAATGTTAAAACTTTAATAGAATGGCAGCATCTTTTGTTTACAGGCTGAACTGACTGATACCACGCCTAATGTACTCCTCTGACGATGCTACGATTGACTAGCTATCATGAGCACTCTGGCACGCCACACAATCTTGCACAAGATGCACGCTAGAGCTGGGCGATATGGCCAAAAATGATTAGCAGGATATGTTGACGAAATACTTTGATAACCATGGCCAATACAGTTTACAGCATTTTATTCAGGATTTTATTGCATGCCAGGTAATGGGTAAACCGGTGAGGCTGGGGTGAAGCTCAGGCTGGGGTGAGTTAGCACTGTGTTCTGTGAGCAGTGCAGCCCCTATCCCTGTGTTAGCACTGTGTTCTGTGAACGGTGGAGCCCCTATCCCTGTGTTAGCACTGTGTTCTGTGAGCAGTGGAGCCCCTATCCCTGTGTTAGCACTGTGTTCTGTGAGCGGTGGAGCCCCTATCCCTGTGTTAGCACTGTGTTCTGTGAGCAGTGGAGCCCCTATCCCTGAGTTAGCACTGTGTTCTGTGAGCGGTGGAGCCCCTATCCCTGTGTTAGCACTGTGTTCTGTGAGCGGTGGAGCCCCTATCGCTGAGTTAGCACTGTGTTCTGTGAGCGGTGGAGCCCCTATCGCTGTGTTAGCACTGTGTTCTGTGAGCAGTGCAGCCCCTATCCCTGAGTTAGCACTGTGTTCTGCTTTGTTTACTAACAGGCTGAGTGTCTCAGGGCTGTCCAAGGTGGATGTGAGGACAGGACGGTGTACAGGGATATAAATACGCACGCACCATTGCACATGTGTAACCTGAACCCGTCGCACCTCTGGGGCTCCCTGCAGTTCCACACTCATTACGCATCCCATACATAGACATGCACTCCACCTGGCCCTTTGCTGGAACAGCTGGGATCAAGCGCCTCGCGGAAAGGCACGGCGACGGCACCGCCTCGCCAGCGGATTTGAACCTGCGGCCCCCTGCTTTACAAGCCCAGCTCCTCTCTGTCTGGATGCTCCGAGATCCAGGGATCAGAAGCCGTTCTACCGCCCGGCCCCGCGCCCCCTGTGTGAAGACCTGGTGTGAACTTAGAAATGGGGGGGGCGGCTGTCTCTGGGGGGAAGGAAGAGCTCAGGTCATGTGACCGTCTGGGTTCCTACAGGATCTTTTGGGAGGGGCAGCGGTCAGAGGGAACTCGAGTCCCACTCTAGCGCTTTGTTTACTGACTCCGCATTCCCGTGTGCTTGTGTAGCAGTGATGGGCCATGCACCGCGGCCGTCTAATGTATTCATACCTTTTGATAAAAAAAATAAAGGAACAGAAGTACGTACATTTATTGCACAGTCTGCATTTATTTTTGGCGACGGTTAAATGAAGATGAAATGAAGATGCAGCTGCATTTTGTCAAATCTGTGAACTTTTGCTAGTGACAAGGTTGCGTATTCAAGTGTATTCTGCCAGTTGATTAACATGTCCATTGAAAGGCCTTCCTTCTGTGCCCGAGCAGTGCTGACAGTGCATGTCTGCAGTTCGTAGACGTCCTTGAGGAAAAGACTGGAATCAGCGCTTTTTCCTGCGCGCCCCGGCGATTGCAATCGATTAGGCTGAACGTTTCTTTCCCTTCAGCTCTGCGGTGGGTGCCGGAATTATCCGTGGCCTGGTGTGCCACAGTGCGTCGGCGCTGGGTGTGCGAGCGTAACTAGGGCGCTGCTCGACTGTGACACAAAGAGACTGTGCACCTGCACCCTTTACTTGCAGCGCTGAACCAAGCTCTCGAATATGCCCCTTACTTTTAGACACGCACGTTTTACACGTTCAATAAAGTATATGTGTAGTGTGTTGATGATTGTTAGTGGTCGGGTGTGTTTTACGTGTTCAGTAGAACATTTGTGTAGTTTGTTGGTGATTGTTAGTGGTCGGGTGTGTTTTATGTGTTCAGTAGAACATTTGTGTAGTTTGTTGCTGATGTTTGTCAGTAGATGACTATGTCAGGTTGTAGTCGGGGTGTCTTAAGGAGTAGAGAGGCATCGTAGGGGCCGGGCCAAAAACACTGAGGAGCAAAAAAGAAATGTAGTTTGCACGCTACCGTAACGCTAACGCGATAAGTTTATTTGCACGCGTGTGAGCGCACCCACACGCGCCATGAAACCACAGCGAAGAGCTGCTAAATTAGCGCCGACACCCATGCCAAAGCTTTGCCCCAATTTGCACTGCAATGTGCAGGTAACCGAGCCCTCATTTGGAGAAGGGAGGGGCAGAAATCCACAGTGCATTCGGTGACTGTAGCCCGAAGATTTGTTCTCTCCGCGTAGAAATGTACTTTTTTTTTCTCCTGACGGGGAATTAGCGGTTTCACAGTTGAGGCTTCTCTTCCGGCTATGGAAGGCTATTACACAAATGCCATTGAGGAAAAATGACTGAAAAGGCAAAATGGAGCAATGCGAATAGCAAAGTCAGATATGTACTGGCTTTACATTTAAGGCATTTAAGGCTTATCCAGAGCAACTTACACAGTTTACATTTCTTTACATACAATCCATTTAGACAGCTGGATATTTTTACTGAAGCGATTCGGGTTAAGTTTATTGCTCAAGGGCGCAACAGCCTTGAGCAAGGTCCCCTGGGAATCGAACCCGCAACCTCCGAGTCACTTTACGATCTGCTGACGCCCATGCCAGTGTGTGATGCGCAGGTATCTGGAATACGGGGACAATGGGTTCTGCAATAAGAGAAGATGTGTCAGAACTTACATACTTTATATATATATTTTTAAACATGCCTTTCACAGCTTTCTGCAGCGATCAAGAGGCTGCGCGGTCTCGATTGCTTTGGTCTGAATCGTGAAACCGTGGGGGGGGATAAAGAAAAAGAAGAAGCATTAAATTGCTTGAGCATGGTGTCAGCCGGATCGTTGAATGGGAGCATTGTGTGAAATATCTTAACGAGACAGAAGGCGCGGTTGTAGAATGCGCAATCTGGGCTGGCACGCCGCAGAAACGGCAGCTTTGTTGTGGCCCACAATCGGAGCTCGCAGAAGGACCGCGAGGCGTTGCCATGGGCCGAGTGAGGCGAGGCGAGGCGGCGCAGCTGTGCCGGGCCACAGTGGAACTTGTGTTTCGCTCCTGAGCGGTCGGCACGCATCGTCGACCGCGACCGAACCAAACGCGCGGTCGAGAAACGAGGTGAACGCAGCGCGTCGATCGTGAAATCTCCTCGTTCACACTTGTCAAAGGCTCCAGTGAATGTCGCGTAAATGTCACATTCCCAAAGTATTTGCTCACTTTCTTTTTTTATTTATTTATCATAGAGCATTCAAGCTGTACAAATCCTCAAAATGGCCATCACTAGTTTGGGTAGGTGCATGGTGTGAGCAATGTGTGTGTGTGTGTGTGTGTGTGTGTGTGTGTGTGTGTGTGTGTGTTGGTGTGCACGTGCGCGTGTGCAAGTGTGTTTGTGCTGTGTGTGTGTGCGCTTATATGTGCATTTGTTTGTGTGTGATCTGTGAATGTGCGCCGTATGTGCGTGTATGTATGCTTGTTTTTGTCCTGAGTGTGTGTGTGTCTGTCGGTAAGTGTGTCCGCACGTGTTTGTGCTGTGTGTGTGTGTCTGTCTCTGTGTTTGCGCACGTGTGTATGATGAATGGCTCTTGTATGTTTAAATGGGCCTCCTGTCCAGGGCCTGTCACACAGAGGCCCTCTGTGACCCATGTGGGGCCCATGTGTGGAGCGGGGGCCCTGAGGGTGGGCACGTCTGCCTCTCAGGGAACTTCCACTGGCCTCCTCTTCTCCAACTCTGCCGCGCGTGTGAACGACAGCCTTCGTTGGCCTGATGGCTCGAAGCAGGGGCAATTTGCTTTTTATTTGCTTTTTTAAAAATGATTTGATTGCAGCCATGCTTACCCAACCCCCTTATCGCCCGTGACACTTTTCTACAGAGTTGGGGCATTAACCCTCCGCACCCCCCCACCTCTTCCTGGGAGACTGTCTTCTGGACTGGACTAATG
This sequence comes from Aldrovandia affinis, assembly GCA_029706075.1. NCBI lineage: Eukaryota > Metazoa > Chordata > Actinopteri > Notacanthiformes > Halosauridae > Aldrovandia > Aldrovandia affinis. The sequence continues at coordinate 98,853 of JAINUG010000178.1, read as the reverse complement.
AATTAAACAAATAAACAGACAGACAGGCAGACAGACAGATAGATCGATAAAAGCAGGATCTTGAACAGCTTTCTTTGTCTTTTTCTCCCTCTAGTTCTCTCAGCGAAGGTCAAAGTCGAGGACAGTCCGTTTCTCCTCTGCTCTCAGCCGAATCGTTAAGACAGTAACAGGCATAAAGGGGCGGCCTTGTGACCACACTAAACTGGGCCGCTCTCTCGACCGTGACTCAAAAAACGCGTGTCTATCTGGAGCGTGTGCAATGCAGTCGCCGTGTAGCGGCGATTTTAACTGGAATCAGCCTGACAGTAGTTGTCAAGCAGCGCTCACTTTCATTGGTTGTTTGTTCCGCGCGCAAGCCACTTCTCCATTTCCCATCTCTGTCCCTCGCTCAGCACCATACACACGCCCCCCCCTCCCAACTGTGGGTGTGTATAGAGTCAGGGGTGAAAGGTCATGGGCATGGCCCACACGGGTATGGATCACACACACACAGACAGACAGACACACACACACACACGGAATTCCATCTGTATGGTTGTCATGCCAACCGTATTTGCCTTCCCATGAAAATGTATCCAGATAGGAGTTATCCATTAGTTACTGTTGACCCACTGGCTGTTAAAGGAAGCTGCGTTAATGGTCAAAAGAAATTGCATTAATTTTTACAAATGTTCATTACATGTATATTTTTCTGTCTTATTTTTGTATCGTTTATAACGCAAGGTAACTGCAGGACACTACGCAGCTGTTCCCACATCCAAGATCACATTTACACATTAACAGCAGAGATGAGGGGGAGGAAAGGGTTAAGTGTTATTTTAACTACGTTACCCACGTGACACCTGGCTCCCTGATAGCCCAATTAGCTAACAGCTGAGGCAGTGAGAGAATTACAGAGACTTTCCTATGTCAGTTCTCTTAGCTCCAATCACAAACCCCCGCGGGACAAGAGTGAGGTTAGACCTTGCCATGATTTGATTGACCGTGTGTGCAGTGGTCGAGAGAAGAGATCTAGCTCCAAAACAAAGGTGTCAATGTCACTTCCGCCATTCGGCAAAAGTCTCAGAGGCTAAAGTCCAACGAGAGAGTGTGTAAATGAGAGACGAGGAAGGCGTGGCAAAGCTTCAACCTCATAAAAGAAACACAGCCGTACTCTGTGTGAAAGAGTTTTTAGCGTTGCGCCGGATTTTGTGACCCCTCACGCGATCATTCCTCAAACGGGAGAAAGAGGACATTGTGTAATTTCTCACTTAAAAATGAGTAGCTTGCCAAACTAAACGCAGCAAGGTGATGTTACGACCCGCTAAAACCACACGTGCTGCAATAGCCGCGTGGTGAACCAATACAGTACGCGACAAACACATATCCCCTTGAGTCACGAGTCTTAAAAAACAAAAACAAATACAGGATTTATTCAGGACAAACGACAGATAATGGACATACTCACAGGTCATCGGGGGAATATACCAGAAATAAATAAAACAGTCTAGCTAAGCCCTAGCCGTAGACAAGACAGATTCTAAACTCTCTCTCCCGTACACACCAGAAGGACGTTCTTCCGCAAACTGCTTCCCTAACTCTAGCTTGACCAGCTATCCAAAAGTACAGAAGAAAAGGTATCACACAAGCAAGTGAAGCAAAAATCTTTGCAAGTTTCTCAAAACCCAGCTGAATGGCACAAAAGCACAGAAGGCACAAATGGTGGCGTTCTCTCTGTTCTTCTGGCGCTGCACAGCTAAGTGCTCGCGGTGCGGCTCGTTGCTGTGTGAGTAATGGGGGGCCGTGATGCTGCTTGTGTTACAGTGTGCTGGAGTTGGACCCCAGGGCTGGGTATGGCGTGGGCCGGCTGCAGGCTGCGTGACCGTGGCTCCCGGGAGAGCTGACCCGTGTCCGGCCGGCACACAGACCCGTAACTGACCCACGGGCAACACCAGGGCGGTCCCACCGAGACTGAGAGAGAGAGGGTCCACAGGGGGCGCTGTTTTACCCCCCTGCAGGCAGTCTCACCTTTCTTGTTTTGCCCCATTTCTGAACCCCGCCCCCCCCCCCCTCCCCTCCTCTCCTCTCCTCTTCTCCCCTCCCCCCCTCCCCTGTCTCCCTCCTCTCCTCTCCTCTCCCCTCCTCCCCTCCTCCCCTTGACCTTTGACCCTTGGGCAGACAGGATGAGCTGGTTGAGCCGGCTGACCCCGCGGGGTGCCGGGAGCCGAGCCAATCGAAACGCTGCTCCCCCCAGCCCCGTCACTGCAGACCCCGAGACCTGCCTCATGGTGTTCCAGAACCACTGGAGACAGGTGAGATACACACACACACACACACACTCACACATACATACACACACACACTCACACACACACACACACACACACACACAAACACACTCTCTCGCTCACCCTCCCCCTCCCCCTGGGGCGGGCAGCCAAACGCCGCTCACGATCGGGGCTGACGACCAGGGCCGGTCTGGTAGAGACAGGTTTCGAACCCCGACCGTGATAGGCAGCTCACACTCGTAAAAGTAAGCCAATATGGGTGCGTTAGACCGCTACGCTATCGGAGGCCTCTCTCCCTTGTGCTTAAATGTAAGCATGTGTTATGTGTATTAGTGGAATGATCTGCAGACTGCTGCTGCTGAGGAATCCTGAGGATGCTCTCTCCTCCTCCCTCCCTCCCTCCCTCCCTCATTCCCTTCTCTCTGTCTGTTATATTCACTCCTTCTCTCCCTCCCTCTCCCCCTTCTCTCTGTCTGTTATATTCCCTCCTTCTCTCCCTCCCTCTCCCCCTTCTCTCTGTCTGTTACATTCCCTCCCTCCCTCTCTCTCTCTCCCTCCTCTCTCTGTCTGTTACATTCCTCTCTCTCTCTCTCTCTCTCCCTTCTCTCTGTCTGTTACATTCCCTCTCTCTCTCTCTCTCTCTCCCTCCTCTCTCTGTCTGTTACATTCCCTCTCTCTCTCTCTCTCTCTCTCTCTCTCTCTCTCTCTCTCTCTCCCTCCTCTCTCTGTCTGTTACATTCCCTCTCTCTCTCTCTCTCTCCCTCCCTCCTCTCTCTGTCTGTTACATTCCCTCCCTCCCTCCCTCCCTCTCCCTCTCTGCCTCTCCCCCTCCCTGCAGGTGTCATGGGTGCTGGAGCAGCAGGAGGTCCGGGGCCCGGGAGGTGCGGGCGACGACCTCATCGCCGTGCGGAACCACACGGACCAGATGATGCGCCTGCTGGCGGAGGAGCGGCCGGGCCCCGGGGCCTCTGCGGGGCCCATCCTGGAGCTGGCGGTGTCGGAGAACATTCTGGAACGCCTGCTGCAGTGGCACCTGAGCCGCGGCCTGGACTCCCACAGCCAGGGGGCGCTGCTCGGGCTGTTCGACATGCTGACGAGCCGGTCCCGGCAGCCCCTGCTCCAGCACGCGGCCGTCCTGCGGCCTCTCCTCCGCCTGCTGGGCGCCTGCTGCCCGCCGGCCCTCGAGGGCCCCCTGGTGCTGCTGCTCCACCAGGTGTGCGCGTGCGTGGCCCGGCAGCCCGGCGCCCTGGAGCTGCTGCTGAGGGCCACGCCGGGCCCCTGCCCCGGGGCCCCGGGCCCCACCGGCCTGCTGGTCCTCTCCCTGCTCGTGCCCTTCGTCCACCGCGACGGCGCCACAGGCCAGCAGGCCCGCGACGCCCTGCTGCTCGTCATGGCAACGTCCGCGGGCAACCACGGCGTGGCGCGCCACATCGCCGAGAACTCCTACTTCTGCCCGGTGAGCTGGGCGTCGGCCCACCCTTTGCTGAAGAAAGGAAATAGGAGCGCAAACGACTAAATCTATCATGTTTTTAGTGGTCACATGACACTGAAGTTTGACAGAGTCACCGTTCTTCCTCTCTCTCTCTCTCCTTTAGACTTTAAAACCTTAAGGAAGTATGCCTGTCATGAAAGCAGCTTGTGTGCGGGCAACTTACCTTTATAGCATTAAAATAATAGAGTAAATTCACGTGGGACAAAGGAACCAGCAGACGACTCTTGAAAATAATGTTAATGTATTAAGGGAAATGATAGTCTTTTCACAGAATTTAAAAAAATCGCTGCTTTTATCTTTCTCCCCTAATCTGGATGTCGTTCTGGATAAAAGCGTCTGCTAAATGCTTAAAATGTGAAATGTAAAAAAATGATGTACTAGCTCGATGAACTATGACCACGACAGCTCTAACCAACCAATCAATGCTGTGCAACATCTACGGGACATGTTGCGAGTTTGATTTTTGTGCTAGGTACGCAACATCCTCTGCAACACCCTCTGCAACATCAATGCAACCTCTGCAACGTTGCAGAGGATGTTGCGTTGCAGTCGCGCGAGCATGTACAGTGAAGGAAATAAGTATTTGATCCCTTGCCTGTTTTGTAAGTTTCCCCACGGACAAAGAAATGAACGGTCTATAATTTTAATGGTAGGTTTATTTTAACAGTGAGAGACAGAATATAAATTTAAAAAATCCAGAAAATCACATTATATAAAAGATATAAATTGGTTTGCATTTGATTGTGTGAAATAAGTATTTGATCCCCTACCAACTAGCAAGAATTCTGGCTCCCACAGACCGGTTAGATTAGTCCTCTCGCTTTACTCCTAATCTCAACTCGTTACCTGTATAAAAGACACCTGTCTCAACTCGTTACCTGTATAAAAGACACCTGTCCACAGAATCAATCAATCAATCAGATTCCAACCTCTCCACCATGGGCAAGACCAAAGAGCTGTCTAAGGACGTCAGGACAAGATTGTAGACCTGCACAAGACTGGAATGGGCTACAAGACCATCGGCAAGTAGCTTGGTGAGAAGGAGACAACTTTTGGTACGATTATTCGAAAATGGAAGAAACACAAAATGACCATCAATCGCCCTCGGTCTGGGGCTCCATGCAAGATCTCGCCTCGTGGGGTATCGATGATCATGAGAAAGGTGAGGGATCAGCCCAGAACTACACGGGAGGAGCTTGTTAATGATCTCAAGGCAGCTGGGACCACAGTCACTAAGAAAACCATTGGTAACACACTACACCGTAATGGATTAAAATCCTGCAGTGCCCGCAAGGTCCCCCTGCTCAAGAAGGCACATGTACAGGCCCGTCTGAAGTTTGCCAATGAACACCTGAATGATACAGAGAAGGCTTGGGAGAACGTGATGTGGTCAGATGAGACCAAAATCGAGCTCTTTGGCATCAACTCGACTCCCCGTGTTTGGAGGAAGAGAAATGCTGACTATGACCCCAAGAACACCATCCCCACCGTCAAGCATGGAGGTGGAAACATTATGCTTTGGGGGTGTTTCTCTGCTAAGGGGACAGGACGACTTCACCACATCGAGGGGAGGATGGACGGGGCCATGTACCGGGAAATCTTGGGCGACAACCTCCTTCCCTCAGCCAGGACACTGAAAATGGGTCATGGATGGGTCTTCCAGCAGGACAATGACCCAAAACATACGGCCAAGGCAACAAAGGAGTGGCTCAAGAAGAAGCACATTAAGGTCATGGAGTGGCCTAGCCAGTCTCTGGACCTTAATCCCATAGAAAATCTGTGGAGGGAGCTGAAGCTTCGAGTTGCCAAGCGACAGCCTCAAAACCTTAATGATTTGGAGAGGATCTGCAAAGAGCAGTGGACCAAAATCCCTCCTGAGATGTGCGCAAACCTGGTGACCAACTATAAGAAACGTCTGACCTCTGTGCTTGCCAACAAGGATTTCTCCACCAAGTATTAAGTCATGTTTTGCTAGGGGATCAAATACTTATTTCACACAATCAAATGCAAATCAATTTATATCTTTTATATAATGTGATTTTCTGGATTTTTTTTTGATATTCTGTCTCTCACTGTTAAAATAGACCTACCATTAAAATTATAGACCGTTCATTTATTTGTCAGTGGGCAAACTTACAAAATCGGCAAGGGATCAAATACTTATTTCCTTCACTGTATAGGCCTTAAAGACACGCTCCCTCCATGTCTCATTCGCTTTTTGGGCTGTGGCTAAACAACCGTAGAGATAGCGCTGTCTCTCTCTGATGGACTTTAGCAGCTTCGTAGTTTCACTGAGTGTGAGCCAATAAGATACAGACACACACACGCACACACACACACACACACACACATACATACCACACGCACACACACACGCACACACACACACACACACACACATACCGCACACACACGCACACACACGCACACACACACACACACACACACACACACACATACACACACACACACACACACATACACACACGCACAGACACAAACACACACACACACTCTGACCCCTGACCCCTGACTCACCCAGGTGCTGGCGACGGGCCTGAGCGCGCTGTACTCGTCTCTGCCGCGGAAGATCGAGGCGCGTGGGGACGACTGGCACGCGCTGCAGCGGGAGGACTGGGTGGGCGTGCCCTCGCTGGTGCTCTTCATGAACTCCCTGGAGTTCTGCAACGCCGTCATCCAGGTGGCCCACCCCCTGCTGCGCAGCCAGCTCGTCGACTACGTCCACAACGGCTTCCTGGTGCCCGTGATGGGGCCCGCCCTGCACAAGGTCTGCACATCACGTCTGCCACTCCGGACACTTAAAGGAGCATTTCGCCACTCTCTAAATGAATACACTCACAATTTCACTTTTCAAAGGCTCTACTGGAGTGACATATTTTAAAGTTTATATAATTAATATATTAACTCTCTCTTTTATACTCTTCTCCTTTTTAATTCTCCTCACCCTTTCTCTCTACCTCTTCCTCCCTCCCACCCCCTCTCTCCCTCTCTCTCTTGCTCTCTCTCTCTTTCATTCCCTCTCTCTCTACCTCTCCCTCCCTCCCATCCCCTCTCTCTCTGTCTCTCCCTCTCTATCTATCCCTCCTCTCTCTCTCTCCCCCTCTTTCTCTACCTCTCCCTCCCTCCCCCTCTCTATCTATCCCTCCTCCCTCTCCCTCTCCCTCTCCTCTCTCTCTCTCTCTCTCTCTCTCTCTCTCTCTCTCTCTCTCTCTCTCTCTCTCTCTCTCTCTCTCTCTTTCTCTCTCTCCAGTCCTCTGCAGAGGAGATGATCGCCAGCACGGCCTACCTGGACCTGTTCCTGCGCAGCGTCACGGAAACCGCCCTCCTCAAAACCTTCCTGCGCTTCGTCCTGCTGCATCGCCATGACAACGACACCATCCTCGACACGCTGCTCACCCGCATCAGCAGCAACTCCCGGGTCAGTGGAGGGGGGCCGGGGGCCAGGGGCCAGAGAGGGAGAGAGAGAGGGAGAGAGAGAGGGAGAGAGAGAGGGAGAGGGGGGACGGAAGGGAATCAGTGCAGCTGTTAATAGCTGTATAGCTGTACTATTAACATGAATTTTGTCAGTAAAACTGGGTCAGCAGATGTAGAGTTATGGCACTGTATCCGTGCATGAGGAAATTAATTGTTCCATAAAAGAGAGCAACAGAGGGAAGGAGGGAGGATCAGTACCTATATGAGAGAGACAGAGGATGTGAGAGTGAGGGAGTAAAAAAAAGAGGGAGGGAGGTTGAGAGAGAGAAAGAACAAATAAGGATGTGGGAGTGAGAGAACTGCAATGGTGAAGTTGGCGAGAGGAACAGATGACCCACTCTTGGGACTGGGCTAACGTGTTTCCTGCTACTCAGTGTTTTCACCACTTCCCTAAAAGTTAACAGCCAATCAGCTCCATTTTAGCAGCCTCAGCTGTGGGCACAGAACAGTGGAGAGCATTCATACAGCAGAGTATATGGATTACATTCAGACGAGGGCCAGTGTGTGTTTATAACGTAACTTTGGGACTGTGCTCCACATACACCCATGTGACCCCCCTCTGTGCCCCCCACAGTTGTGCATGGTGTCCCTCAGTCTGTTCCGGACTCTGCTGTCCCTCAACTGTGAAGACCTCATGCTGCAGCTCATTCTCAGGTGTGTGAGCCAATCCTCACCTGGACCGGTGTGTGAACCAGGGTGGCATTCTGTCTGTGAAAGGGTGTAGATAACTGGGACAGGCACTGACCTGTGGATGTTTTCAGGGGCTTTAATGGTGCAGGCACCGTTGTGAACGCAGTCTGTTCAGATAGGCAACTCAAGGCGAAAAAAGTCTGACCGGACTGTATGACTGTAAAATACGTTGTACCAGTCGGCACGGTGACATTTGTTGCCAAGCAACCTCATATGTACAATCGCTGGAGGGAAGCCGGTCCGAAAAGATAAGCATACAGGTCTGTTTTGATTTAATAATGGATATTATAAAATATCTAGTTTTTTTAGATGTATTTACAAATCCTTGCCGATAGCAGCCTGTGTCAGTCTTTTTTTTTTTTTTTTTTTTAACTGTCGGCGGACAGATTTTTCATCGACCTCGGAGGACTTTGCCGTCCTAATCTCATTGAAAATAACAGCATCCGGTTTAAATTTGTCGTCACGAGTCGCCTCTGTGAACACGGCATAGAAAACTAAGACTGTGTTCTGAGCAGATTGTTCTGCCCTGTGTTAGAAACTGTGTTCTGAGCAGGTTGTTCTGCCCTGTGTTAGAAACTGTGTTCTGTGCTGCCGCAGGTATCTACTCCCCTGCACTCACGTCATGCTGAGCCAGAGGCGTGCCGTAAGAGAGACGGACATCTACGGCAAGTCAGCCGACAAGTTCCTCTCCCTCATCCCGGAGTGCTGCCGCCTCGACACAGCGCCCTCTGGTGACCAGGAGGACGACCCTGCGTCGGGGGGGAAAGGTGAGTGGAGGAGACTGACGAGTGAGCAGTCAAGTCAGTTATTCCAGAGGTTGGCTCTGATAGGGTGGTTCTCTGTGGCTCAGTTGGTAGAGCACAGCGTTGGCAACGCTTAGGTTGTGGGTTCAATCCCCACTGGGGCCACATGTACTGAAAATGTATGCATTCACTACTGTAAGTCGCTTTGGATAAAAGCGTCTGCTAAATGGCGTATATATATATTATTATATAGCATTGCAAACACACTGCTTGCAGTCAGTGAATCTGCATTGACCGTGCTCTTCTTTTAAAGAATTTTCCCTGTTTTTCTCCCCAATTTGGAGACCAATTATACCCTCTATTTATTTCGATTAACCCTCCCCCCACGAACACGGCGCCCGTCTCTACGGGGCAAGCTACTCTCCGAGGCCTTCGAGACGGAACTCACCAAGCCCCTTTCTGGATTCACCCTTACGTGCTTCACAGCGAGTTCGTCCCCCCTCCCTCGGGAGCGGACAGCCAAACGCCACCCCCGATCGGGGCTAACGGCCAGGGCCGGTCTGGCATAGACGGGTTTCGAACCGTGTCCTTGATAGGCAGCTCACACTTGTATAGGACCACCCAAATACGGGTGCATTAGACCACTACGCTACGCTATCCGCCAGCCCCTCGTAGCGTGCTCTTCGGTTGAAATCTGGCCTGTGTCTCTGCAGCCGCTCCACTTCAACACGCGATGAGATCGTTGCCAGTGATTAAGCTGTGGTTAATGGCACAAAAAGAGCTCAGCCTCATTGTGTTTTGTGTAATCCAGCACAAATTACATTAACTGAGTGGATTAGTTTAGAGAATTCTGACAGCGGAAGAACAAATGAACTCCAATAAAGCCTTTTCTTGAACAACAGACGTGTGCAGGATTTACTGTGCACTGTATACACTAGAGGGATGGGATATGTTTTGCAGAAACTGAAAGGTTTCACAACACCATGTCAATTGACGATGGAAGACTTTGTTAACCTCATGACGATGTCAACTGGCAAATAGGATTTTTTAAAAATCGGTTTTCCCTTCTGTTATTTTTCAAATGTTTTCTTTTTGCATTTTTGAGACATCATGCTAGTACGTTCTGCGAGTTCTTCATTTTTTTGTGAGATTTTCTCCCGTTTTTTCCTCCTAATTCAGTCGCCAATTTATACCCTCTGTTTATTTTGATTCGCCCTCCCCAATGAACTCGTTGCCCGTCCTCCAGGTCAAGCGAATTCCCCGAGGCCAGCGATGATCCGCCTCCTCCGAGACGGAACTTGCCCCCCTTTTCTGGAGACACCCATCACACTTTGTGCCGGCTCCCCCTTCCCCTGGCGGACAGTCAAATGCCGCCCCCGATCAGGGGTCCCGGCCAGGGCCAGTCTGGCACAGTCAGGTTTTGAACCGCGACCGCAATGGGCAGCTCACACTCACAAAGCACCAGTCAATGTGAGTGCGTTAGACCGCTACGCTATCCAAGGCCCCAGCTGCAGCATGATGGAGCATGGGGAGTGGCAGTCAAACATGGAACATTGTAACAAGGGGACTGCCGACTGAAAGGTTAATACGTTAATACATTTCAACAGCCGTGAGAGCACCTCTCTGTGGACTATTGGGATTATCTTATACGTACACTACTGGTCAAAAGTTTTAGAACACCCCCATTTTCCAGTTTTTACTGAAATTTAAGCAGTTCGCCTATTCGGCGGCCTACAAAAACCTTTCAAAATTAGTAGTCCACTGGCGGTGCTTCATGGCCCAGGCAAGCCTCTTTTTCTTATTTTGCCATCTTAGCAATGGCTTTCTTACTGCCACTCGACCTGTCAAACCTGCAGCCCGAACTCTTCTCTTCACAGTTGAAAGTGAGACTTCCTTACTTCGACCAGTGTTAAACTATTGTCCTGTGAGCCGCCTATCACACAAGCTGGTGACTCTCAGAAACTCTGTTGTGGCTTTGGGTCTGGAGTTTCCTCCAGTTTCCAAGTGCCTTTTGATGGTGTAGGAACCCCAAGATCTAATAAGAAGTTGCCAACACGTGAGTCCACAACAAGGCTACAAAGAGGCAATGAAATTGCTTCTATATCACTATGGCAATGAGGTAAAAATTGCAACAGCCTATATGGACAAAGCTTTTAAATGGCCACAAATAAAGTCAGATGATGTTAAGTCACTCCATAGTTTTTCTCTCTTCCTCACTGGCTGTGACAACGTTATGCAAGATATTGAATACCTAGAGGAAATGGATAACCCTACCAACCTCAGAATCATTATCTCCAAATTGCCTTATAAAATGACGGAAAGGTGGAGAGTTGTTGCCTTTGACACTCAAGAGAAAAGTGGAAGGAGAGCAAAGTTTACTCATCTTGTAACATTCATTGACAAGCAAGCCAAAATCGCTTCTGACCCACTCTTTGGTGATATCAAAGATTCAGCAGACGAAAAAGGAAAGCTCCGAACGAACACGAGAGCAATCAGGGGAATTGGATCAAAAGGAGGCACATTTGCTACCAGTGTGGCTCCAGCCGAAAGTTACAATCCTTCAGGATCTGGTAAGAATGGCTCTCAGCAAACAAGTAATGCTTTGTAGAAATCTTGTCCATACTGTGAGAAAAACCATACATTGGATGCATGTTACAAAATCAGAAAGCAACCATATAAAGAGAAAGTAGAGTTCCTTAAAGGAAAATAACTTTGCTTTGGATGCTTAACACATATAAGTAAAGATTGCAAGAAAAGAGCCTCTTGTGAAATCTGCTCTAAAAAACACCCAAGTATGCTTCACTTTGCAAAGGAAGAGAACGTCAAGCCTATTGAGAATAGTCAGAGCAATGGTTATATAAATTCAGCCTCAATTGAACCGGTGTCCCTTAAAAGTGAAACTTGTGGAGTTATCGGGGCCGGGGACATGCACACCATATTCCTGTATTAATCGGAATAATGACAATATTCCGATTACGTATGAGTCATGTAAACGCCTTAACCCGATTGCCATAACCCGATTAAGATCATATTCTGATTACTAAAACCCGAATAAGACCCCTGGCATATGCCTGTATTAACCAGATTATTGGGTCATGTAAACATGTTAGTCGGAATATGCCCCTTAACGGAATATTAATTTACGTCTGCGCATGTTCATTTTGCAAGGAATCTGGGTAATTTAGCTTGGTTGCTATAGCAATAGCTTTAGCTAGCAATTTGGCAACATGGCGAAAAGCACTCAGAAAAGTAATCACTTCTGGAGCGAGGATGAGACAAATTTATGTATTCAAATCATGAAAGATCTAAATATCATGGAATACATCGATGGGCGAAAGCACCGCAATAGCGATATTTTTAAAAGGGTGTGCGACAAACTTTGAAAAAGAAACTCAACAAACATAAAGAGTTCCACAGAGAATATCAGGACTTCATGTCAGAACTGCTGACCAAGGGTTATGCAGTTAAAGTCTCAAGCGTGACGATGGGAAGGTATGGTATATCCCTAACCATGGCGTGTACCATCCTCAAAAGGGGAAGCTGCGTGTAGTGTTTGACTGCGCGGCATCGTTTCAAGGCAAGTCACTAAATGGAGAGCTGTTGCAAGGCCCAGACCTCACAAATACACTCATTGGAGTGTTGACACGATTCAGACATGATCATATTGCTTTAATGTCAGACATAGAGGTGATGTATCACCAAGTAAAAGTACCCGAGGAAGATACTAACCTGTTGCGCTTCCTCTGGTGGCCACAAGGTAATCTTAATGAGCCCTTTCAAGACTACAAAATCGTAGTTCATTTGTTTGGGGCCACATCCTCCCCCAGTTGTACCAATTTCGCTCTAAGACAGCTGAAGATGGCAGAGACAGGACATCACCTGGTGCAGTGAATACAGTCCTAAACAGTTTCTATGTAGACAACTGTCTTACATCATTGTCTACTGAGAGTCAAGCACTCACTCTGGTCAAAGACCTCACAACACTGTGTGCCAGCGGAGGATTCCGTTTAACAAAATGGATAAGCAATAGCCGTGCTGTTCTGGCCTCCCTCCCTGAAAGTGAGTCAATTGGTGTATCGAGTCAGATTCATTTAAGTTCAGAGTTAGTGTCCATGACAAGCCACTTACCAGACGTGGAATTCTGTCCATCATCAGTTCCATATACGATCCACTGGGGTTCTTATCTCCATTCATCCTCCCTGTAAAGGTAATGCTGCAGGAGCTGTGTAGAAGGAAATTAACCTGGGATAAAAAAATTCCAGAGGAACTTGCTCACAGGTGGCTCACATGGTTGTCTGATCTTAAGGAGCTTGCTAGCTTTTCTTTCAGCAGATGTATCAAACCTTTGTGATTCGGATCCATCACATCAGCACAGTTACATCACTTTGCCGACGCAAGCGAAAGAGGCTATGGAGTAGTCTCCTACCTTCGTGTAATGAATGAAGAAAGCCAGGTTCATTGCTCATTCATTATCGGAAAATCCAGAGTCATACCTCTTAAGCAAGTTACTATTCCAAGGTTGGAACTGACAGCAGCTGTTGTTGCAGTTAAAATGGACAAAAGGAGTTGCAAATGCAGTTGCAAGAATCAGTGTATTGGACTGACAGTACAACAGTGTTGAAGTACACTGACAGTGAGAATATTTGCTTTAAAACATTTGTGGCAAACAGTGTCAGTGATCAGAGAAAATACTAAGCCTGGTCAATGGAGGTACATCAACACTACTCTAAACCCAGCAGACTATGCATCGAGAGGAATGAAGGCAGACCCCTTCATTAAATATCAAAGTTGGATTAATGGTCCTGCTTTCCTGGCTGAGTCTGACTCGCACTGGCCCGAATCACCTGATCTGTCAAGAAAATTAGAAGAAGACGATGCAGAAGTCAAAAGGACTGTTAATGTGAATTTTGTTGATGCAACAGCTGGAGACACAGATTCAATAAATAAGCTCATCCATTATTATTCAGAATGGCACTGTTTTAAAAAGGCAGTAGCATGGATGATGAAGCTTAAACAGTTGCTTCTAAGGCTAAGCAAGCAACAGAAAGAATTCTGGTCACAGGTTTATCAGTCAGTAAGCCCTGACAAGAAAACAGAGACAGTAGCAAAACAAATGCAAGGTTTCAAATCAACAATGAAGGGAAATCAGCTAACAGTTAAGGATGTTACAGAAGCTGAAATTGAGATTATTCAGTGCGGAACTCAAAACGCTGCAGAAAGGTGACAGGCTCAAAAGGAGTAGTCATATCTTCAAACTAGACCCAGTTATTCAGGACGGAACTTTGAGAGTTGGTGGTAGGCTGCATCGATCTGCTCTGCCAGAAGACGCAAAGCATCCATCCATCATGGCCAAAGATCATGATGTTACAACTCTCATTCTCAGACACATTCACAGCGAAACGGGACACAGTGGAACGAATCACACACTTTCACAACTGAAACAAAGATTTTGGGTTCCCAAAGCAAACACTGCTGTTAGGAAGGTAATGTCAAAGTGTGTCACATGCAAAAGGACTCAAGCCAAAGCAGGTGAGCAAAAAATGGCAAACTTACCTCAAGACCGCGTGCTGCCAGACAAACCTCCGTTCACTAATGTGGGGGTAGATTATTTTGGGCCTTTTGAAGTCAAACGTGGACGTAGTTTAGTCAAAAGATATGGTGTGTTGTTCACATGTCTCACCGTTAGAGCAGTCCATATCGAGGTTGCATAATCACTTGACACGGACTCATGTATAAACGAATTCCGACGCTATATATATCCAGAAGAGGCCAAGTCTCAGTTATAAGATCAGATAACGGAACAAACCTGGTGGGAGCAGAGCAAGAAATGCGTGAAGCAATTAAAGACTGGAATCAGTCGAACATTTCTGAAGCTCTACTTCAAAAGGGAGTTACCTGGATATTTAATCCCCCAGCCGGCTCACACCATTTTGGTATCTGGGAGAGGCAGATACGTACAGTACAGTAAGAAAGATACTTACCCATGTCCTGAAGCTCCAAACTCTGGATGACGAATGTCTTCAGACCATTTTGTGTGAAGTGGAAGCGATAATCAATGATAGACCAATTACAAGGTTATCAAATGATCCAAACGACCTTGAAGCATTGACCCCCAATCATTTGCTTTTACTCAAGAAACAACCATCACTACCTCCAGGTGTGTTTCAAAAGAAGGTGGAAACAAGTCCAGTACATTTCGGATATCTTCTGGAAACGTTGGACCAGGGAGTTCTTGCCCCTTCTACAAGAGAGGCAAAAATGGTCAGAAACAAGGAGAAATCTTAAAACAGGAGACATTGTTCTCATTGTTGATGACAGCGCACCCAGAAACTCCTGGTTGATGGGAAAGGTTGAGAAGACTATGCCAGATTGCAAAGGCCTTGTCCGACGTGTCTTAGTTAAAACAAAGACAAGTACTCTGGAGAGACCAATAGACAAATTATGTCTATTGCTGGAAATGGATACTTCCAAAATACTTGCAAATAGTTTCAAGAGATTGTATGTGAAGTATTTAGTTGAAGCAAGGAAACATTCATTATGAAAGTTTGTGTAGTATAAATGGCTCTTTAAAGGTTATTGTGTTGTAGTTGTTATGCTCCTACATGAACAATTAGGGGCCGGAATGTAAGCGCCATTTCCTAATTTTGTAATTTTGATAATTAATCTATTGCTTTTGAATGTTGTTATTTTGACCTGTAAAAGAAAGGAAAATTGAATTGCTCTGTGGTTCTGAAAGAGAAACAGCAAAAAAAAAAAGATTGTTGAAACTGTTGGTATAAGTTTGAATAAAGATGGCGGTGGAGCAATACATTGTTCTTACCGTCGTTGTTATCATAAACAGTGACAAGTTATCGTCTTTTACCGCCAAACCAGCGAAGTGGTTAATTGAAGAGATTTAAAGTTTAAAATATTAGCTAAGAATGAAGAAATCTAAATAAAGTGATTAGCCACTACACATACAGATGCCATTTAGCGGACGCTTCTATTCACAGCCACTTACAGTAGTGAATGCATACATTTTTCAGTATATGTGGCCCCAGTGGAAATCGAACCCACAACCTAAGCGGTGTCAGCACCATGCTCTACCTACTGAGCCCCACATATTGAAGCACTACTTGAAAAGTTCTATATGAATGGTTATTAGAATAAGCCTTTCCCGTCATGCTCTGTTCTACAGTCCCGGGGAGCCCCAGTGTTGAGTCGCCCGTACCCCCCAAACCCAGCACCCCGTCCCGCCTGGCTCTCTTCATCCGGCAGCAGAGCAGCGGAGGTGGGGGTCCTCCGGAGATGGCCCCCGCTTCCCCCCGGGGGAGCCCCAGCCCGGACAGCCCCGCGCCCCAGGACCCCGAGGGGCCAGACTCGGAGCTGGGATACCTGGAGTACCTGCGGGACGCTCGCAGGGGGCTCGAGCTCTGCTCCTGGGGCTGCAGGGACTGGTCCGCCCCCTACGACGGTGAGAACCCCTCCCCAAACTCCGCCCCCGCACCCCCTCCCCCGCCCACCGCCGCCCCGAGCCTCAGCATGGTCGCCGAACATTTCTCCCTCAACCCGACGGTCGCCCCCAGCAACCCGGCTAACCCTGCTCCGTCCTCGGCCGTCCCTGCCCCCGGCGTCGCCCAGCACAGCGCCGACGCTGGCCAGCAGAGGGCGGAGTGGAGCAGCTCAGACCGGGACAGTGGCGAGTGGGATGTCACCATCAGCAACAGCAACTGCATCAGCCTCACGCCCCGCTCCAAGAAACGCGGCCTGCAGCCGGAAGAGCCCCTCGAGCACGCGGCCCCGCCCCCTCCCTCGCCCCTGCAGGCTCTGTGCAACGGGGCGGGACAGGGGGAAGGGGGCATGTCCCTGGAGAGCCAGGACGGGGGGATGGTGGAGGTGAAGAAAGTGAAGAGGGAGGTGAAGGATGACGGGGGTCCTCCTGAATCCTGGCGCCCTGCGAGCGATGCAGTCGGGGAAGGGCGAGTGTCTCAGGAGTCTCTCAGCCAATCAACACTACTGCCGCCAACACCGGCCCCAACAGCGTCTCTTGTACAGGAGATGAACTGTAGCGAGAGCCTGGACCCTGCCACTGCTCCAGACTCCGCCCCTGCTCCAAGCCCCGCCCCCTATCCAGACCCTGCTCCTGCTGAATGCCGCGCCCCCTATCCAGACCCCACCCTGCTCCAAGCCCCGCCCCCTATCCAGACCCCACCCCTGCTGAATGCCGCGCCCCCTATCCAGACCCCGCCCCTGCTGAATGCCCCGCCCCTATCCAGACCCCGCCTCTGCTGAATGCCCTGCCCCCTATCCAGACCCCGCCCCTGCTGAATGCCCCGCCCCCTATCCAGACCCCGCCTCTGCTGAATGCCCTGCCCCCTATCCAGACCCCGCCCCTGCTCAAGGCCCTCCTGGTACCCCCAGGCCTCCGGAGGCCGCAGCACCGAGCCGGGGGCTGGAGTCGGTGGAAAGTCTGATCGAGGAGCTCCTGGAGCGGGCGCCGCTGGCCCCGCAGGGCGGGGACTCTGGAGGTCAGGGCGTCAGCGTGGAGGCCTTCCTCACGGAGCTACACGAGCTGGAGGAGCAGGTGCAGGAGAGGAGGGCCTTGGCCCCCCCCCGGGACCCCCCCACTCATGAGGAGGATCCACCCCCCTGCCCCCTGGACTCTGAACCCAGACCAGAGCGCTCCACCCAGGAAGTGTTCGGCCCCGCCCGCCCCATAGGACTGCCCCTCAGCCAACCCTACACAGGTCAGCACATTCATTAATTTATGTGTGCATGATGACAATAATAATAGTAATAATGACGATGATGTTTATGACAACAGTACCCATAATAATAACAATAATAATGTTAATATCTTTATTAATAAAGGGCTTTTCATGCATTCTACAAGCACTCTACAAATAAAAGAACAATAAGTAACAGTAGTACAAAAGGAATAGGAAAGCAGACCTTTAGTTGAGGATGTGAGACTGAGACGGTGTGTGTTACGTACAGTGCTGTATGTATTCAGCTCTGCGCATGTGCTTGGTCTCTCTGTCGCCCCCTGCAGGGCCGTTCATGATGGTGCTGTTTGCCAAGCTGGAGTGCATGCTGCAGAACTCTCTGTATGTTAACATCCTGCTGACGGGGCACATCAGTGGCACCAACTGGCCTGCTAGCCCCCTCTGCTCCGATCCTTCCTCCTCACCACCAACATGGTCTTCAGCCCTCCTGTCAAATCCCTCTATACAGGTACACTACTCTCTCTCTCCCTCCTCACCTGTTCTCCTCTCTCTCTCTCTCTCTCTCTCCTCCTGTTCCTCTCTCTTCTCTATCTCTCCCTCTATCTCTCCCTCTCTCTCTCTATCTCTCCCTCTATCTCTCCCTCTCTCTCCCTCCCTCTCTCTCTCTATCTCTCCCCCCTTGCTCTCCCTCTCTCACCTGTTCCCTCTCTCCCTCTCTCTCCTGTTCCCTATCTATCTCTCTCTCTCTCTCTCTCTACTGCATGTAACAATATTGGCAGATCTATGAACAATGAGACCAGACAGAAGACGAACACAATGAATACAGATGCAATATAAATAATATTAAAAAAATAAAAACAGTAAAAAACGCTGAAATCTCCATTACAATTAATAATAATAATAATAGTGACAAAATGTAATAATAAAAACGGCGATAAGCTCGTGTCTGTCTCTCATCTCTAGCTCTTTCCCTCTCTCTCTCATCTTCGTCCTTCTTTACTCTCTCTCACTCTTCTGTCTGTCCTCGCTGCTCTCTCTCCTCTTCACCTGTGGAGCTCACACGCTTTGTCTCACCTCTCTGGAGCGCGGCTCCCCTGGTCCTGGAGGGCCGTAGGGTGTGCCGGTTGTGGAGCGGCAGTGTAGTGTAATGGTTAGGGAACTGGGCTTGTAACTCAAAGGTTGCAGGTTTGATTCCCAGGTGAGAAGCTACCATTGTACTCTTGAGCAAGGCACTTAACCTGAATCGCCCCAGCTGTATAAATGGATTATATCAAGGCCGAAACGACCATATATATTGGGGGGGACACATCCCCCCAATATTCAGATATGCTCAAAATGTCCCCCCCAATATATAGCCTAGCTGATATTTTTTTTTAAATGTCCCCCCCCAATGTTGACTCCATGGTTACGGCCTTGGATTATATGAAATGTAAAACTGCAAGTCGTTCCGGATAAGAGCGTCTGCTGAATGACGAGGTTGTCACCCGCCACTTCATTGGTCCATTAAAGCCGTTGATTTGCACGGTTAACTCGCCTCACATGGCTTCTTGGGTTCATTATCAGGTGAAAAGCAAAACCAGCGTACCTCGTGAACCGGAGTTGGGGAAACACAGCTGTAATATACGTCATTTAGACGCTTTTATCCAAAGCGACTTACAGTAGTGAATGCATACATTCGTCAGTATATGTGGTCCCAATGGGAAATGAACCCACAACCTAAGCGTTGTCAATGCCATGCTCTACCTACTGAGCCACACAGAACCACGTAGAGAAGGCTTTCTCTCTCTCTTCACGTTGTACTCATGTACCATTATTTCAGCCCTTACTGAACGTTCTGGGATCAGTGAAGAACCGGGTCGAGGCGTTTGTGCTGAATCTCTCTCGCGCACGCGCAGGTTCTGGGATCAGTGAAGAACCGGGTCGAGGCGTTTGTGCTGAATCTCTCTCACGCACGCGCAGGTTCTGGGATCAGTGAAGAACCGGGTCGAGGCGTTTGTGCTGAATCTCTCTCACGCACGCGCAGGTTCTGGGATCAGTGAAGAACAGGGTCGAGGCGTTTGTGCTGAATCTCTCTCTCACGCACGCGCAGGTTCTGGGATCAGTGAAGAACCGGGTCGAGGTGTTTGTGCTGAATCTCTCTCGCGCACGCGCAGGTTCTGGGATCAGTGAAGAACAGGGTCGAGGCGTTTGTGCTGAATCTCTCTCTCACGCACGCGCAGGTTCTGGGATCAGTGAAGAACCGGGTCGAGGCGTTTGCTGCGACGCAGGAGGACTTCCCGGCGATGCTGAGGAAAGCCCGGCGATACTTGGTGGCCCGGGGGAAGCTGGACTGGACCGACCCGCTGGGGATGGCGGTGCCCAACTTGCGGCGTAGCAACTCGCTGGGTGAGCCCCCGCTTGGGCGGAATCTTTCCTGGGGCGCTTAGCTGTCCATCACTCAGGGAGCCCGCCATGGGGGGACCGTTTCTTTTATTTTTTGTGATTTAAATGTTTGTATTCAACTTTGAAGACCGCAATTACGACTGTATGTAGCAGTAACACGTGTGTGCGTGAGTGTGTGTGTGTGTGTGTGTGTGTCTGTGTGTGCGTGAGTGGTTGAATGCCTGTGTGTGAGCGTGTGTGTGTGTGTGTGTGTGTGTGCACGCATGAGTGTGCGTGAGTATGCGTGAGTGTGTGTGTGTGTGTGCGTGTACATGGGTGTGTAAGAGCCGTGAGAAGTCAGTGAAAGGTGAAGTGCTTGTTTGCTGAAATTGCCTTCATATGCTGGTTATCCTGCGCACCGTAATCTGGTCAGCATGGTCAACATCTCTTGACTGTGATTACTTTACTAAAAAGAAAGCAGTATTCCTGCGTGTGTGTTTGTGTGTGTGTGTGCGTTGTATACTGTGCGTGCGTGCATGCGTGCGTGTATGTGTGTATACTGTGCGTGTGTGCGTGTGTGTAACTCTCTCTCTCTCTCTTTCTCTCTCTCTCTCTCTCAGTGAAGAGCCGGAGGCCGTCGTTCGGAGACCTGCTCCTCAGACACACTCACAGCCCCACGCGGGCGCGCCAGGCGGCGCAGCTGGCCCTGGCGCACGTGCGTGACGGCGCTCTGTTCCGGGGCGGGCCGGGGGCCGGGGCCCTGGGGCCCGAGAAGCAGGCGGAGGCGCTGCGGGCGAAGAACGCCACGTACGGCGCCGTCGTCTTCGTCGAGTTCCTGAAGGAGCTGGCGGCCCTGGCACAGGAGCACGCCGTCGCAATGCCCTTCCCCCGCAGCCAGGGGGCGGAAGAGTGACCCGCGCACGCCGCCCTTCCCCCCGAAGCAAGAGTGAGGCGCGCTTGAGTGGCCAGTAGGGGGCAGCGTGGAACGCCGTGAAGGAGAAAGCCGTGGTTAAGTGACAACTCTGAGCTGTTTGAATGTATTCATTTGGACACGCGTGCAAGCGGGCTAATTTAGGGGTCGTGTACGGCTTGTCCATTTCGCGTACGAGCTCAGCAGATGCCCTACATTGGGATAGATACCTGTGCCAAACACTTATCTGAAAATTGTTTAGACGGCAGTAAAAATGTGATCACACTCCCGCAAATCCCTGAGAATCACTACTCCAGTCGTTTTACTGCTGTCACGTTTTTTTAATATGCATTTGAGCCAAATCTGGTACACACACACACACACACACACACACACACACCCATATATTTAAAAGGTAATGACCAACTGAAGCCAAATCTAAGAAGCACCCAGTGCAGTTCTCGGTGCTGTATACGCACACACACACACACACACACACACACACACACACACACAGACACTAGGTTGGTCATATACGCACAGACACACACACACACACACACACACAGACATATTGTTTGACACACGCACACACAAAATCTCCTGCTGTGCCGTCAGCCTAAAGCCAGGGATTTCTCTCCGCCCTCCCCAGGGAACATTATGAATGATACCACTGGAGGCTCTGTACAAGCAGTCATTACCCCCTATGACACCCTCGTGCCCTAATCCCCCCCACCCCACCCCCTCCAACCTTGTGGGCAGATGTGAAAACGGCCAATGGCGACATCATTTCGGGCCCGTGGAAGGTGGTGAGGCAGAAGCTGCCGTATTGGACAAACAGACTCCCGAGAAACCAGCCAATCGGCGTTGCCCATCTAAAGAGGAGACACAATTTGAACCAATCGGCTGTGGCGAGACTGCTGGGGACAGGCTGGGGGGGAAGGGCCAGAGGAGAGAGGGGGAGGGGACCAGGGTTTCTATTTGCATTCACTGCCTGGTCCTCTGTGCTGGGGACACTTGAGTCACTTTTTATGTCTACATGTTTTAATTTTGTTTGGGTTTATTTTGGGGGGTTTTATCGTGACGTGGCATTTTTAAATATGTAATCGGCACGGAGGGAGATGATTAGGGGCAGAGGTTTCTCTCGATTCGACGGTTTGTGCTTGTTAAACTCAAGAGATCTGAGTCACTATTTGTCACGACTCAAGACCAAGGGTCTTAGCTGGTGTGAAACAGTGTGAGAGATCCGGGACTTTTAGTGGCAAATATATATTTAAATACACTGTAGATCACTTTTTTAAATGCGTTTCTGGCTTTCCAAATGAGGACGAATCAGGGCTTGTGTGGCGCACACATTCTTGGACACCAAAAGACCTGTCGGTTAACCTCGAAGGGTATGCCCTCTCATCCCGAAGGACTTTGCGCCAGGCCTCTAGCGTCACGCCTTTAGCGCCAGGCCTTTAGCGCAAATTGAATTCGTTTTTTTCTGCTCTTTATTCTTATGTTAATTATTATTATTATTATTATTATTATTATCTATTATTTTTTTTTTCAATGTCGAGTTCTGTCCGTCGCTGCTGAATTCCGAACCTTTAAAATGCTGTGGAGCTACAGTTGAAAATCTCAAAACCTGATTTTTGCACAGACCGCCAGTCTTGAACCCCTTTGAATGTCCCCCTGTGTGGTTCTGTGCCACTCTTGGGCCACCCTGTTAAAGTGGTCTGGATCCACCACTGGTTGGGCCACCACAAGAACAGCCACAACAGCTTCAGTGCACCTTGGCATAGATTCTACAAGTGTCTGGAACTCATTCTACAAGAAATTCCATCATTTGGTCCTTTGTTGATGGTGGTGGTAAACGCTATCTCTGGCCCCACTCCAAAATCTCCCATAAGTGTTCTATTGGGTTGAGATCTGGTGACTGACTATGGCATATGGTTTACATTGTTTCCATGCTCACCAAACTATTCAATAACCACTCATGTCCTGTGAATGGGGGGCATTGTCATCCTGGAAGAGACCACTCCCAATAGGATAGAAATGTTTCAACATAGGATGAAGGCAATCACTCAGAAAGGCTTTGTATTTATTGGCATTTACCTCAAAGGTTCTACAGCATAACAGAGCCACCAGAACCTTTCATTTACTGAAGTGTTTCCTATATTTTGTCAGCTACCTGTTCATGGCAACAACCGACTGGAGATGCACAATCCAAATAGAACGGCGCCTCTCAACACTTTTTAAGGATGAGCCTAAACTAATAAACGCCTGCTTAACTGCCTACGATGCAGGCCACGTTCGGGCTGTTCGTTTCATTTCATTATCACGTAGCTACGCGTGTTAACATTTTCACATTGACTCACTCAATTAACTGAGCTAACGTTAGTCGCCTTAGCAAATTACCGATGCACGGTAACGCGTCAGCTAGCTAATTGTTATCGAACATGATCATAATTCATACAATAAACGACAGTAACAAGTGTTTTTTTGCTAACATAAGTGCAGACACGCATTGTCTCTCCCACAATTTCCCCAATGTGGGGTCTTTGGGGAAACGAAAAAACGACATCTTTCCGTTTCATCGCGGTTGGTTCGTAATGAGGCGAAATGCATTTCAGTTTTTACTGTTGCGGTCTGTGTCGCCAGTGATTTCCTGCCTCCAACAGTGAGGTACGCTAGCGGAGCAGCACAGCTGATTTAACTTTCCTCCTAAAGACCAGGGCGTTGGCGCTTTTTTCAGGCGCTGATGAGCAAGACGCCGTTTTCCGAAGAATTGATACAAGCAGCCGTTTGTGTGCACAAGTTGTGTTTTTGTCCTCTTTTTCCGTGTTATTTGAATGTTAATTTGTGCCAAATCACTTTAATATCCATTATGGCCTTATCAGATTCACCCAGAGCTTTTGGAAGACTGCATTGTAGTATCAGGCGTTTGGGTTTTTGACACATTTATTTCAGACGTTCTGCATGTTTGCCAGTTTTATTTTAGTTTTTTTTCGTGTCATTGGCCTTTTACGCGAGAGCCATTGAACCCTGCCTTTGGATTATTTCACAAGCCGTGTTAATGTTTTTTTGATCCTTAAACAAAGTTGAAATGGTTGTAAACTTGCTTTTCGTGGAAATTAATTTTAGGACCTTTTTGATTTTTTTCCTTTTTTAAATTACAACTTAATTTCGCTCTTGAGTGTTGGCTTTTTGACCCACGTCATCTCCCCAAATGGAAAAACCATCACTTATGTTTTATAGTCTTCTTTGGTAGGCCTATATTGGATTTTGTTTTAAGATTTATTTCCTATTTCGCTTTAAAAAAATCATTATCTGATGCTTCCGTTTCCAGATTTTCTTTTAAAATGTTTGTAAGTGTGTCGATGTCAATGCACTGTCGGCCTCTCCGGGGGACGAAGGGGACGAAACGCCGCCATCACAATACTGCACGGGTACTCTGATCTACAGCAAGCGGAAGTCCCTCGGCCTGCTGCAGCTAGCTACTAATAAGGACTATATGAAGAACAGGAACAATGTCACCTTTAACTTGTACGGGTTTATTTGTATCCTGTTATGAGCAAAATCTGTTATAATTTGTATCTTGTTATAAGCAAACTGTTATCATTCATTTCCAGTTATAAGCAAACTGTTGTAATTGGTATCCATGTTAATCAGCACTAATTGGATTGGAGAATGCTGCCGGAGAGATGAAAACATGGCTCATTTGGGGATGCTGAATTTTACACTAACCTCCGAAAAGGTGATGTGCAAATGCACAATGAATAATCTGGTGTGGATGGCAATAACACTCTGTATACGTATAAATAGCTATATTATATTGAAAAGCATAATTATGAGAGAAGCCAGGAGTCCCCTTTAATGGGCTGTGGGTGTGTTGGGGGAGCGGTTGATGTAAAAAAATATATACATTGATAAAAATGAAAATAACAGCACTGTTATACTGATGGGTTTATTTTTTTACATTTTCCGCATTGTTGTGTCATTAAGCTTCGCTCGGGGGGGTGGTGTGGCATCTACCTGAAATCAATCAGGGGACTTCCTTATCCCCGCCCCCTCACACTGTTGGGTGGAATTCATGATGGGAGTTTAAACCAATTGTATTTTCTCTTTTTTCCCCCCCTTCCTTTTTTTTGGTGTGGGGGGGGGATTGGCCAATCGTATTCTTAAGCCACGCTCATTGTAAATCGGGAGAGCATACACAAGCACACGCTCTCCTCCGAAACATCGTAATTCACAATTTAAGCTTGCACAGAATTGGAGGAAGACCTTTTCATGTGCAGCAGGGTTACTCAAATCACGGTCCTCGTGGGCTGGGCACTGCTGTTTTTCCACCCTTCCCTTTACCTGTGAGTCAGGTGTGAAGATACTCTGGCCAATCGATTGCACTAATTGTTCAATTACCTACCTGAGAGAAAAGAAAACCTGAACCGAATTTGGATTCGTGGGTCAGATTTGAGTAACCCTGATGTACGGCTTTATACCGGCAGACTGTTGGTAACCGATTGACCAGCGGGGGTCGCTGGTGAGCGACGAGACACAGACAAACCTGTCGATCAAGTCCCTCCCTCCCTGGGCGCCGCTACCGCAAAATGCCTGAACCGGCATGGTCTGGATTCGACACCAGGCCCCCCATGGGGCTCATCCCCACACTAGAACAGTGCCTTAACAGGACGAGCCCCCCTATTCAGACTGAGAGAAGACCCTGCTAACCTGTCAGACGCGCTTATCGTCCTGCTGCCCAGTGGAGTTCCAGTCATGATGGCGTTTACTGAAAGCGATTCTAGTCAGCTGGTCATGTATTGTCTCGATCGATTTATTGTTTTCCTTATTCCATGTGTGCAGATGTGTACGACGTGCAGGAGACCGAGGCCAGGTCATGTGGGGGATTATGATTTTTACTTTCTTTTTTTTTTTGATTACGCTTCTTTTTATTTATTTGAAATTTTTTCACATGGGATTTTCTTTTGAAGCATCTCCTGGAATCTATGCAACAAAGTGAGCTAATGTGTCTCTCCGCCTACGCTGAAAGACTCCACGCTTCTCCACCTGCAATGAAGGACTCCACACGGACTCTGTGAATAATGTCGAAATTAGACCACAAACCTAAATGGAACGTATGAAAACGTATGAAAAATGATGAATGTTAGAAGTATTTTTATACATGTAAAAAGAAGAAAAAAAAAAGTATGTGGAAGAAGCTGTAAGAAACCGAAAAGGGAATGTTTTTATTAATTTATAAATGTTTGACTTGGCAATAATACTGGTGGACCTTGTTGGTATCCTGTCTCTGTGTCAGCTGTCTGATGTTCAAGCCTCCACTTTGTTTGTTAAGCACACTGTCTGAAATTGAACAGAACATTCCCGAGGGGGTTTGGGAAGACTCCGAACAATGGGGATGGTGTGTTTTTTAAGTTTAACCCTTTGACCAGTTTTCCATTTTCCCATTGGGAAAGTTGCACATAAATATGAATTGACATTCTGAAGTTTCGTATATTTGCACGCTTGGACGAGCTCACCTCAGTCCGCACAAATGCGTAGCGCCCACCTGGTTGATGCCTTCTTGCCATTTTGTGCCAAAATGCTCTCCACAAACCAGCTGAGGAGTTGGTTCACATCAAGCAGTGCCAATGTGTAGCACCCACCTGTTTAATGCACGACTTGTGCCAAAATGCTCTCCACAGAATTAGCTGTGTTAAAGAGAGGAATTTATTTAGCCCGTTATACTGGACAATTATTATATAGGTAGCTAGCTTGGACGAGTGAAGTGCGCATGGATCTGTGTCAATTATCCCCACCCTTGTATGAGAGGTTGCTGCCGTAGTCCTGAGACTGGTAGTGAGTGCTGTACCGCCTCCAAGCCGTCACCATAATACTCAGGGCCACTCCCATACGCAGCGATCTCATATCGGCTTCTCTCCCTCTGCCTCCCTGTGGCAGACAGACAATTTCCACCCCTTAGTGGCGCTCCCGGCCAGACCCGAGCTGGCGTGACCTGGTGGAATCGAACCCCGGTCGCAGTGGGCAACGTCGGACGTTCTTGGCCCCATGAGCTAACAATCTTATTTGCAGCCAAGAAGAACCATACAAATCATAAGGAATACGATTAACTTTTATTGGTGTCTTTTCAAAAAGCAAAATGGTCAATGTTGGAGTATGCAAATATTGTGAGCATGTGTTAGCCTCTAAGCTTCCTCTTTCCTCCTCTATGTAACCTCAAAGTACATCTCTAAGGGGCAGAGATTAATGACATCAGAGCACTAGTTAAAAAAAGAAAAAAGCATCATGTAGCTAAGTTTGCGTGATATGGTTGGTTTCGTTGGGGTTTGAAGGCAAAAGGGGTGGAGGTGTGCATGTGTGTGCAGAACACTGAGATGAGAACACCCCCTCAAACTTCCGACTCCCAGAAACCTTGGCAGAAAGTTAATTTCAGTTACTCCGCTATCAAAACTCTCTGGTGACCGCGTGAGACCGCCGCCCTAGTGGTCGCAGCCCAGCATCTCCAGGGAGACCTTGTGAGGCTGTGGCCTGATCCTGCTGTAAGCCAGGAGCCTAGGGGTGTCATAGTGGAAGTACTCAGACCCCACAAACACCTTCACCCCGTCGGACCCGCACAGCGCCGCGTCCACTTTGGGGAAGGGCAGGTGAGCCTCCCTCATCACCGTCCTCGGGGTGGCGGACAGGTCGATGTCACGCATCTTTTGCCCTGAGGGAAGAGACGAGGTTTTCAGGGCAGCTGTGCGTTTACGTGGGACGGGAGCAGATAATATATATGCCACTTAGCAGACGCCTTTACCCAAAGCGACTTCAGGAGTGAACGCATCAATTTTTCAGTACGTGGTCCCAGTGGGAAAACGAAACCACAACCTAAGCGTTGTCGCTTCTGACACAGAACCACAGATACTGACAAGAGCCTGCCGATGGTATCCTCCAATCAATCAATCAAAATGTATTTGTGTAGTTCTTATGTGTGTGGTGCTGTGAAACATGTACGCGTTCACTACCGTAAGGCGCTTTGGACGAAAGCGTCCGCTAAGTAGCGTACGTTATGCGCAGCGCATTTGACAAAACGTTTGGCACGATGCGCTTTTTGGCAGATCCCCGGCCTGAACGCCCACAACGGCAAGCCTGAGGCAACAGTGGCGAGGGAGAGATCGGTGGAGCGAGGGTGGGTGCAGGTGAGTAACATACCTTGAATGATGTGAACGATGGGGTGGTCCCCACACACGAAGGCAGCATCCACAGGGCCCTCGACCCCCAGCTCCTCTTTCAGGGTTTTGGGGTAACCGTCGATCAGCGTGTAGTGTGCTGCCGTTTTATAGATGTAAACCTGCTCGCCCTAGGGGACATGGTATGTGGTTACTTGCACTACAATTCCCATCAAGCATTTCACCAGCATACCACAGACATCACAGGCAATGGATTTGCAATGGACTATGGGAGCTTGAGGCAAAGGAAACACGGAAATGTAAAAGATGGGAACGTTGTGTTGACGTGACTCGACTGACCGAGGACACGTTCCCGCACATGTGCAGATGTTTGATTTTGAAAGAGTAAAGGTAATGAGAAGTAGCCAAGAGCGTGGATGCCAATATACGTATAAATATTGTATTAAACGGGAGCAATTAGTCAAACTCTTAGGAGCTCGATCTTGCTGAGCAGGGTATTACACATATCAGGCTCTGGGTGTGTGTATTATCATCTGCAGAAAGTAAAAACACATTTTTAAATATATTTGGGTGAATTTTTCCTTGAACACAGCTTACATTTTGAAGCTGCCCTGTCCATTTTTGCACAGCTTGTCCTTAGTGTAGCTGTAGTTTGGGACACCTGTCCGCAGCTCACCTTGATGATGTAGAGCTTCTCTTCGTAGGAGAAGACCGTGTCCACGCGGTCGCCCACCCCCTTCCAGACGTTGGCGATGGGGAAGGCGTGCCAGCCGTCGCGGTGGGTGTCCAGGCGCATGTAGAATTTGCCTGAGTGCGCGTGGAATACGGAGGGGGGCGAGGTGAGGAAGCGCAGGTGCGCCCAGGTAAACCAGCACCCTCTGGTGGGCCGGTCCCGCTACGCGCGCCCACATGCTCGCTGCCCCTGTGCCGCTGGACACTTCGCCAACATTTACACATGTATTTCCTGCCAGTGAAGCGACTTGAATTCGAGTTTGAGAGAGATCCAAATCCTCACCCCTGAAGGCGTAGACCTGACTATGTGTGTGTGTGTGTGTGTGTGTGTGTGTGTGTGTGTGTGTGTGTGTGTGTGTGTGTGTGTGTGCATAATGCAAGAAAGAGAGCGCTCACCCCTGAAGACATAGAACTGAAGACATAGACCTGCCTATATATACTGTGTGTGTGTGTGTCGGTGTGTGTGTGTGTATAATGCGAGGGAGAGAGAGAGCGCTCACCTCTGAATGCATAGACCTGCCTATGTGTGTGTGTGTGTGTGTGTGAGAGAGAGAGAGAGAGAGAGCGCTCACCTATGAATGCATAGACCTGCCTGTGTGTGTGTGTGTGTGTGTGTACTGCGAGAGAGAGAGAGAGAGAGAGAGAGAGCGCTCACCTCTGAATGCATAGACCTGCCTGTGTGTGTGTGTGTGTGTGTATAATGCGAGGGAGAGAGAGCGCTCACCTCTGAATGCGTAGACCTGCCTGTGTGTGTGTGTGTGTATAATGCGAGGGAGAGAGAGCGCTCACCTCTGAAGGCGTAGGCCTTTCCCTGGTCGTCGGCGGTGATGGCGTCCAGACTCACGTTGCTGCAGCGCTCCCTCTCCGTATCGTTGTTCCCGTGGCCTGCAGAGAACGGCAGCACCTTCACAGCGACCTCACGCACACAGTGTCACGTCCCAGCTCAGGACAGACGCGATCGAACTCTGAACAGGCAGCTAACTACAACAGCAAACCACAGCTATTGCCGTAATGGCACGCGGACTTCAACGTAGAAATCCAAATTAAGGTTAATCGTTTACCGAACATCAACATCACACATGAATAGTGCTGTTCTGTGGCCCCATTAGCTTACCATTGACCAATCAACTTGCAAAATTCTCCCGCCACAATACAACGGTTTTTCTTTTTCTAATTTTTTTAAGTATAACCAATCAGGAATCCGTAGTCTACACTACACAGGGGAAGTGTGGAGAGCAGGGTTCCAGGGATGAGCCTGGGTCTCTACCCGTACGCGTCCGCTCACCAAACTCGGGGCAGCTCATGAAGTAGTCGCGGGCGTCCTTGGGGTAATCGCCATCCACAATCCCAGTGACCGGGTGGAACTTGGTGAACTGGTGTCCATGGAAACAGTAATAGCGTTCGAGCCAGCGGTAGGCGGCCGTACAGTTGGGCAGGTGGGCCCAGTCCCTCTTTTCAGGGTTTTGGTCTTGATGTCAAAGTGGTGCACTTCGTCTCCTAGGAAGCAAAGAGGGAGAAATGAGGAACAGGCCTGCTGCGGATTTCCTTTGTGACGGGGTTAGGGTTGCTACGGCTCTCGACCCGTGGGCCTCATTGTCCACACGCCACAACAAGAGAGAGGTTTAGCTCATTGGGCTACTGTATACATTAAGGTCATCAGTCAAGGGAAGTTGCAGTGAGGTTGTTGGAGTGTTGCAGTGAGGTTGTTGGAGCGTTGCAGTGAGGTTGTTGGAGTGTTGCAGTGTGGTTGTTGGAGTGTTACAGTGCAGTGAGGTTGTTGGAGCGTTGCAGTGAGGTTGTTGGAGTGTTACAGTGCAGTGAGGTTGTTGGAGCGTTACAGTGAGGTTGTTGGAGTGTTGCAGTGTGGTTGTTGGAGTGTTGCAGTGCAGTGAGGTTGTTGGAGTGTTGCAGTGAGGTTGTTGGAGCGTTGCAGTGCAGTGAGGTTGTTGGAGTGTTGCAGTGCAGTGAGGTTGTTGGAGCGTTGCAGTGCAGTGAGGTTGTTGGAGTGTTGCAGTGTGGTTGTTGGAGCGTTGCAGTGCAGTGAGGTTGTTGGAGTGTTGCAGTGTGGTTGTTGGAGTGTTGCAGTGAGGTTGTTGGAGCGTTGCAGTGCAGTGAGGTTGTTGGAGCGTTGCAGTGTGGTTGTTGGAGCGTTGCAGTGCAGTGTGGTTGTTGGAGCGTTGCAGTGAGGTTGCTGGAGTGTTGCAGTGAGGTTGTTGGAGTGTTGCAGTGAGGTTGCTGGAGTGTTGCAGTGTGGTTGTTGGAGCGTTGCAGTGAGGTTGCTGGAGTGTTGCAGTGAGGTTGTTGGAGTGTTGCAGTGAGGTTGCTGGAGTGTTGCAGTGTGGTTGTTGGAGTGTTGCAGTGAGGTTGTTGGAGCGTTGCAGTGTGGTTGTTGGAGCGTTGCAGTGTGGTTGTTGGAGTGTTGCAGTGAGGTTGTTGGAGTGTTGCAGTGTGGTTGTTGGAGTGTTGCAGTGTGGTTGTTGGAGTGTT
Organism: Aldrovandia affinis; assembly: GCA_029706075.1. NCBI lineage: Eukaryota > Metazoa > Chordata > Actinopteri > Notacanthiformes > Halosauridae > Aldrovandia > Aldrovandia affinis. Next base: position 67,802 of record JAINUG010000178.1, on the reverse strand, counting down.
GCAGTGAGGTTGTTGGAGCGTTGCAGTGTGGTTGTTGGAGCGTTGCAGTGTGGTTGTTGGAGTGTTGCAGTGTGGTTGTTGGAGCGTTGCAGTGTGGTTGCTGGAGTGTTGCAGTGTGGTTGTTGGAGTGTTGCAGTGAGGTTGTTGGAGCGTTGCAGTGTGGTTGTTGGAGCGTTGCAGTGTGGTTGTTGGAGCGTTGCAGTGTGGTTGCTGGAGTGTTGCAGTGTGGTTGTTGGAGTGTTGCAGTGAGGTTGTTGGAGCGTTGCAGTGAGGTTGTTGGAGCGTTGCAGTGAGGTTGTTGGAGTGTTGCAGTGAGGTTGTTGGAGCGTTGCAGTGAGGTTGTTGGAGTGTTGCAGTGCGGTTGTTGGAGTGTTGCAGTGTGGTTGTTGGAGTGTTGCAGTGAGGTTGTTGGAGCTGTTGCAGTGTGGTTGTTGGAGCGTTGCAGTGAGGTTGTTGGAGTGTTGCAGTGTGGTTGTTGGAGCGTTGCAGTGTGGTTGTTGGAGTGTTGCAGTGAGGTTGTTGGAGCGTTGCAGTGTGGTTGTTGGAGCGCTGCAGTGCAGTGTGGTTGTTGGAGCGTTGCAGTGAGGTTGTTGGAGCGCTGCAGTGCAGTGAGGTTGTTGGAGTGTTGCAGTGTGGTTGTTGGAGCGTTGCAGTGTGGTTGTTGGAGCGCTGCAGTGCAGTGTGGTTGTTGGAGCGTTGCAGTGCGGTTGTTGGAGCGCTGCAGTGCAGTGAGGTTGTTGGAGTGTTGCAGTGTGGTTGTTGGAGCGTTGCAGTGTGGTTGTTGGAGTGTTGCAGTGTGGTTGTTGGAGCGTTGCAGTGAGGTTGTTGGAGCGCTGCAGTGTGGTTGTTGGAGCGTTGCAGTGTGGTTGTTGGAGTGTTGCAGTGTGGTTGTTGGAGCGTTGCAGTGAGGTTGTTGGAGCGCTGCAGTGCAGTGAGGTTGTTGGAGTGTTGCAGTGTGGTTGTTGGAGTGTTGCAGTGTGGTTGTTGGAGTGTTGCAGTGAGGTTGTTGGAGTGTTGCAGTGCAGTGAGGTTGTTGGAGTGTTGCAGTGTGGTTGTTGGAGTGTTGCAGTGTGGTTGTTGGAGTGTTGCAGTGTGGTTGTTGGAGCGTTGCAGTGAGGTTGTTGGAGCGCTGCAGTGTGGTTGTTGGAGCGTTGCAGTGTGGTTGTTGGAGTGTTGCAGTGTGGTTGTTGGAGTGTTGCAGTGAGGTTGTTGGAGCGCTGCAGTGCAGTGAGGTTGTTGGAGTGTTGCAGTGTGGTTGTTGGAGCGTTGCAGTGTGGTTGTTGGAGTGTTGCAGTGAGGTTGTTGGAGCGTTGCAGTGTGGTTGCTGGAGTGTTGCAGTGAGGTTGCTGGGACTCACCCTTAAAGAAGATGACTGAGTCTGTGACACATTCGCCCTTAGGGCACTCCACGGCAGCGTCCAGGTGGGTCGGGACCCCGGGGAACACGTCCTGGATGTCCTTGGGGTAGTCCTTCTCCAGGGTGTGGTTGTAGTAGCTGAAGACCTTGTCGTCCTAAAAAGACTCACTGATATAGTCATAGTGGCTTTGAAATGTGTTCACACCTTAAATACAATGTCTAAAAATGGCGAAACAGAATGTGAAAGTGCAAGTTTTTTGTTGTTGTCTTTTTAAATATTGTGTTGCGCAAATCCCTTATGTTCAAAAACTTTGTCTTTGTCAAATTTACCGTCTAAGCATTACGGTTTAGTCATGTGTGATTGTGAATACGTGTTCAACTAAATCAGTCTTTCAAGTCAATTATGTTGTTCATTTCAGAAAATAAAAATAAAAGAAGAATAACACAGAGAGATATACGTATAGAGAGAGAATACAAAAAAAAAAATAATACTTTCTCCTTTTGCTTTTTTTCCCATTTTTCTCCCAATTTTAGTAGCCAATTATACCCTCTTTTTCATGTAAATGATCCCCTCCCTCATATTGAGAGCTCGCTGCCATAGTCCTAAAACCGACAGTGACATGCGTGGAGCACCGCCTCCTCCGAGCCAGAACCCGCCAAGCTGTCACCGTAACTCCGGTATGCACACAGGGCTACTCCTATACGGAGCGAGCTGTATCGGCTTCCTTCGCCCCCACCCTGGGGTGGACAGCCAATTGCCGCCTCCTAGTGGCACTCCCTGCCAGAGCCGAAACTGGCATGACCTGGTGGAATCGAACCCCGGACATTCTTCCGCTACACCACCCGGGAGGCAGAGAGAACTATTTGACGGCACCTGGAAGAAGAAGATGTGGTCGTGGTCGCTCAGCTGGTCCTCGTGGTGCATGCGGAAGGCAGCGTCCACGTGCCCTGGGTGCTGATGGTCATCCATCTCCTGGAAGAAGCTTTTCAGGTGCTCAGAGTCGCCGTGGAAACCCCTCCACAGGTGCTCACCTTGAACAGTCAAAGGACAGACCTGGGGTCAGTCACACTGCAGCTCACAGCCTGAGGTCTGCATTCAGGACTGATCTGGGGTCAGTCACACTGCAGCTCACAGCCGGAGGTCTGCTCTAGCAGTGGCAAAAGGCGATGAGAGCAGATGGCGGTATAGTTCTCTGAGCGGCGTACCTTTGAAGAAGAAGGTGACTCCCTTCTCGTCGGGAGTTATGGCATCAAACTCTATTCCCTCGCAGCGGTCCGGGCTGCCATCATGAAGAGCTGCGGGAGGGTGGGCCACCGGGTGATCAGGCAGAACCAATCAGACTTCAGGCACACCAACGATGCCATTTCACCGATTCATTGTCACCTCCTGGCCGCTCTGCTTTGACTCTCTTAGTATGCCCAGATAATCATCCCCCCTGTTTAATTGGCTTTAGAATTCCCTCCCTCTCCACCTCACCATTCTGGTGCAAAAGCCGCCCATGTGTGCTCAGTAGGTAGTGCATGGCGTTGGCAACGTTCTGTGGGTTCAATCCCCACTGGGCATATACTGAAAAATGTATGCATTCATTACTGTAAGTCGCTTTGGATAAAAGTGTCTGCTAAATGGCATATATTATTATTATATTAGGTGGGTGCTGCACATTTACAGTGGTTGCAATGAGCCTCACTGTAAAGGGTTTTGAGAAAAGGCGAACTGATTTGGGGGCGTTTGAGTGTGACAGCTCTCACAAGCACCATTCTCACCATTGATTGTTAATGTCAATGTTAATATTGACATAATGACCCTTATGGAACGGAAAGAATCCTCTCCTGTCACGAGTGTTTCAAACGTTCGGGGGCTGTAAGGGTCCGGTTAGAGCACTAGTGCCCTCTTGTGGCTAAATGTGTAATGACTCTTAAAGGTGCCTTGATTTATGATGCAAACTTGATGATGGTGTGTGCGTGTGTATGTTTGTGCATATGTCTGTGTGCATGCGTGCGTGCGTGTGCGAGTTTGTGCGTGTGTGTGTGGTTGTGTGTGTGTGATGTGCGTGTGTGGGCCTGTGTGTGTGTGTGTGTGTGTGTGTGTAATCGGACCAAGCGTGTCTGTATGACATTGTGCATTCTGTTCCCTCTCACCTTTCATCTCCCCTTCCATTGAGCCATGATCGTGCCTGTGTGGGCAACAGCAATATCACTTATGATTACAGAACCTGCAAGATTTCTGTCACTTCACTGCCACCTTCACACTTGTTTCCAGGGGGTGAACATTACATATAGGTTTTAATCTTCTTGCTTTTCTTTGCTTGCTGTTGTATGTATTGTATTGTATAACCTGTATTGTCTGTTTTATGCAACCTTTTTTGCTCATTTTCATCAAGGGTGCCAATCATTCTGGACCTGACTGTACCTTGAAATAATGCTATAGCCTCTCTCTCTCTGTCTCTCTAACATTTTCTGTCTCATATATCTCTGGGCTGGGAGGGCTGGAGGGCTGCCTTCCTTTGTTCACTGGAATGTCTGAAATGAGCCCGCAGCCAGGGCTCTGATTGGTGGAACGGGCCAACACATGGCTCTGATTGGGGGAAAAGGCCCAATGCAGGGCTCTGATTGGGTGAGCAGGGTCAACGTGGGGCTCTGATTGGGGGGGGGGATGCGGGGAAAGCTGAAAACAGGGCTCTGATTGGTGACCGGGGGAGCATGCCCAACACAGGGCTCTGATTGGGGGACGCTTGCCCAACACAGGGGTTTGATTGGGCAAGCGTGCCCAACGCAAGAGCTCTGATTGGACAAAGGGGCCCAACGCTGGGCTTTGATTGGAGGACATCCCCCAACGTGGGGGCTCTAATTGGGGCCCACCAGCAGGGGAACCTCGCCGTTGCCACATGGTGATGTGGCACAGCTGAGGGAGGAGGGAGGGGGGGGGGACACACCCTGAACAGAATCGCTCTAACCCAGAAACGGTGCCAGCGTTAATCTGGGTGAGTTAGAGCACAGCAGGCAGGCAGTGGTGTCCTGTGGTCCGCGCTGTGGCCCACGCCTGTGGCAGGATCTGGTCTGCAGCCTCCCGGGCTCTTTGATCTGATCTCAGTTCAGTGCTGTGCAGGTAATACCCCTGAGTGCGCTCTCTTACCTGGTTCCAGGTAAGCATACCATTGTATGGGAAAGTGTTAGCAAGGCAAACAATAGCCCTGAATAAGGGCACTTGGCAAACAGACATGTACTGCAATACAGAGACAAGGGGGTGAGCCAGAGTCTGCGGTTTCTTCTCTCTCCCTTCGTCTGTCTCTTTTTCTCTCCGTCTCTCTCTCTCTGTCTCTCTATCTCTGTCTCTTTCTCTCTCCCTCTCTGTCTCTTTCTCTCTCTCTGTCTCACTCTCTCTAACATTCTCTCTCTCTCTCTCTCTCTCCTTTAACATTCTCTCTGTCTCCCTCTCTCTCTCTCTCTCTCTCTCCTTCTCTAACATTCTCTCTCTATCTCTCTCCTTCTCTAACATTCTCTCTCTGTCTCTCTCTCTTGCTCTCTGACATTCTCTCTCTCTCTCTCTCCTTCTCTAACATTCTCTCTCTGTCTCACTCTCTCTAACATTCTCTCTCTGTCTCTCACTCTCTTGCTCTCTAACATTCTCTCTCTGTCTCACTCTCTCTAACATTCTCTCTCTGTCTCTCACTCTCTTGCTCTCTAACATTCTCTCTCTGTTTCACTCTCTCTAACATTCTCTCTTTGTACTCTTTATTATTTTGTATTTATTGACATTTTGGTCACATTTCTTGATAAGCTCATAAATGACAGCTGAAGACTGCTGTCCCTATATGAAATGCTTTACTGTTGTTTAATCTGCAAGTGAACCAGCAACGGTGTATACAGCTAATTATCTAATTTAGCCAGGGTAACTGGTGACAGCATAAACCTGTATACACGCCAGCCCTCCGGGAACACAATTGCCCACCCCCGAGTCAGGCTAATACAACTGCCACAAGGCCAGTATGGGAACAAGCCTCTGTGCTATAGGTACAGGTAGCTGCCAAAATGAAGGAAACGCTTGAGTAAATGAGGGATACTGGCGGCTCTGTTATGGTGCGGGGTGCATTTTTCTGGCATTGATTAGCCATGGATCAGGATCCCTCAGAGGGCAAGGTAAACACCAATAAACACATAGTGATCACCTTCATCCTACGGTGAAGCATTTCTGTCCTGATGGGAGAGAAAGGCAGAGAGGGGGAGAGAAAAAAGGTGTGAGAGAGGGGGAGAGAGAGAGACAGTGGAGGACAGAGAGAGAAAGGCTGAGAGGGAGAGAGAAAAAGGCAGAGAGGGGGCGAGAGAGAGACAGTGAGGGACAGAGAGAAAAAGACTGTGAGAGAGACAGAGAGGGACAGAAAGAGAAAGAAAGTGATAGAGACAGAGAGATAAAGACAGTGAGGGACAGAGAGATAAAGACTGAGAAGGAGAGAGAAAAAGGCAGAGAGGGGGAGAGAGAGACAGTGAGGGACAGAGAGAAAAAGACTGTGAGAGAGACAGAGAGGGACAGAAAGAGAAAGAAAGTGATAGAGACAGAGAGATAAAGACAGAGAGGGACAGAGAGATAAAGACAGCGAGAGAGACAGCAAGGTGGTTGAGAGGCATGCTGGGTACTCACGTGGGTGCGGCCTGGCTCAGGGCCAGGACCAGGCACAAACACAGGTTGTGGTAGAGTGGGCTCATGGTGAGTGGACCCAGGCCAGCGGGGGAAGTGTCTCTGCTGGAGAGGCTGGGCTTTATATTGTGCCGCGAGTGGGTGTGACGAAGTAGCTCGTCACTAGTGAGCGGCAAGGTGAAACACACACCGTTTTCTCAGTTGGGCCCTCATGCACACCATTTTCAGTCCGTTTCAACACCTCATTCATTTAGCCATTTATTCAAACAGCTAGCTAGCTAAAATACTACCGAAAAGATTATCACTAAACATTTAGCACGCTAACTGTACATTCGCAAAGTGCACACGCGAACACAGTTACGCTATAAATATGATAAAAGCATACACATACACACCTTGTATTTTGCATTACAAACATCTTTTATTTTACTTAGCATTCTTTATGGAGGAGCTGCACATTACTTTGTTGCTTCCGGGTTGGTTACTGCTGCGCCAGCACTTCTTGATTCCTACAGGTAGCGTAGGACCCAAACTGAGCCAGAGAAAACCCATTGAAGTTAGGGGTTTTCCATGGAAATTATATTGCATTGTGAAAAGTGAAAGTGCATGATTATAATATTTAGGTGGCATGTTCCTCATAAATGTTATTCTGCACTATAAAGTAATAGAAATGGAAAACAATAATATGATGAAGATGATTGATTATTGGGAAACCCATGTTTTTGTGTTGGATTGGTTGGGGGGAGGGGCTACCTGTATAAAGTAGCTCTGCCTCTGCCTCAAAGGGGAGAAGCTGGGATTTAAGTGGGAAAAGGTCCTGTAATGTGGAGGGCCAGATTGGTAGAAAAAAGATTAGTGTTTGTGAACGTTTACCTTGTTTTTGTGAGTTTAAGTTGTTGTTCTCACGTGCACAGACCCAGCTCCTGTTTGGACACGGTTCGTGAGAAACGGCAGCAGGCCAGAAAGCACTGGTCATTCTCAGTCGACGCACCGCCATCACAGTGCTTGTTAACAACCTCTGCCGCCACCTGCTGGCCTGAATGTGAACTGACGAACGCTTCCTTCCCCATAACGCAGTCACACCTGATGTGAAAATGATAATGATAATAATAATAATAATAATAATAATAATAATAATAATAATTGTATTAATAATAATAATAATAATAATAATAATAATAAGTTGTATTTAAACAGCACCTTATCTTCGAATCCAGAGCACTTAACAACACAGTATTAAGCTCACTGCAATTTAATTCCATTTGAAATACATTTTACATTTTAAGCATTTAGCAGACGCTCTTATCCAGAGCGACTTACAAGATGTGCATTAATACATGGTATGAACAATCATAGTTCACGCAGGAGATCAGTGCAGTAATACAGCGATAGATATCATTGTAGGCAGCTGCATATCATACCTGTAACACTGGGAAGGAAAAGGTTAGTAATTATTATTATTTTTTTAATAGGAAGTTTTAAACAAGTATACAAATACAAAAAACAGTATTAAACATGTAGGCAGTGGTGATGACAATTGGCTAGATGTACAGTAGTGGAGTAGTGGTAGTGGAGTCTGAACAGGTGGGTTTTAAGAAGATCGTAAGTGATTCCGCGGCCCTGACCGAGTGCGGAAGATCGTTCCACCACCGGGGGGGGGGTCAGAACAGAGAAGAGGCGAGACCGCGAGGAGCGGCTGCCGGGTCCCCGGAGGGATGGGACAGTCAGTTCGTCCGCGGGAGCCGAATATAGTTATGCTTGACTTCTTCAATGTCTTAGTCTTAACACTACGTATGTAATATTTTTCTGGCCACTGGGGCTTTTGTGGGGCACTTCCGACTTTGAATGAAAGCACAGAGCGGAGGTTTTCCCCGCTCACTTCTCGTCACGATTCAAGCGAGAAGATTTTCGTTCCGTTCGTCATCGCATTTAATTTGAGGTTAATTTGAGATTTAAGGTAAGATAATTAATTATTGCCGAGAAAATAGTTATGTCAAGTTATGTTTCTTGACAATGTAGATCAAAGTACCTAATATTTGATGTAACTTTTTCTGGCTATTTCGTTAGCGACCTAGCCGTCTACTGTACCTGTAAAGTACCGTACTGTAGCTACTGGCGACCTGCCGTGAATAAAATGAATAATGAATAAAATGCTACGATTTTTTAAATTGCTAGTCTGACATACAAGCTACGAGTAGTTTTATTGTCCCAACTGACCTTTACAGTTGTACAGTATTTTCCACAAGTTGACTTGCTTCGTCTATTTGACAATGACAAAATTATAAGAAATTGGATAATAACACCAGTGCTATAATTATAATGGCTAAACATAAATATTAAATTGTTTAAATAATATTTAATAAGCTACATCCCAGGCTTGAATTATAGAAGGACAGGATTTATTAATACATTCAACAGAGCTTTCAGACAAATATTTTTGGAATGATTAAGAACTTTCGTACTTTTTATAGTTTTTCGTAATTATATATGGTTGCTCCCAACATGTAATTTACAGTTTCGGGTGTTTTGTTTTATTATTTGCTATTGCTCTGGGTACATCATTTTAATTTGTGTGAAATGTCATTGTGATTGTGTAAGTATATTAGTTGTTTGTTGTTGTATATAGTTCAGATAAAGAGGATGCATATTTATTTGTGAAAGAAATTGTACTCGATAAATCAATGAGTTTGGTGCATTTTTGTACATCAGTATCAGTATGAGTGCAAGACAGATATTATAATGTATGAGCAAACAGCTACTGTTGGTACCAGTTCATTTAAAAAATAAAGAATCTATGACAATTATGTATTTAGACTGTCAAATATAATTTAATTACATGAAGATTCCAACCGCCGCTCAAGAACAGGTGAGAGGGTGTCCTCAATTGTGTAACTAATCATTAAGTAATTATAAGGGGCATTTCTACATTTATTAAGGAGGGAGCTACTGAATACACAATCATTGATGATACATTGTTTTCTAGGTACACATTATATTCCTGAAGTTGTTAAGAATGAAAACGATGCTCTTTAAAATAATTTAAATATGTATATATGTACATGAGTCCTCCTGACTGGGAATCGAACCCCAGACAAAGAGAAAATGAGAATTAAAATTGCAATATTCCTGTTGGCTGTCAGAGAGGGTGTGTACCAGCAGCCCCAAAAAAACATGCCTCAATCCTATTGGCTGTCAGTCCATTACAGCTATATACTCCTGGCCCCCGGCAAGCGTGTCAAATCTGAGCGCCGCGCCGACACACAAGACAAACACCCTCCCGGCCGTGAGCTAGAGAGAGATTTACACACAGAGAGTAAGCTGATGTAAGAGCATTTTGTTTGTTTGTAGCTGGGTCAATGTCAATTCTCCCCGCTGTGTTTGCTAACCGACGAGCCCGCGACCACGGCAACAGTGATCCGGGAATCGCCGCGTCCCTAGCGGCCGTGACCTGTGCGGTGTTTACCTTCACAAACCTCGCTGTTTGCATTCGGGGGACCGGTCAGCTTGGTATCTGCGTGGACGTGCGCACGTGTAACAGAAGCAGGCGTCCGGTCACCAGTGAGGAGGACGACGAGGAGGAACGCGCGACAGGAGGTAGTCCAGACGTTATATAACAGTCACTCGTGCGTTACAAGCATTTAGCAGATGCTCTTATCCAGAGCGACCTACAAAGTTTACATTACTTTACATGGAAGCCATTTATACAGCTGGATATGTATTTAAATAATTCAGGTTAAGTACAGCGGCAGTGCCCCACCTGGGAATCGAACCTGCAACTTTCGCGTTACAAAATAAATTCTCTAACCACTATACTACACTGCCGAGTGAGAGAGACAGAGAGACGTTAGCTGTAAACTCTGATGATCGGGCACAGAGAATTCGGCATGGAAAGAATTACATTGTGGACGAGGTTTGTAGTTATTTTATAGGTTAGTTTTTTACGATTGCGTTGACTTATTTTGCACAGCAGAATTTCAATGTACAAAACTCAAAATACAAAGTGCCAAACTGACTTGCAGAATTCTTGCCTTAAGACACTACATCCTATGCTGACATAAAGTGCAAAACTGTTTTTTATTTTTTATTGCCAAGACACATTTCTTGAAATTATGCTCCATTTCACAAACTCTAAACACAAATGCATAACTGCACACTTATCTTCACAAACTTCAAACTTCAATGTCAAAACCAAACTCTGCACTCAAAACCATGTAATCTTACATCTAAACCAAACTTTGCCTTCAGACATCACACAAAAGCCATACACATACAGTACAAAATAGCCATTACACACTGGTGAGATCAATTCAAAACACTACCTTAAAAACCTGTTACTGCAATGAATAATGGCGCTTATGGTTTCCCCCCTGAACAACCTCTTCACATGAACACAATATAAAGACACAACACATGTATACATTTGCAACATTTTTAATTCCTGAATGTTTTGGTGCTATGATAAACCTTTGCATATAATATTCTCTAATTTGGCACCAGTATTTTTATTTTGACTGCTATATTAGATTTTGAACCCAAAATGAGCAGTTGCCTTAAGCCATTCTGTATTAAGAGTTTTGCACATTGAAACTCTGTTGTGCAAAATGAGTCAAAGCAATCGTAAAAAACTGTAACAGGTACCCAATTACAATAAGGATTGGGAGTTTTGATGAAATTCCCATAAAAGACAAAGAAAGTGTTTTAATACTGTATGAAATAGAGACTCGGCTACATGTAGGCTACACACGTAGAGAACATTCAAATGGGAACAGTGTTAGTGAAGGGTTCTGGTGGGTTTGTAATGGTATAATGGTGTTATGGTGGTTCTGGTGTCTCAGTGAAATCCAGCATCAATGACAACAAACTGTCTTGAAACTGAATTAGCAAAAGACAGAAGTGTTGTTGGTTGGCTCGAAGCTTGACTAAGTTGCCATGTATAGACATTCCATTTGATGGCCATTCTCGACTGTATCGATCGGCTACAATCGGCTCTTCTAAATCGAATTTGTTTTCGTGCGCCTATTCCTGTTAGGGATTACACTGATCGGACCCAAATGCAGACACGGACACTGAGGATTAGGTAAAGTGAAGGTATTTATTATAAACAGGGACTGGGGTTGGGAAGCGATGGTGAGGGCAGACGAAGGAGGCAGGCAGGACAGGCGGGTAAGCGGGCAGGCAGGCAGTCATAAATTCTGCATCCAACTGACTAAGATCAAGCAGACCAATCAGGTGTTCCTTGGGAATACTATTACACACAAACCTAATCATAATTGAAATATTTTCCACATTGCATCTGTCTCTAGTTCCATCACTTTTAATGCTAAACCCCACATGATCTGCAGTATTATATTTCTGTTTGACCACATTTAATACTAAATTAGCTAGTGTGTCAATTATTTCATTTAGCATGTTTTTGGATGTGTATTTTGAATTTTGAGGAATACTTTCAATTTCATTAAGTTTGGGGTCCTTCGCTAGAGTACATTCAAAAAGTAGAGAAATCCTGTTCATCATCAACATCACTATGTGCCCTTTCCAGGCTGCCACGAAGAGGAAGCTCATTAACCGCAAGGAACTTAACTACTTCTCCAATGCTTTTGATATCATATCAATTTTTTTCTAACTGGGAGGTTTGCAGTAGTTTCCCCAGTTGTCTCCGTTTGTTGCATGTGAGACCAGGCTAAAGCACTCTTCAAATTATATTGGCTAGATGCGTGCTTGCGGAATCCTTTGTCTTTCTCCAATGCAGTTCTCCAATTATTAAATCCGTGCTTGTCGCTGTCATTAGATGCACCAAATTTGCGACAGGGGAAACAGAAGCATGCATCTAGCTTTGCAGAGTACTCCAGCCATGGTCTCCCACGGTGCCAGTCTGGGTTGAAAGCGCGTGCAGTCTGGTCAAAGTTACGCTTAGGGAAAACGAGGGTGGGCTGCGACGGTGCAAGGCTGTTCGAGCCATGGCTATTATCAGCCGCTGCGGCGCCTCCAACACTGTCTGTGGGCGTAGTGCATGGGGTAATCGGATCGTGGGGTGCAGTGCTTGGGCAACCGGGCTGCGAGGCAGCTGCTTGGGAGGTATTGGGTCGAGGAGCAGTCGCATGAGACACCGTGGAGCCTACCTCTGTTGACTGCTGCCTCGAAACAGTAGCATTGGCGCTGCGAGGTGTAACAACCAGAAATCGGTGCATGATGACAGAGAAAGGGAGAGAGAAAGAAAAGCACCGCGAAAGAAACACTAAAAACGAAATAAAAATTGCAATTGCAAATTATTCGAAATAATATTTATAGTGATCCCAACCACCACTACTGAATGCAACTTGCAAGTAGCATATACATCTATCTAACGCCAGTATTTAAAAATCAGGGGCCGTGTGTATCAAGCCTCTCAGAGTAAAAAAAAAATTCTCAAGTGTAACTTAAGTGTAAGAATTGGTGACTTTTACTCCTACACTCAAATTGGAGCTGGAGCTCTCTTAACTCGGCTAGGAGTAGACAAGGTGGCACAGTTGCGGAGACGGAGACGTGCTCGCACCTTCCGGACAGGAATAATGTTTTAGAAATGTTTGATGATGCAGAGTTAATCAAACTTTATCGCTTAGATCATCAGGGAATCATCTTTGTCACTGATCTTGTGCGGGATGTAGTTAAATATCGCCAGCAACTTTGAGAAGTAGCGCAGTTACCGCAGAGATGCAAGTTATTTTAACACTGCGCTTAAAGGTCAAATAATTGTAATATCTTGTTGTTCATCAGCAGTATTGTAATATGAAACAAATGTGTCTCATAAATAATGAAATAAATAAGACTACGAACCAGTGCCAGATGTTGCCTTCTTGAAACCGGAGATTTTCCTGACGCGCTTTGGATAGAACATTGTAGGCCTACCATTTGTTTCGCTTTCCCCCGAATGGCGGAGGCGAAACCTCCATTTGTTGTCTGCGATCTGCCTGCATGCCTCTTTTTTATGACGACCTGTGTCGTTGTGTTGTGTGGGACAAAATGTTCCCTTAATTAGTCCTTTTTCGACTCTACCTCCTCTACAATCCAATTCGGTTTTATTTTCACATCCATTTTGCTTAGCCTAACATTAGCCAACAAGGCATATTTTATAATGAGTGTCGGTTCAACTTTATTGGAAACTTGTGTTGACCATCAAAGAATACAGATTTTCCAAAAAAGATTGGTTCTTCCCAGCGTTGCCAACCATCCGTAAATTTACGGACAGTCCGTAAAAAAATCTTAATTTCACCTTCTCCGTAAATCCGTAAAAAAGTTCCCAAAAATGTCCCGTTTCAACAGGCTACAGAATGATCGAAAAGTCTCTCCGCTGTATAACTGCTGCATAGAGACTTTTCGATCACCCTATACATCCTTCGATGCTAAATTTCTGACTGCTGTCAAATTTTCCTCCTAGTTACGAAAATGTTGTTCAGCTAAAGTTTGATGAAGAGCGTAGATAGGTCAATGTACCCGAATGGAATATTGACTTTGGCAATACTTGGCGTGGGGGGCGGAGCATTTGGTGGGGGAATTGCCCCCCCGTGCCCGTCTAGAACTGGCCCAGATGTGGCATGCAAGTTAGTAGATTCATTGGCTTGTGGCGACCGTGTTGTTTTTACCTAAACGTCTGAATTGCAAATCTGATGTGTGAAAGTCCATAGATATACGGTTCATGAGAAGATGTCATTTAAGCAATATGTAACAGTATGGTGGACTTTATGGGTCTTTGAAGCAAATGTGTTCCCTCTCAGGAGTCAAAACCAGATCATCAGAGTTGGAAAGTCGATCTCTTTAAAGCCTTCACCACTGAGCACTGTGTTTATATATGATTTGTTTATTGTGTCCCCGTTGGGTAAAAATGTATTGCATCCCAAAAACCAGCACGGGCATTACAAGGGCAAGGAACGGGACAAGCAGGGCCCACTTTCACCATTTAGCCACTTGGCTACATTCATAACATTTAACATTTTAAGCACATAGCAGACGCTCTTATCCAGAGTGACTTACACAATGTGCATTAATACATGGTAGGAACAATCATAGTTCGCGCAAGAGATCAGTGCAGTAATACAGTGATAGACATTGTTGTAGGCAGCTGCATACCATACCTTCTAACACTGGGAAGGAAAAGGTTAGTAATTATTATTATTTAAAAAAATAAGAATTTAAATGAGGAGTAAGCAGGGATACATATACAAAAAGTATACAAAAAGATGACATGCCTCTACTTTACCCTCGCTATTCGGGTTTAAATCACGTTCGGTTGGTTTAGCCCCTTTTTCTAAAAACTCCAGGAAGCGTCCAGTGGGGTTTAAAAGCCTTTGCTCATGAGACTAACGTGCAAGATTAAGGAAGGAAGCTTCACTGGAAGTTGTTGAGCTTTTCCTGGGCCAGGCTGAGGCGTTCCTGGCGGCCCTGCATGTCGATGCGCCGGCGGCTGATGTCTGAATCCTCCCGCAGGATCTCTCGGACGTCTGCCCCGTCCATCAGGTTCAGCATCTCGCCACACAGGAGTTGAGCTGCCTCCTTCAGCATGAAGAGTGAGATCAGCATGGGAACCTGGTCTGCCATCCGCTGGGCCACGATCTGGAAGGGGGACGGATCGATGCAGGATGAGGAGAGGGACAGTCAGTGCTCACAATCACAGCTTCAGCAGAACGGATCCTCACAATCACAGCTTCAGCAGAACGGATCCTCACAATCACAGCTTCAGCACAGTGGATCGTCATCTACAGTTAACTAGACCAAAGTCAATCAACCTTTTCTTTAGCTTTGGCTCACAATTAAAAGCAAATGTTCTCTCAAATGTTTTTTTGTGTGAGTGTGTGAACACAGCACCACAAAAAATAACAGCACATCAAGATAGTTTGGCAGCTTTGTTGAGATGTTGAGTAATAATAATTCATGTTAGATGGGGGGGAATGTATTTGATCCTGAAGTGCCAAATACAATTGCAAAATGAGGATATGAAAAACAAAAAGGAGAACAGAAATCAGATATCAATTTGTATTCATTGGTTTTGTATTCGAGTTTAGCTATTTTGTGTTTGCATTTCTCCTAATGCTTTTGTACTTTCCTATTTGTTCTGTTAGGCACTTCAGGTTCACAATAATAATAATAAATGATAAAAATAATACATTTCATTTATCAAGCGCCTTTCAGGACACCCAACACCACTTTAGAGGGAAATTGGGACACGGTACAGAGCATAAACAATAAAATAGAGAATTAGGTTAGAAAAGACATTCATAAGGGACAGGGGAGAAAAAAGAGAAGATATATAATAATAATAATAATAATAATAACACTACTGCTAATAATGATAATAACTAAAAATGACTGAATGAATGAAAGTGTGGAAGTGCATGTATAGTTATGTACTATGTGTACGCTTGTCTGAATAAGTGGGTGTTGAGCAGTTTTTTTGAATGAAGCGAGGGAGCGAGTCCGAGGTGCGAATGTGGGGAGGAAGGGTGCTCCAGAGTTTAGGAGCAGCACAGCTAAAAGCCCGATCACCAAGTGAGGAGAGGCGTGAGGAGGGAACGGTGAGCAGGCGAGCAGGAGGGTGTGTAGTCTAGGAGAATCAGAGAGATAGGTGGGTGCTAGGTCATGGGGAGCTTTGCATGTAAGCAAGATTTTGAATTGGATTCACAATTGAACTGGGAGCCAGTGGAGTTTGTGGAGAACTGCAGTGATGTGGTCATATGGTTTTGTGTGTGTCAGGATTATAGCAGTGGAGTTTTGAATGAGCTGAAGTTTGTCGAGGGCTCTGTTTGGGATGTCTGTGAGTAGTGAGTTACAGTAATCCAGACAGCATGTAACAAAAGTTTCTGTGTTGGAGTAGGTGAGAGAGGGCCTGAGTTTGGAAATGTTATGGAGGTGGAAGAAGGACGTTTTTTGTGATGTTCTTAATGTGTGGTTCAAATGAAAGTGTAGAGTCGAGAGTGGTACCAAGGCTCTTGACTTGAACAGAGACAGGGACAGGGAAATGTTGAGATGTTGAGATGAGGAGTTTTAGACAGAGTAGATTTGGAGCCGACAAGCATGATTTCAGTCTTGCTACTGTTTAGATTTAGGAAATTGTGGGTCATCCAGGTTTTGATGTTGTGCAGGCAGTTAGTGAGAGAAAGGGGGGGGAGGGGAGGGGAGGAGAGTTTGGAGCTGATGGTGTGTGAATGTGATGTTGTGAAATGTGTGTCGTCGGTGTAACAGTGAAAACTGATGTTGTGACGTCGCAAGATCAGAAAAGGGGAAGGATATAAGTGATGAAGAGTAACAGACCCAGCAGGGAGCCTTGTGGGACACCTCTAGTGACAGGAGCAGAAACAGATTTGACATTCTTGAGGGAGATGTAATGTTGTCTGTTGGACAGGTAGGACTTGAACCAGATCAGTGCAAGACCAGTGACACCAAGGCTAGCTAAAACACTTGCATTTGTTTATAAAATAGAGTCTTAAGCTGAGAACAAATGTTGATTGAATTCAGGCCATAATTTCAGCATAGGTCCCGGACCTCTGTGAGGATTCTTTTTGCAATAAACAGTAGCTTTCGTAACTTTGCATATCAGTAAGGCGTGACACAAATACATTTTCAAACTTGCTGGAGGATGACAACTGTTTTTCATACCCACAAAACATTCACCCTTTCATGAAGTCTCTCACCCACCTTATAATAGGATACCATCTTCTCAGGGCAGTTGGACCGGTCCACCATGTCTCGGTCATCAACAGCATCTGTCCCATCCTCTGAATCAACTGAAGGTCTGTCTTTGTTTGTTTGTTTGCTGTAGTCAATCGGTGAATCATAAGTCTCCTTCAAGCTTTTTTTATAGAGAGCATCCTGAGTATAGACCAGTTGCTCCATTTTGATCTGCTCCTCAATCCTCTCCTCCACTTTGGCCTCCTGCTTTGAATGGATATTTTCGATTTTGTCCTTCAGGTGATGGGGTGGGGAAATAGAAGCAAAGACGAATCAATCAAACCTTGTGTCCATATCTTTTTTGGGAAAATATATTTATTGTTAAATTAAAAACCTTTTACTCTGTAATTTTATTAGTATAAAATAATATATTTTCCCTCTTTTTTAAGCATACAATATACTGACAACTGCCAAAATAATAATTTAGCAAATGAGGGATACAAAGTATATTGAAAGCAGGTGTTTCCACACAGGTGTGGTTCCTAAGTCAAATAAGCAATTAACATCCCATCATGCTTAGTTAGGGTCATGTATAAAAATGCTGGGCAGACCCAGCTGCCTGTGAAAATTACCTTTGAGACATGCAGAAGATAAGGATATCGACTGAAGCAACGGTCAGCCGTATCAGTATAGGTTTTCAGGACAATATCTGGGGAAACAAGAAGATACAGAATAAAAAAAAAACGATCCCCCTGTCTAGGCACAAACAGAAGAAATACATAATTGCAAATGTAGTGCGCGTATGACAATAGTGGTTCTGTGCGGCTCAGTTGGTAGAGCACAGCGTTGGCAACGCTTAGGTTGTGGGTTCAATTCCCACTGGGACCACATATACAGAAAAAATTTATGCATTCACTACTGTAAGTCGCTTTGGATAAAAGCATCTGCTAAATGGCATATATTACAATAGAGGATAATAAATGAAGAATGAAGGTCTTTGGACCATTTGTTTCTTTACAATGCATTTTCGCAGGAGAGGTTAAACCTTGTGGTACCTTTTATGGTCTTCATTGTGCATATGGCCGGCCCCTTGAGTTCTGCAACAATTTCCTGAGCGACCTCCTCAAACACTTTGTAGTTGGTGAAACCCGGCAGCTCTCTTCCTCTGTGTCTGTGTTCATATTCCTTCACCACTTTCTGCATTTCATTGTGAACTGCGTTAACAGAGTGAGGAAAACACACGTACAAAATGAAACAATTGTTACAAAGTGACAAAATACTCAACTTGCGACCACTGCTCCCCTTCCCTGATGCAGTTTTTCCTTGTTTGCCCTATGCCGACATGATTTACGATGCCGTTTCTGTGACTGACGCACCCTGCAGTTCGGGCGCCAACTATTTGACCTCTTTCAAAAATCTGTTAGATCTCTCATGTTACTGAACAAACAAAGTGTTGATTTTAAACCATCTTTTACAGTAGAAGCACATTGGTAATTAGTATTGACATTAATATGAAGCACATGTGTAGACTCCTTTTTCATTGCGTTTTAGTTGCTTCAAAATCCGAGTAATTTTTCACAATTAGTAGCCAGATAATACAGCACTAAATAAATACATTGTGAGATTGTGTCCGATTTAGAAGGAAAAAAAGGCAAACTGGATGAGGCCCAGGACACGAAGCGTCTGAACGGTGGATGTTTTATTATTTTACATCTTTCGTTGGCTCCATCCAGAGTGTCCTTCCACTTTGCGAATTCAGCCCGCATTTCATAGTACATGTTCTCTCCACTGGTGGTCTCGCCCGAAGACAAGTCCTCAATTTTTCTGTTGAAATCGGTCAGTGTCTGGAAATGAAGAGAGAAGGGTAAAGATGGGAGGGGAGGACTTTGTCTCTCAAATATGCACCAGTCATACCCATGGATTTTGGTACACTGTACTGTACACATACGTTCACCATACATGTATGAATAACAACAATAATAATAATAATGGTGTACTGTGAGTCGAATATTCCAGCGGCTCCCAAACATTTAAAACTCAAATCCCCCTACTCAAGATTCTTTCCTATATAAAATGGTTAACATTTGACACGTTTATCCAATACCCACTACAGGTAGCAGTGCAGCAGCTATAGTTCATGGAAACATGTCTAAATCATGATGTCATTGTTTCGTGGATCTATAAACGACATGTAGCTATTTAGTTCAATGTGACTATTGAACAAATACAATGATCACAATATTACCAAGGATGTGTAAATCAGGCAAAATTTATTTTATATGAAAGTCTATAATGTGTGATTCATGAAATATGGAAATATACACAAACATATTCTTAAAAGGGATTTTTTTCCCTTCATTTAGCATTTTTCCCCTAGGACTCCTGGTGGTGAGTGTGTAACGCAGTTAGTGGTGAGTGACAGATAGAGGTGAGTGATACAGGTAGAGGTGAGTGTGTAACACAGGTAGAGGTGAGTGACAGATAGAGGTGAGTGATTAACACAGGTAGAGGTGAGTAACACAGGTAGAGGTGAGTGACAGATAGAGGTGAGTGATTAACACAGGTAGAGGTGAGTAACACAGGTAGAGGTGAGTGACAGATAGAGGTGAGTGACACAGGCAGAGGTGAGTATGTAACACAGGCAGAGGTGAGTGTGTAACACAGGTAGAGGTGAGTGGCACAGGTAGAGGTGAGTGACACAGGTAGAGGTGAGTGACACAGGTAGAGGTGAGTGTGTAATGCAGGTAGAATGTCCATGTGTCCATGCTCACAGTAATGAGGAAGCTCTTCCTCTGATAGGGGTCCAGTGGTGGCCCTTTCTCACACTCGCTCAGTTCCTTCCTGGTGTCCCACAGCTGCTTCCTCACTTGTTCAGATATGAGTGGCAGTGAGCTCTGAGGGAGGAAAGGAACAGTGAAGGCTAAAGCAATACGAATATTGTGCCTTACCATGGCTCTCAACTGTAATGTTGTCCTAAATTAATTCACTATGAATTCTTGTTTTAGTACTATAAAAGTACTGTATTACTATATAAAAGTACTATATTAAAAATAAGAAATTCAGCTGCTTGTATTACATAAGAAACATATAATAACAAAACATTCATATTATTTGTATGGCTGGCAGTGTAGTATAATGGTTAGGGAGTTAGGCTTGTAACTCAAAGGTTCAATTCCCAGGTGGGGCACTGCTGTTGTACCCTTGAGCAAGGTACTTAACCATTGCTTCAGTAAATTATCCAGCTGTATAAATGGATTTGTGTAAAGAAATTCAGTCGCTCTGGATAAGAGCGTCTGCAAAATGTCTAAAATGTAATGTAAATGTAAGAATGTATTCATGTATGTGTAGCTATGTAGGTTTGTTTCCCCACCCAAAGTAACATGATGTATACAGTATAATGCTCTTGTTTTATGCCACTCCCATATGATATGACTCAGTAGAACCATATGCACATCATGCATGGGTAATATGCAGTAAGCATGTTGCCTTTATTAAAGCAAAAAACACTTAAATTATATACAGTATATTGTGGCATCCCAAGGGGCTGCCCAAGGAAATGGCTGCCTGGCCCTTCAATTGAGTGGAGCCACGGGAACCGGAAAAGACTACATTTCCCAGCAACCTGATTGAAGTCAAGCGATTGGGACTAGGAACAGCTGAAGACCATTTAGGGGCCTATTTAAAGGACTCTTGTGTGTCACACTAGGAGGGAGTAGGTTGGTGGCTTTGGAGAGTGTTGGAAGACAAGTGTTGGAAGACAAGTGTTTTGGATAGTTTGGTTAGTGTTTGAATTGGATTGTTTGAGGACCGTTTGAGGCTTGTGTACCAATGTTTGGACTGGATTGAGGAACTGGATTGGGATTGGATTTTGGATTACGGATTACGGATTACAACGACAAGTAAGGATTGTGGACTTTGTGTGTTTTTTACAATTACCCAACCCCTTTGTGTTGTCAAGATTTGTTAGATTTGTTAGCTGAATATAACTGCCATGCAAGAGTAGCCAGGAGGAAGCCTCTGCTGTCTAAAAAGAACCATGCTGCCTGTTTTAAGTTTGCCAGAGACCACCTGGACAAACCTGAATGTTTCTGGAAGTCTGTTCTCTGGACAGATGTGGACATCACTGCACACTAGACAAACTTCACTGGACTATTCTCATCTACAAATCCATTCTTGGACTGATCTGGTACCTGTCATCTCTCCCAAAAAAATCTGATCCTGCCTACAAAACCAGATCCCCCAGCTACATCCAACTAGTGACCCCCAAAGTTAGCACTACTCTGGGCCGCTCCTCATTTCAGCATGCTGCAGCCTCCGTCTGGAATGAGCTGCAAAAAACCCTGAGATTGGACAATTTTGTATCAGTTCCTGTTTTTAAGTCTCTGATCATGGACGTTTTCACAGACTCATGCTCCTGCTACAATTGATTGTGGAGTATTGTGTCTTGTTTATCTTTAATGCGTGTGTGTATGTGTATTTTAAATTCCTGTTTGTCCAATTTTATTAGGCCTTTATTATAAATTAGAATTTGTTCTCAATTCACATTCCTGGGTAAAGATTGGTTAAATACAAATAAATGAGACCAAAATCTACCTTTTTGGTCACAATCAACCATGTCTGATGAAAACCCAACACTGCCCACCACTAAAGGAACCTTATCCCTACGGTCAAGCATGGTGGCAGGAGTGTCATGGTCTGGGGCTGCTTTTCTTCCTCTGGGCCCGGACAACTCAACATCATTAAGGGAACCATGAATTCTGAGGGATATCAGAGAATTCCTGAACAGAATGTCAGGCCATCGGTCTGAAAGCTAAAACCTGGCCCGAAAGTGGGTGTTCCAACAAGACAGTGATCCAAAGCATTCAAGCAAATCTACCAAAGAATGGCTCAGGAGAAAGAAGTTTTGTGTTTTGGATTGGCCAAGTCAAAGTCCTGACATAAATCTAATCGAGATGCTGTGGCAGGCCCTGAAGTGTGCTGTTCATGCCAGACAGCCCTCAAACATCACTGATAGGGTTGATAGGGTTCTGTAAGGAGGAGTGGGTGAGAATCCCTCAAAGAAGATGCCAGAGTCATGGCTATAGGAGACATCTGCTTCAAGTCATCGCTGCTAAAGGAGGTGCCACAAGTTATTGATTGAAGGCGTTCACATTGGGATTTTTGAACAAAAGGATATCTGAGTTTTTGTTAAATAAAAAATGAAAATATATCATATTGTGTCCTTTATTTGGGATATCTTCATGAAGAATTTGAGGTTTAGATAAAGATTTTTTAGGGTTCTTTTTCTATAATATATGAAAATAATAAACCCTGTAGTGTTCAAATACTTTCAAACATCACTGTATATATATACACACAGAGACAGGGGGTACACAAAATAATGTAAACACCAAATTATTCATATTTTTAGGTAACAAAAACACAATTAAAAAGGAGTCTATTAACATGTGCTTATATTACCGTGTGTTTCTAATAAACCAATGTGTTTTAAAATAAACACTTTAATGTGCAAATTTCTACAGTAACAGGAGAGATCGAACAGATTTTTGAAAGAGGTCAAATAGAATTGCAGGGGCGTCAGTCACAGAAACGATGAGTGTCGGCATAGAGCAAACAAGGAAATAGTGCATCGGGGAAGGGGAACAGCGGTCGCGAGTCAGAGCTCACTAAGGGCACAGCATGCAAATATGTTCCGCTTCAACTGCAATGTGTTATGTGTAGTGAGCTATTGAAATGTAGTCTTTGTGGCATTCAAGGGATGTAAAGGAAATGGGTTATGTTGTATTGGCAGTATGACCATCCCCAGCAAGCAAGCTTTTGAGGTGCAAAGTGACGTTCACACGGGCTAGACTCACTTTGATGTGATTCACCAGGTTGTGCGTCAGTTTAGAAGCAAGACACTGAATGGTTGCTTTCTCCTGCTTCAAAAAGACACTGGGGGTGGAAAAAAATTAGAGTGACTAATCAAGCAATATTCTGCATACCATTTGTAAAGAATCATAATACAGATTAAGTTTAAACAATGTTAAATACTTCAATGCAAAGGAAAAATAGCAACACCTTAACTATGTAATTATCCCCCATCTCCTCCCTGCAGGCCTGTCAACCAGCCGGCACGGCCACAGACAGGATCACATACTATGTGCAGGTGCTTGTTGACTTAAAGACTGATTATAATGGATGCAGTGCATTTAAGTATCGCCTTTCAGAATCTCAAAGCGCTTTACAGCGAAGGGAGGAAGCTCACCTCAACCACCGCCAATGTGCACCACCCAACTCTGGGTGACGCACGGCAGCCATTTTGCACCAGAGCTCACCGCACATCGGCTAAGGTGAAGAGGGGAGGAAATTATTAAACCATTTAAACTGGGGGATGATTAGGTGGCAGAGCCATGTTGGGAGGTTGGCCAAAACACAGGGGAACCCGAATTCCCTGCGATACGTGCCATGGTATTATTTAATGACCACAGTCAGGACCTTGGTTTAACGTCTCATCCTAAAGACTCCTACTCCTATCTCCTATCTCAGTACAGTGTGCCTATCACTGCACTGCGGCGTTGGGCCAGAGGAAAGGTCGCCCCCTATTGGCCCACCAGCGCCACTTCCAGCACCAAATTAGTTGTCCCTGGAGGTCTCCCATCCAAGTACTAACCAAGCCCAGCTTGGCTGCTGGCAAAACCGTGAGCAGAGTGAGGTTCTCTGGATGTACCTGAAATACTCGTGGTTTTTGAAGAAATCTCTCTCCCTCCGAGTGGCTTCAGACAGCGAAATTCTATCATTGATGTCCTTCTGTCCACGGCATTTGACAATGAGGTACCCCTTACTGAGTGGGATAACTGTGTTCTTCATAATTTCCAAAATGCCCCTTTCTGTGCCTCTGTCCACAAGGTCTGGCTTTGTCAGAATAGCTTTTAGAGAATAACAAAAAAAATCACTATGTCATCGTTAATTACATTTTCTCTTAGCTGTTTTTATTTAAAGCACGTACAGTGTTTCACAACTGTACGTTTCTAGACAGAAATGATTTATGTTATATTACCCAGAGTCCTCTTCCCCTCAGGGTCTACATCCTGAGCCATCCTCAGGACTTCTGTTGTTGCTATGTCGACATTACATGGAACCACAACCAATATAATGGTTTCAGTCCTCTGAATAAATTTCATTATCAGCCTTTGTATCTGAAAAGAAAGCCATACAAAGAAAGCCTTGGTTTTTCCTTTTTCTGGATGATGTTTTTATAAGGTTGAAATGTAGCATGCCAAGTGGCAGTTAAATTCACTAACCATTATCAATTAATCAATTAATTAGTCAATTATCCATCTATCTGGAACATGAGCGGTGATGATCAGCATTGTTCAGAAAAATGTTCTCTGCTTTCTGGTGACACTACGTAATGATTCACACATAAAGGTGTAGATTTTCATGTCTGACCTCTGAGCTGCATAATAACTCTTACTCTGGGGATGAACTTTAACATAAAAACATAACATTGGTTAGCATCACTACAAGCAGGATAAGCATTGTTTTTGTTGGTTGTATAACTTCAGTGGACTTAAGCATTATATTGAAACATGTGCAGAATGTGTGGTTTCACCTGGCATGTCAGACTCACCTGCTCCCGATGTTGTCCGGCTGACCTTTCACAGGTACCCTGGCAATCCCAGGTAGATCGATCAGAGTGAGGTCACTCATATTGGGGGAGCTGATCTCCAGACTGATCAGTTCCTCACAGATTCCAACACCGCTCCCGGCCAGCTTGTTCTGAGCTGTGTAAAATAAGCAAGTGTATCATGTTTAAAACTGTACTTCAGGGTCTGCCGGATGGTGTAGCAGTAAGAACGTTCAACGTTGCCCACTGCGACTGGGGTTTGATTCCACCTAGGTCACGCCAGCTCGGCTCTGGCCGGGAGTGCCACTAGGGGGTGGCACTTGGCTGTCCGCCCCAGGGAAGGGGAGGTAAGCCGATATGAGCTCGGTGCATATATGAGTGGTCCTGTGTGTTCCGGTGACCGTGGCGGCTGCCAGCTCGGAGGAGGCGGTACAGCGCCCACTACCGATCTCAAGACTACGGCAGCAATCTCTCATAGAAGGGTGGGGATAATTGACATGAAAAAGAGAGGGTATAATTGGCAACTAAAAAATAGGGAGAAAAATGGGGAATAATGTACTTCAAATATTTTTCTCTCCAAATTGATGAAGAAAATGTCTCATGAAAAGGTGTATTTTATACGTCATCATTTTACATAATTTCTTCCCTTATTTTTCCTTTACCTCTTTGTAGAGCTAGTTACAGTTTTTTTCAATCGCTTTGGCACTAGTTTCAGAACCTTGATGTCATTTTTCAAAACTCTAACACTTTTTCCAATTTCTTGGATACAATACACATAAACCAAAGATGTTCATTGAACTAAAATCACCTGTTCAAAATGACACAACTTAACATCAAAGTATAACTATTTCAAAATGCAATTCACACATTACATTTGAGATGACTGTCTATTCATTTCATTACAATGATCTAACTATCAGTTGATACAACTCCTCAAAATGACAAGTAACTGTTGCATTACTCTTAAAGCATAGTCTTATGGAAACTGAGGAACAATAACCCATGTTCAGATCATGAAAGTTTCAGGATAACGAGATTGATTGACACCACCATTGACACCAATTTGTTACTGATGATTGATTTCACCTTGTGGTATGGGTTTAAATAAGTGGCATCCACAGCAAAATAGTGATACAACATGGAGCAGGCAGGTGGGCACCATAGAGGTCAAGCAGGAGGAGGAAGAGGAGGAAGACGTGGTGGTCAAAGGAATGGCAGGGGACAAGCACCCCTTCTGAGAGGTGGCCATGGGCCCCGTTTGAGAGGTGTGGGGGAACGGGGTCGAGGACAAGGCCACGGACCAAGACAGCGGCAGTAACAGCAAAGAGTCTCCAATGAGATCAGAGTAATGGTTGTAGACCATGTCATAAATCATGGCATGACAATGATTGAGGCCACTAGAATGATTCAACCAAACCTCAGAAGATCAACCGTGGCCTCAATCATCAGAACTTTCCGCCATGAGAACCGGTAAGTCTTCAGCATGCACTACAGTAAACATTACAGTACTGTAGGCTACTCTTAATTATCAAATGACTGTACACTTCATGCCAATGTGTAGCACAGAGTAGGTAATGTGACTATGAAAATGTGTTCTACAGTATGATGGCATGTTCTTGCTGAAATTCTCCCTACAGAATTGAGACTAGACCCAATAGTGGAGGCAGAGGCAGACTCCTGACTGACGAACAAGAGCAGGCTGTGGTCAACTTGGTCCGGGCCAGAAATGACATTCGCCTTACAGAAATCAGACAGCACATCCTGGACAATGAAGACATCTTCAACAATGTGGAAGCCATAAGTTTTCTGACCATTACAAGCGTTCTGAAAAGGCACCAGGTGTCCTTAAAACACTTGTACCGTGTGCCTTTTGAGAGAAATGCAGACAGAGTGGAGCAACTGAGGATTGAGTATGTTCAGTCCCATGATGCCTGTTTGTGAAAAATTCCCCATTGTACTGTAATCAATAATTCTCTTCCCAACATGTCTTTTTACATAGAGGGTGATGGCCCTGGATGTTGACGAAAACCATCGTGGATGAGGCAGGCTTCAACCTGGCCAAGACAAGGAGGAGAGGTCGGAATTTAATTGGCAACCATCCAAGTACTTGGACAACGTGGGGCCAACATCAGCATGTGTGTGGCTATATCAGAAGATGGTGTGGTGGGGCGCAGACCTCGTATTGGCGCATACAATGCAGAGTTCACATTTACATCATTTTTTTTTACAAAAAGTAAAGTTCCTTGTTGTTATGTTATGCATTTTCTGTTCTGCTTGTTTTTGTATTTTATTATTTTCTCAGTATCACTTATCATTCACGTCAGTTTCCCCGTCTGTCTGTGTTCCTTGTTTTTCGGTAATCCACTCCTTGTCTTTGTTGTTGCACTATTCGGGTGATTTCGACTATACGGGTTTCTGCCTTATTTCCTATCTCGTTTACTTCCTTCTTTCTTTCTTTCTATCTGTACATATTAGTTATGTGTATATAGTACTAACCAACTAATCTACTAACGTTAGGGATTTTGTTTACGTTACTAACATTTAGTAATTACTAATGATCTTGCGTTTCCATCTACTGCTATCATTCTCTCCTATCGCATTGTCTGCACGCTTTTTCTATCTATGCGCTCCTCCCCTCCAAACTGTGCACGTGTCTACCTGCTCTTCCAGGTTGTTTATTTTCATTGTGTCTATGTGCTTCCCAGTCCGCGTCTTTTGTCTCCCCTTGTTATTGTATTAGTGATCCTAATCGTTCTCACCTATGTTCTTGCCCTTTTCGCCTCCCAGTCACACCTGATTCCTATCTTCCCCGTTTGTATTTAAGTTCCTTGTTTGCACTTATCCCTTGTCAGAACGTTGATCAATATTCACTGTGCCGATTGTTAGTAAGCCAGAGTTTGTTGTGATTTCCGAGACACCCCTTCTGTTTGATTCCGAGTTTTCGCCTTCCGATTTTGTTTGTTTGCTCATCTGCTTATTTGGTTTTGATCTTTGGGCTGCCTTTTGACTTCTCTTTTTGGATTCCGTTTTTGTACCTTACCTGACTCTGACTACCGGCTTTGAATTCTGCTTGATCAATAAGTTCCTTCCCTGCCTTATCCTGGTCTGCGCCTGGGTCCTTGTTCGGACCCTCACACTTGTTGCCTTCCTTGATGAGCTAACTCTAGTCTGTAGAGCTGTTGGCGTGATATATGTCATTGTGTAGGTCAATGTCAGGTTCCACCATGCTCAACTGGTGCAGGCATGGTTTCAGGCCCATCCACAATTCATCACCGTGTACTTGCCCCCATACTCTCCTTTCCTAAACCCGACTGAGGAATTTTTCTCCACATGGAGGTAGAAAGTGTATGATAGGCATCCGCATCAACAAGTGACCCTTCTCCAGGCCATAGATGACGCATGCAACGACATCACAGCAGACCAGTGTCAGGCCTGGATTCGCGAAGGTTCTTTCCAAGATGTTTGGTGAATGAAAACATCCATGTTGATGTGGATGAGAACCTGTGGCCAAATCCACAAGACAGGGTTGATGGGAATGATGAGTGATTGATCCTTTGTTTTGCTTTTTTTTCTTAGCCAGGTGAGGAACACTGCAGTTTGTTTTGCAGGACTCTTTTTTCTTTTTTAGCTAATTTTTGCTTTCATTCAAAGGGAACCTATGTTGTCATTTACAGTTTGTATTCATCAATACATTTCAGATTTGTTCAATGATTCCACTGCGTCTGTGGTATTCTCTCTACTAGTCCTTTTACAGTGACATTATGTGTAGCACATGAAACATGTATCACATATTTTGTACTACAATATTTAATGGTTGTACGAACAATTTAACAGTGAAACTATCTGTATCTTGTGTGTGGGTGATCTAAAGAAATGTCCCTATGGTATTTCATAATAAATGAGTTGTTTGAACCAATGATTCTGTGAGTGCAAGGTTTCTTTAAAGATATGAATACACATTGCAATGTTCTGAAAGTTGGACAGCCTGTATTACAAGTGGTGACAAATGACAAGGTTCTGAAACTAGTGCCAAAGCGATTGAAAAAAACTGTAATTACACCATGTTTTCCTCTGTGTTTGAAATTTTTACATTTCAAAATGTTAATTTCTGAAAGAAAGTAATACTGTAATAGAGCTTGTAAAATTAATTACTAAGAATGGGGTTAAAGACTTTTCAACCGTCTATGTCAAATTAAAATCACTAGTGCACTAGTCCAGACTGTGAGGGGTACTGCTCCCTCCTGCCTCCAGACACTGATCACTGATCACAGTCGCCACTGTGATGAACTAAAACGCTAAAATGATAAACCTGACTTTACAATCATTTCCGTGGCATGGCTATTTTTTGGTTGCTTTAAGAGAACACTTAAGTCAAGAAATTCATTTATGTCTCACATTTAGACATATTCTTAAAACTTGAGGGAAAAAATGCAATTTTGTCAAAATATACTCTGTTCAAAGACTTGTGCTACAAATATCCAGAATGTACAGAATCCAAAATCAAACTTACCTTCATGAACATATCTTTCCACCAATGATGGATCTTCAAACTGGATGGATTCTCCTTTGTAAGAGATGATGGCCGTCCAATGCGCTCCGAACGTCAGCTTCTTCAGTTTCAGCTCTAGGGGGCATCTGGTGACAATACCTGAGGGTAAAGAGTAAGAAGCTCAGACTGTACAAAGCTACATTTTCATACCGTCTCCAAATTGTGTATTCACAAACAAACAAAAAAACTTCCCTGGAGAATAAAATACTACAATTATAATTGACAAAATATTGTAGTGGGACAGCCCAGCTAATACAACATTCTCACAACAGGTTTCTGTAACTGTACCAACATTATCATGTTGTCATGGCAGAATGCAATGTCAAAATGTGATGTGGTAGAATAGTAACACTTTCTGACTGCTTCCTCTGGACAGTGTGTGTTCATGTGTGCCTGCATGTGTCTGTGCTTGTGTGTGTATGAGTTCATGTGTGTGTGTGTGTGTGTGTGTGTGTGTGTGTACATATGTGTGTGTGAGTGTGTGATTAAGTGAGTTTGTGTCAGAGTGTTTTAAAGTGTGTGCGTATATGTGTTAAAGTGTATATGTGTTAAATTGTGTGTCTGTAGTAAAGTGTGTGTGTGTGAGAGAGAGAGTGTGTGCATCTTCAAGTGAGTGTGTGTGTTTGTGCATATGTGTTAAAGTGTATATGTGTTAGTGTGTGTGTGTGTGTGTGTGTGTGTGTGTATTTTCATGTGTATTAAAGTGTGTGTCTGTGTAAAACTTGTGAAAAAAAGTTGGCGCCGCGGATGGCTGCTACGGTATGTTGCTCTCATCTGTTTTGTTTGTTTTTGTTAATAAATGTAGTTTCTGGTCATCCAAATCGGATCGTTTTTACAAGAGAAGAACTCCTGAATATCAGACACACGGTTTCATCTGACATGTGTCCCAGTTTTCTTTCCTCAACCCTGGACTTTTTGGACATTTGTTTGAAAGGTGCATTAGTTCTGTCCCAGGCTGCGAAGCGAAGGAGGAGAGGCAGACGCGCGGATGCTCTGGTGCGATTCAGGCGACGGGGATTTCGTATGTTTCTCCCGGGAATAATCCTAGCTAACCTGCGCTCCCTGAATAACAAATTGAACGAACTACAACTTCTCATCAAAACAAAAAAAGACTTTGCTCTCTCATCTGCCCTCTGTTTCACCGAGTCCTGGCTGTGTGATACAATACGGATAACGCGCTGCAGCTGCCTGGATATAGTGTCGTCAGGGAAAACAAGAGGTGGCGGTATCTGCTTCTACATCAACGAAGGTTGGTGTAACGATTGTAAATTACCGCCTTTAAAGAAGGTATGTCAGATGTATAATTTGTATTTATGATCTTTGTATTTGGGTTTTAAAATACGGTTTCTCCCGTAACTTTTATTTCGACAGCCTTCAATGGCTAAATCTGTATTGCGCAAGGCATGTAGGGAAGCCTGCGTAAGAGGAGGGAAAATTGATAATGGTGAAAGACAAAAAACTAATCGATTGAGAAAAGAAAAGGAAATGTTGTTTTCTAAGCTACTTTAAACTCATCCTAGCACCTAGCTGGACGTCGGACAAGGTATTTGTTCTTATGGTCTATTTTGAGAATTGTTTGTAATTCGGTTGAATGTGTACCAAAGAATGTTTCTGTGTTAAGCTAATTGGTTTTAACTAGCCTCTGGACGTTAGCAGTGTAATGTTACCTGTAACCTAACTAGCTCTCTCGTTTGTATTAGCTAATATTGAGTAATATCATGCTTCATTAGTGAGCTGTCTACACGGAGATTTTAATATATATATTGTTTATAAGCTGTGTTGCGCAAATTGGGACAACGTATTTTTTCTTTTGCTTTGTTTAGCTCTTACGGTGTGTTTATGACGAAAATGCACGGTGCGTTTATGAAGGAAAATGCACGGTGTGTTTGAAGAAAATGCATAAATAAAAACGGCATAAACCAACAGTTCTTGAGAGTGACCATCATTCTAGCTGGGAATGCTACAACGATGTCACAGTGCTGCTAACATCATGTTCTACCCACCTGGAATCTTTTTTCATAAACTGCAACCCCTTTTATTCTCCCTGGGAATTTTCCTCTTTTATTCTGGTCGGAGTATATATTCCTCCCCAAGCAGCGGTTAGCCGAACAAATAACTGAGGTGGAAAGGGAGAACCCGGACTCTCAACTCATTCTTTTGGGAGACCTCAACAAAGCTAAATTGAATCAAGAACTACCTAAATTCAGGCAGCACATTATATGTACTACCAGAGAGGGGAGAACGCTTGATCACTGCTACACAACAATAAAAGACGCGTATCGCTCCGCCCCGCGAGCGGCTCTGGGGAATTCCGACCACAATACAGTACACCTGATCCCGACCTACAGGCAGCAACTAAAATCCGCCAAGCCTGTGGTAACCACGGTGAAGAGGTGGACCAGTGAAGCCACGGAGGAGCTGCGCAGCTGCTTTGACTCCACGGACTGGAATGTGTTTAAAGACGCGACTAACAGCCTGGATGAATACACAGACACAGTGACGTCATACATCAGTTTTTGCGAGGATACCTGCATCCCAACAAGGACCTGAGTCAGATATATCAACGACAAGCCCTGGTTCACTGCAAAACTCAGACGGCTACGTTGGGAAAAGGAGATAGCTTTCAAGAGGGGGGACAACAATCTCTATAGGCTGGCCAAACACAGATTGTAGAAGGAGATCAGAAGTGCTAAAAAGCGGTATTCTGAAAAGCTGTAAAACCAGTTCTCAGCTAACGACTCCTCTTCAGTCTGGAGAGGTTTACAGTAGATTACCAACTACAAGAGGAAAAACCCCCACTGTAAGGATGACTGACAGCTCACCAATGACATATTCTTTGTATATCAAGGGAAATTATGTATGTGCAAATGTACTTGGCCAATAAAAACCTATTCTGATTCTGATTCTGATGTGTTAAAGTGTGTGTATATGTGTTAGACTGTTTGTAGTAAAGTGTGTGTGTGTGTGTGTGTGTGTGTGTGTGTGTGTGTGTGTGTGTGTGTGTGTGTGTGTGTGTGTGTGTGTGTGTGTGTGTGTGTGTGTGTGTGTGTGTGTGTGTGTGTGTTAAATAAAGGTTAAATAAATAAATAAAATGTGTGTTTAATAAAATCTGCATCTCACCACTCCCTCTGGGCAGTGCTACTCCAGACAAAGCCTCCAGCACTGAACTCTTCCCAGAGCTCTGGTCTCCGATCACAGCAATGGCCGGCAGAGCCAGGTGTCTCTCGATGCCGATGGTTCTCAGGGAGTCGATCAAGTCGATGTACGGCCTCACCCTCTCATCCAGGTGACTTTGGAACACTCCTTCCACTGGTCTGCTGACATGGTAACGTATGAAGAGGAAACATCCATTCAACACTTTAGCACTCGCAGTATTTCAAATTCTCAGAGACCCTAAAGATGCACTGTTCATTAAGGGAAAAAACTGCTGACTCTGGGAGAATAAAACATTTCAATCTTTTTCAAAACGATTTCTTCTAAAAAAGATTCCCGTACCTCTCTCCTCTGTCCCCCAAGGAACTGGGGGCATCTTCAAACTCTTCCATTGTCCTTGAGAAAGTATTCTGAAGCACAAAAGTACAGGCGATGGTGACAGGCAGTTCATGATGCATCATATTTTAACGGCCACTGGCTTTAAAGGCATCAACATCTTTACAACATTTCTATCCAGATTTTTTCCCTGTTTTCCTCCCAATTTGGTGGCCAATTGTACCCTCTATTTCTTCAATTTGTCCTTCTCCACGAGCCCACCACCCGTCACTACGGGTCAAGCTAATACCCCGAGGCCGGCAATGATCCGCCTCCTCCGAGAAGGAACTCGTCCACCTGTCTTACAGAGACGCCCGTCACGCTTCTCGACGAGCTTGTGCCAGCTCTCTCTCCCCCTCCCCATGGGGCGGCCAGCCAATCGCCGCCCCCGGACGGGGCACCCAGCCAGAGGGTGGATCAAACTCCAGCCGCAGTTGGAAACCTGCACTCTGGGGGAATGCTTTTACCGTTACACCACCTGAGGCCCCCAAAGGAATCAACCTCTTTATACACAAGAATGCATTCCGAATTCAGGAAGCCCTGCACTGTCTAGAGCAGGGCTGCCCAAGTACGGCCCTGGTGATCTACTGGCTGTGCAGGCTTTTGTTCCAGCCCAGCACTAACACACCTGATTACATTAATCAACTGCTCATCAAGACAGTGAATATTCGAAACAGGTGTGTTTGGAACAAAAGCCTGCACGCCCAGTAGATCTCGAGAACCGAACTTAGGCACTCCTGGCCTGTAGCACATAGCCCATCCTCATGGTTCCATGCAAAATCCAACTCAGTATCGTTCATAATAATAATAATAATAATGATAATAATAAACTTTATTTATACAACACCTTTCATACAACGGTTTGCAGCCAAAGTGCATACAGAGAAAAACAACTATTAAAACACAATAACAGAGGTAGCTTTGACATAAAACAATAAAAAATGACAATAATTAAGCAACAAACAGATAAAAGGTCAGTTTGGTAGCCAATTAGACCCACTATAAAAAGTAGAAACCATCCTATATTTGATCTAAGATCATTTCTGAAATGTGCGTAAGTGTGATTCAGAGAAACTGAACGTACCCACAAAAAAACGTGTGTACACCACTCTCCCAGATGTGAAGAGTATCTATTGTGACTCGTACTATTTCTATAAATCACAAATGATCTTGAAATTGTGCGTAGCTGAATGGTTTTAGATCTCCGCCTTGTAAACGCCCCCTAATTATCATTAGCATATAAAGGAGCTCGAATCAAAACACAAATCCTCTACTTGATAATGGCGAGCTGCAAGAAAAATAATTTTAGCGAGGCCGAAATCAAAGTCCTGTTGCCGGAGGTGCAGATGCGTGCAGGGACGCTGTTTGGGAGACTTTCCAGTGGCTTTACCAGTAAAACAGAGTCTGTAGCCCCGGCTGTGAACGAGGTGGGGGGGCAGCAAAGGTCCCTGAAGGACGTAAAGAAAAAGTGGTCTGATTTAAAACTGAGGTCAAAATCTTTAATACCTCGTGCCCTTCTTATTGCGCGGTTGGCGATATCTTCGAGAAGTGACAATGCTGCCATTCTTCCTCTTGCAAACCATTGCATTATTGGACATTTTATAGCCTATAGATTGACCGAAATGTTTTACACGCGTGGAACCATAATATGTATTAAATACATTTCAAGGATGTATCAATTATGCTAATAGGGGTAGTTTTGGAAAACCAATGTGTGTTTTTGTTTTGTTTTCCACAAGTAGCCTAGCTTATGTTGTTTTAATTTATTAATAAATGTATTGTGCAAACCATTACGTATAGCCTAAGCAATGTGTTCAATCTGGTAATACTACTACTACTAATAATAATAATAATAATAATAATAATGAGGAAACAATTAGGCAGCAGACGACATGTTGGCACTGTTAGATTTCCGAATACATTTTACATTACATTTACATTTTAAGCATTTAGCAGACGCTCTTATCCAGAGCGACTTACAATATGTACATTAATACATGGTAGGAACAATCATAGTACGCGCAAGAGATCAGTGCAGTAATACAGCAATAGACCATTGCAGGCAGCAACACCCTGTAACACTGGGAAGGAAAAGGTTAGTCTTTTTATTTATTTATGGAGTAAGCAGGGGTATATAGTGTTGAGCAAGTAGGCAGTGGTGATGACAATTAGCTAGATGTACAGAATTCAGTGGTAGTGGAGTCTGAAAAGGTGGGTTTTCAGTCTCTTGCGGAATATCGCAAGTGATTCCGCGGTCCTGCCCGATTGTGGAAGGTAGTTCAATTATGGTTGGAACGAAAACCAGCACACACAGTGGGCCCCCAGGACCGAGGTTGGGGACCACTGCTCTAATATACTGCACTGTATATTAGATGATTCCCCACACTGCAATTACGCACAATGGAGTCGTGCGTCGACCCTGGCCATCTTGCAACAGCGTTTAGAATTGGCATACGGGCATTGAAAATGAGTTGCACATTAATTGAGTGATAATTCTTCCTGTTAACATGTACATACTCATTTGCATGGGATGCCCATATGGCAACGTGAGTGCAATCTATTGCACCTATGACGTTGGGGAATCCTGTTGTGCGCACAAAATCCTCTTTCACATTCTGCAGCTCCTCAGCAGCGTAAGGAAACTTTATTTACTGAGGGGACAAATGAATGATGCTTCGAAGTACAGCTGGCATAACCATATATGGGGGTCACCTTCTGGACCAAGGAGGTAAACTACAGGTGGTCTAGAGCATGGTTTGGGCACATACCTGCAGACCCTGCAGCCCTCGAAGGCCAGGAGTTGAATGGCCCTGGTTTATACAGAGTCCACCAGGAATCACAAGTACTTTTGGTTTCCTCAAGATGTTCTAAATGACCAGGTATTCAAGTTTAGATGTATGCAGTGGGGCTGCTGCTATTTTCTCTTGGTGCGGCGTACATAGAAATAATATTTTCATATTATGTGACAGCTAGTTAGTTTAGTTAGTTAGTTTAGTC
Source organism: Aldrovandia affinis (assembly GCA_029706075.1). Lineage (NCBI taxonomy): Eukaryota > Metazoa > Chordata > Actinopteri > Notacanthiformes > Halosauridae > Aldrovandia > Aldrovandia affinis. Next base: position 32,492 of record JAINUG010000178.1, on the reverse strand, counting down.
TCCATTCACGCTCCAAACACAAGCAGGCACATCTTTCCATTGAATGGAGATAAAAGCATCTTTCCCTAGTCATGGGAAAATACATTTTCAGTGCAAAGCACAACCGCCTGTCGGACTAGAACTTTGAGAGGCGCAAATTGTTATGTTCTGCTATGTCTGTTCGGTTGTTTTTATACTTTGTTTATTCATTATTCATCATTCTCGTTCGATTCACGTTCTGTTCCCCGTTTGTCATTGTTCCTGTTTATTTTGAGATCCACTCCTTGTCTTTTGTCATGCACTTCGGGAAATTCTATGTTTCGGTTTTTCCGTCTTAGCTTATTATCTCATTTTACTTCCTTCTTACTTTCTATTACACTTTGTATATATTAGTTAGATGTATATAGTACTAACCAACTTAACTACTAACATTAGGGATTTAGATTAAGTTACTAATTATCTCACGCTTCTAACTATGGCTATCACTCTCTCTCTCGTTGTCCTATCCCTATACGCTTATCACGTTTCACTTCATTTGCACGCAGATTTCTATATGCGTTCCTCCCCTTCGTACTATGCACGTGTCTGCCTGCTCTTCCAGGTCGTTTATTGTCTGTGTGTTTGTGTTATTCCCAGTCCGTGTCTTTCGTTTCCCCTCGTTATTGTATTAACGAATTCCATTGTTTTCCCCTGTGTTCCTACCCCTCTCTCCTCCCAGCCACACCTGATTCCTATTGTGTTTCCCTTCCCTGCTTGTATTTAAGTTCCGTGTTTATGTTCATTCCCCGTCAGAACGTTGATCTTCGTTGATCTTCGTTGATCTTCATTCCCTGTGCCGATTACTAGTAAGCCAGAGTAGCATTTTCCCGAGACACCCCTTCTGTTTTCACTTCGAGTTTGCCTGCCGATTTTGTTTGTTTGCCTTCTCTGTTTTACCGGTTTTGACTTTTGGATTGTTTGTGACTTCTCTTTGGATTTTGATTTTGTACCTTCGCTACTCTGACTACTGGTTTTGACCCCTGCCTGAATTAAACGTTCCTTGTTGCCTTATCCTGGTCTGGGTCTGGGTCCTTATCCCGTACCTCACACTAATGTGCCGTATGAATCAAAAGTTCTGCTGTGAGTCCGATGAGTGAGTGCTGAGTTCTGTGTGTCAGTGAGCAGCAGAGGTATGCAAGATAGAGTAGCTCACACTCAGGATACCACTGACTACAGTATGAACCAGTCCTGTTCAACGCACCCCAAACGCGCGCACAGACACACACACAGACTAAAGATAAGATGATCTAAGTACAAAATAAATAAAAGGAACAAACAAGTGCTTTCGCTCCACTGTGCATATTGATGTACACTGCAAACTCACTATTTACTCCATGTTCTGGGAATGTAGAACATCTACTGTAATCTCGCCCTGGGTAGAGGCTGCTTATTGTATGACATCAAAGTGTTTTAAAACGAATAATACTTTTTTTATTATATTTTAGAAGTTTTAATTGTGTACAACATTATAAAGACATACTTATCCTTAATTTGCATTCACAGATCAGAGTTCCCTGAAAAGATTTTGTCTTCATTGTCAGAGGGAGGTGCATACTGTATTTTCAGTATTGAAAATTAAGAAATTGGATTACACTTTCTTTTACAGTGTGTTAATTACCAGGTATATACCCAGTGCTTTGTAATTATCACTTAAAGGTAATTCATTTAGAAGAGCTAAAGTAAAAGTAAGTAAAGCAATGGCCATTTATGTACACATAGTTATTTTCCGTAAAGTAACTTCAATGTAGTTATCTACTTTTTAAAATTCGTTTTAGTGTAGCTAACTACTTTTCTCACCATGGTAGCTTTGCTGTAGTTTAACTGCTTCCAGTAATTGGTAACTTAGTTAAGTACAGTTTCAGAGTAACTTCCCCAACACTGGGTGATTTGTGGTACAATGTAAAGCAAGCTAACGGGGACCCCTGAACTGCATTCTGAAGCTAGCATTAGCCATTTTAAATATGCCAACGCCAGAGGAAGAAAAGGGCAAGCGTAGAGATTTCTCAAATTTAGGGCGTGGCAGCTCTGAATCCAGCCAATGGATTAAATGTTCTCCTTACAACAGGTTACCCCTCTGAAAGATAACCCAAGGGAACAAGGAACAGAGGACTCCTAAATGACATTCATGTATAATAATATTTGACAAACTTAAATGATTAATTAATGTTAAAGATAGATAGGTTAATCGTACAGTAACTGGTAGAATCAACCCGCAAGTCAAAACTAACTCCAAATCGGATTCAAGATTAAATACATTAAATATAATAATAAATATACATTAAATACATTACATTTAATTAATACATAATTAAATAGGTTACACGCAAGACATTAAATCATATGCTCACTTATGTGGGAAGGCCCGCTACTTATAATGAACTAAAGCATATACATTAAACAAGCAATGATATTGCAGGGCTCCAGGGGTCGCACATGCGACCAAAAAGTGCGACCAAACATTTTCATTGGTTGCACCGGTGCGCCTGAAATGTATCAGGTCTGATGAAAAAAACTAACAATTTTTTTTTTTTCATAAAAATATTTTTGAACAAATATTGCAAAAACATTTTTTAGCGGGATTTTATGTACATCTTGCATATGTGCCGTGTGTGTGTGTGTGTGTGTGTGTGTGTGCGCGCGCATGTACGAGAACGTGCGCCTGTGTGAGACCGCGCCCTGCACTCCTCCCACATTCCTTGCGCGCGAGCTTTGATGACTCACTCACAACCTGAAACATCATTTACAATGAAGAGAACTATCGATTCTTTTTTCGTTAAGAAGAATGCTGCGGTGCCCTGAAATGCCCAACCCAGACCCAACATCATGGGCGGAGATAGACTCATCTGACTCCGAGCCAGAGCCAGATCCAGAGCCTACCACATCCAAAAAGGCCAAACATATGCCTTTCGTAAAGAATGGCTTGTCCAATTTCCGTGGCTCCGATATAATAAAACGGCCAACATAATGCATTGCATTTACTGTAAAGAGTGCGGCCAAAGCATGCCTGGTAACAGTGCTTTTGCATTCGGAGCATCGACGTTCCGAATCAAAACGTTGAAAAAGCACAATGTATCTAAGAAACACGTCCTGTGCCGTGACAGGCCAACCGAAACAGTGAGGAAATGATGATTAAATTCAACACTGCTTATAATATAGCCAAAGAAGAGCTCCCTTTTACGAAATTTAAGTCGGAGATCATCCTTATGAAGAAGAACGGGCTAAATGTGAACCTGACGTACAGCAACGACACTGCCTGTGCCCAGTTCATTGGAGTGATCGCGGACAATTTGAAAAAAAAGACGGGTGTTCAAATCGCGGATTCGACCTACATGTCATTTATAATTGATGGAGATAGACATTTCCACGAAGGAGTGGAATAACGATTTAAATAAAGAAAAACATTTATCTGCACCTTATTCCTGTTTACAATCATTTACATAATGTGTTAAGAAATTACCAATGTGTATGGGAGCTGACAAAAAGGCGATGTGAAATTAAATTATGTGCTGGTGCACCTAAATGAAAAAGTTAGGCGCATCAGTGCCACCGATGTAAAATTGTCATATTTCGATTTTTTAAATTCGTTTTTATTTATTTTATTTGTTTCAGTATCGTTTTAGGCATCACGTTAATTTTTATTTTAGTTTTTTATATCTTGGCAACCAATTTATTTTTATTTTTATTTTCAATTAGCCTAGTTTTTAGTTTTAGTTTCTGATATTTTCAATGTATTGATGTTTTCAATCGTAGCTAAGCACCTTGCGATATACAAAATAGAAAACCTGAACATTCCATTGAGAACTTCACAAAGAGGCATACTATGGTCGGGTTGCATAACCCCCTTATTATACCCCAAAAGAATATAGCATAATCATTCTCGTTCTCGACTGCGAATTGCTGAAATTGCGACACACATTTCGGTGGACACCGGTGTAGCGCCTGCTAACTTACTTGCACTCTGCAGAAACGTGAAGCGGGCCACAATAAGACAACAAGGTTTTCAGTTTGCGGTTTCGATTTGCGAACTTCTCTTACCGAAATAAAAGGTCTCTCCTGTCCCGTTGTCCTGCTTTAAAACTCTTGGGTCCTCATAGGCTAGAAAAGAAATCACACATACAGACAAGCGTTAAGGTCAATATTAATATACATTATTTTAAATCACTTAGAACATCGTGGGAGATCCCCTGCTTAACACCAAACACCAGTAGTTACCCGAGAAACGGAGAGTTCAGAAAAAGCACCTTCTTACGCTCGCAAGCTCTTTTATGCACAAGACAAATCGAAACCAGCGTGAGCATAACCTCATATCTATTTCCTGCACCTCTGATTTTTTTTTTTGTTGCATTTTATAGCTACACTATAATGCCAAAGGTCAGTGGACACCCTACTAATTATTGAGTTCAGGTGTTTCAGCCACACCCATTGCCAACAGGTGCATAAAATCCAGCACATAGCCACAGACAAACAATAAACAATAAATAAACAAACATTTAGAATTCAGAATGGTTCGTAAAGAGCTCAGTGACTTTAAACCCGGCACTGTCATAGGATGCCACCTTTGCCACAAGTCAGTTCGTGAAATTTCTGCCCTACAAGATGTAGCAACTGTAAGTGCTATAACCCCATTGAACACCTTTGGGAGGAATTAGAACGCCGATTGCGAGCCAGGCCTTCTCGTCCAACATCAGTGCCTGACCTCACAGATGCTCTTTTGGCTGAATGGGCACAAATTCCCACAGACACACTCCAAAATCTTGTGGAAAGCCTTCCCAGAAGAGTGGCAGCTGTCATAGGGGGGGTCCAACTCCATATTAATGCCCATGGTTTTAGAATGGGATGTCCAAAAAGCTCATATAGGTGTGATGGTCAGGTGTCCACTGACTTTTGGCCATATAGTGTATGTCTGCTGTGGACAGCCTCCTATTCGTTCAAATGTAAATAATATACCAGCTTTAATTAGTTAAAAGGTTCTAATTGCAAAAATGTATCTAATGTAGTTGCAAAATCACAACCCATTGCGAAAAATCATATCGAGCTATCATGGTCCCAATAAACAGACAATAAAAACATCTTACCCTTACATACTGAAATTCAAATTTGACAAGTTTTGACGTTTGAGAGCAGTAAAAACACCCTAAATGACATTCTTTTAGCCTGAAATTGTATGACTTTTGCTATAGTGACCCAAAATGTACAAAAATGGAAATATTTCCACATTTTATATTTCTGTACAGCTGCTACACATATTTGTACATAGAAGCTGTTCTGGGTCAAATTTGACCTGTATTTATTTTAATTAATTTTAGGTTCACCAGAGGGGGACATGGGTGGTTATGGGAAATCTTGAAATAGTGAAACTGTACATTAGCATGTCTGTGGATTTCCTTCATTGGGACAGAGTTCAAGGGGGACCTTGACACTGCCATGAGAACTGCCCATGTTCCCACCAAGGCAGGCTCCTGTAGGCCTTTGATGTGTCATGGGGGAATCTCGAAACAGTGAAGGAGTAAAACTTTGCATAAGCATGATCATATGGTGTACATAGGGAACAGAGGTCACAGGGTGCTTCAACGCTGTTGCAAGATCTGCACCTGCCCATTCGTTTCCAGGCAACCAACATAGCTCAAAAGACAGAGGGGTTGGGGGGGGTCATAAGACTACAAATGTACCTGAGCTCCCATTTCACTGATTAGCTGGAGTCATGGCAGCAAGACTTACTGTCCAAGAGGCCATTGATCTCTTCTTCCAAGATAAGCAAGCAGACAGTGAGTTAGAGGAGGAAGTGTGGAAAACACATGTGCAAGGGCCACACATTCAACGTTTCCTGCTACTGTCCCGATTGCAAAGACTAATGGTTGTTTTGCAATTTTGTTTGTTTTGGTTGTTGGGTAAGATAGTCAGATTCAGATTTCTTGTATTGTCATTGCACAACGAAACGAGTACAACGAAATTGAGTGGCAATCCTGACGGTACATTTACCAATAACAAAACAAAAACACAACAGAACAGCAGAAACAAATTAAGGTTCTAAATATAAAATGTAAATAAATAAATAAAATGAAATGTGAACATTGCTGTTAAAAAGTAAAAAGTTAAAAGTTACATTATTTTGATTGAGATGCACTTCCAGATATTGCACATTTCCTGAATTGCAGTGGCTCACTATGGCAGTAGTGTAGTACAGTTAGAGTATAAACATACAAACAAAAGTACAGTAGGAATGTAAACATCTATGCAGTGTTCTATAAGTGTGACTGTAAGTGTAGGTGTTGCAGTACTGATCGTCAACAGTCCGTGTCAGAGTTTTGAAGTGTTCAGTTCTCGTATGGCCCTGGGGTAGAAGCTGTTCTTAAGTCTGTTTGTCCGTGATTTGATGGACCTGAAGCGTCTGCCAGAGGGCAGCAGGTCAAACAGATGATGTCCAGGGTGGGATGGGTCTTTCAGTATTTTGGCTGCTCTACTGAGACAGCGAGAGCTGAAAATGTCCTCCAAAGAGGGCAGTGAGCAGCCAATGGTCTTCTGGGCAACATTGATAACCCTCTGAAGGGCTCTCCTGTCCACTGCTGAGCAGCTGGCATACCACGTAGAGATACAGTACGCCAGCACACTCTCGATGGAGCAGCAGTAGAAGGTCACCAGCAGCTTCTCCTGCAGGTTGTTTTTCCTGAGGATCCTCAGGAAGTAGAGTCGCTGCTGTGCCTTCTTGACTACTGCAGTGGTGTTAGTAGTCCAGGAGAGATCATCAGAGATGTGCGTGCCCAGGAACCTGAAATCCGGGACCCTTTCCACACAGTCCCCATTGATGTATAGCGGGTCGGGGTCTGCACTGTTCTTCCGGAAGTCTATTATGAGTTATTTTGTTTTTGAGGAGTTCAGGACGAGATTGTTCTCTGAACACCAAGTTGCCAGTATTTGGACTTCATCCCTGTAGGCTGTCTCGTCTCCTCCTGAAATAAGTCCAACCACAGTCGTGTCGTCCGCAAACTTGATGATGGTGTTAGTGGGATGGGTGGGGCACAGTCGTGAGTGTAGAGGGTGTAGAGAGGGGCTCAACACACAGCCCTGTGGGGAGCCGGTGCTGAGTGTAAGGGTAGGGGAGAGGTGGGGGCCTAGTCTAACGGTCTGGTGACGGTTAGTTAGAAAGTCTTTTATCCAGTGGCAGGTGGGTTGGGAAAGTCCTAGGTCAGTAAGTTTTATGACGAATCTGCCCGGAATGATGGTGTTAAAGGCAGAGCTAAAGTCTGAAAAGCATCCTCACATAGCTCCCCTGGTGTTCAAGGTGCGTCAATGCCATGTGAAGAGCAGTGGTGATGGCATCTTCTGTAGACCTGTTCGCTCTGTAGGCAAACTGGAATGGGTCGAAGGTAGGTGGGAGGCTGGCTTTGATGTGCTGTAGGACCAGCCTCTCTAAGCACTTCATAATGACCGCTGTGAGTGCGAATGACGGTAGTCGTTGAGGCCGCTGATGACAGTCTTTTTGGCTGTGGAATGATTGTGGCAGACTTCAGACAAGGTGGGATGATGGATTTGGAAAGGGACAGGTTGAAGATCTTTGACAGGTTGAAGATCTTTGTGAAGACCTCGGAGAGCTGGTCTGCACATTCCTTCAGCACCCTTCCTAGTCAATGTTGTATTGATAGTGTAGCTTGATAGAGTAGTCGTGAGAATGATGTTGTAGGGTGATATCAGCTAAATTGGGCCATCGGGTAAAATGAGCCATTTAAGGTTTGAGCGTCTCAGCTCTTAAAATTTTAACAGACAATGACTGCAAATAATATTAAACTGTTGCCACAACTGTACTTGACATGTAACAATTGACTTGATTAGTCTATGGTTGCTATGGTGGTCGGGGCAATGCCTCACATCGAGACTGCTGAGAGAACTTCAAGGTGAGTGGCCTGACATATGAAAATGTACTTGTCAATAATAAGGTTGATAAATCAATAAAAAACAAATGTACATCTATAAATGATTATGTATAGTACATGCTCTGATGGCCTCCATCAGATATAATGCTGATAGTTTGTTAATAAACGTATTTATTTATAAAAAAGCATTTTTTTGTTAAGGTAAATTGAGCCATGCATTTCAGCCAAAATGAGCCACCTTCTGAATTGAGTTTTAGCGGATATTTTGATGGTTCCTCTTATTAAAAGTAGGCTATTAATAGATTATTATATTATATTATTGTATATATTACATGCCTCTTTTCACATTTTCCTTCTAATTATGTATGTGTGTGTTAGCTCTGGTCCAGGGCATCGTGAGCTAGCTCTCACTATCTAGCGCTCTGTCACACACACACACACACACACACACACACACACACACACTGTGATGAATGAATGAGTGATTTACTGAAGCATCAGTCTAAAAGAGTAGCCTTGTCTCCGTTTTAATGACTTTCTTTACAGTTGTTCCGAGAGTATTTTTAATTCCAGATATGCATGTGTAAGCCTGCGTAGTTAGGCACACACACCACACACACACGCACACGCACGCACACACACGCACGCACACACACACACACACACACACACACACACACACACACACACACACACATACATGCACAGACACATTCATGTTCCAAAACGAGTTCCTAAAGTAATTGGTACTTCATGAATTAATTTTAATGTTATTCTTTATGAATTCTTAATGCTTTAATGTTATTCTTCATGAGTTCATTTAATGTTTTTTAAATGCAATATTTTAGTGTGTTGAGATTAAAGATGATTCGATTATTTTATGAGAAATGACTCCGTTTCGCTTTACAGTTTGAGTGGCTCATTTTAGCTGATCAGCAGGCCCATTTTACCTGAACACTGCTCATCTAAAAAAATGTGACAGCTGATGTTTTCAAAAGCTTTAGGGCCTGAACAATTATATTTTATTACATCAATTCAACACAAAAATATTAAAAACAGTCCTTATTGATAGTGTAGTTTGATAGAGTAGTCGTGAGAATGATGTTGTACGAGTGATGTAGCAGTGATGGCAGTAGAAGTGAGGGCCAGAGGCGTAGCGTGGGGGGGTCGGGCGCAAAATTCCGAGGGGCGCAAAATTTAAGAAGACGAAAAAAAACACAGTTAGGGCAGCGGTCCCCAAACTTTTTTGCAGCACGGACCGGTTTCATGCACCGGGTGTAAAATTCCGAGGGGCGCAATTATTTATTTCCTCGTGCACCCCCCCCGGTCCGCGAAATAAATGAACTGGTGTCAGGTTTTTTTTCGCGTGTACCACCCCCGCCCCCGGTCCGCGGAAAATGGTCTTGCATGAAACCGGTCCGTGGTGCAAAAAGGGCACCGTTACGTGCCTCGCCCCGGGTGCTGGCAACCCACGCTACGCCACTGGTGAGGGCATATATAATGTTGCAGTGAGGGCAGTGTTTTTCAATGAGGCTGTTTTAGGCTGTGCTGTTATTTGATTCGCAAACAACCGGATTCTGCATTTGACGAAACCAACCCCGTAAAGTACTACTCACATTGATTTCAATTCAGCTGATTTCTCTAGGCCTCGTAAAATGATGTTTTTTGTATAAATGAAACTACTATCTTCTTTTGCAATCAAATTCATCAGTACACTTTAAAAACAGCTCTTTTAAGTCCATCTTCACGTGGGAAATACAGCATGCAATACAGACCATTCCTGAATACATGATGTCTCGCCTGATAAAAAGAGACCGTCAAATTAACATCGTAACTTACGGCTAGGTTTAAGGTTAAAAAAAAAGAACAGCGAGCTATCATAGCCCAACAATAAAAACATCTTAAAGCCCTGAAAAAAACATATTTGTGTATTGCTTAAATATAATCAATAATATATTTTTTAAATGCATAGGGTTAGGTCGCGCGCACTGTAAAATCGAAACAAACCAACAGGCCAATCACATCTGGAATCGCATCTCGTCGTCAGGAGGAAGGGCATACCGTGTCAAAACACTTTCACTTTCATGTGCGACTGTTCAAACCTTCATCCGTGCTTCCGCGGAGTTTTTACTGCACAATCTTGTCAGCCCATTTACTGGAAATGGCCTTGCGACGCCTTGCCTTGCCATTTCCAGTAAACGGACCTGTTCTTAGAAAAGGTTGTGTGGCACAATAGGGGTGTAAATAACAATATGTCCTGCCAGACAATCATTCTGTCTAATGGGTTACTAACCGATTGTTAACAATTTGTAATTGGCCTATTAAAAAAAAAAAAAAATTCTATCACGCAATAAAGAAAATAAAAATCTTGATTCATATCGTATGAATGTAATCACTTTTTCCATTTTATTTCAAACATTACAATTGTTGCAGGCCTATGGATTTCAACAGATTTGGTTATGATTAACCCTGATTCACAATCCACATTAACTAAAGCAAAATTATTTTCCATGGATATGTAACCAGTACTATGTTGTCGTCTTCTTCTTCCGCTTTTCTTTAATTTTCCTGCATATTACTTCCTCCATACCCACAATTATTAATTCCCCCAATTGGTCAATATCTACTTCACCCAATAACATCTACTTAATCCAATAAAAATGTATTTTCATAGTAGAACATTTCAGAATACACAGGCAAAACATCTATATATATACAGTATATATATATATATATACACCAATCAGCCACAACATTAAAACCACCTGCCTAATATTATGTAGGTGTATGTATATGTTTTGTGCCACCAAAACAGCTCTGACCCATCCACAAGACCTCTGAAGGTGTCCTGTGGCATCTGGGACCAAGACGTTAGCAGCAGATCCTTTAAGTCCTGTAAGTTGCGAGGTGATGCCTCCATGGATGGACTTGTTGGTCCAGCGCATCCCACAGATGCTCGATCGGATTGAGATCTGGGGAATTTGGAGGCCAAGTCAACACCTTGAACTCTTTGTCATGTTCCTCAAACCATTCCTGAACAATGTTTGCAGTGTGGCAGGGCGCATTATCCTGCTGAAAGAGGCCACTGCCATCAGGGAATACAGTTGCCATGAAGGGGTGTACTTGGTCTGCAACAATGTTTAGGTAGGTGGTACGTGTCAAAGTAACATCCACATGAATGCCAGGACCCAAGGTTTCCCAGCAGAACATTGCCCAGAGCATCACACTGCCTCTGCCGGCATAGCTTCTTCCCATAGTGCATCCTGGTGCATGGGCCGCGGAAAGCATTTCGAATGGGTAGGGCCAAGAAGGACGTGACGTTGCCCCCACCTCCCAAGTATCGAACGCCAGACAGCTCATAATCCATACACGTATTCTGATTATGATACACGTATTGTTTTATGATACGTGTCGTTTTTTATGTCGTCATACATCCGTATGATCCAATCAGATAGCAGATTTGGATACGCGTATGCTTTGTAATTTCTGTGTATATGTCACCACCACATAATAGTGACAAACTATGACAGTAACACTAACCTCTGGGTTGTCATCTGTAACATGCGTTCACGTACTATGACAGTAACACTAACCTCTGTCTTGTCATCTGTAACATACGTTCACGTAGTAGTGACTAATGGTGAAATCACAGTTTTTCACGAAACTGATAGCATAAGCATTCAGTTCCAGAGAAGGGAAATCCTAACGCTACAGCGTACAATAACATTCTAGACGATTGTGTGCTTCCAACTTTGTTGCAACAGTTTGGGGAATGCCCTTTTCTGAACAGAACATGCCTAAAAAATGTTTGTGATGGCATCATAAAAAAACGTGTATCAAAACACGTATCATAAAACAATACGTGTATCATAATAAGAATATGTGTATGGATTATGAGCTGTCTGGCGTTCGATGGGGCTAGCTGGAGCAGCGACAGTTAGAAATTCTACTGCTGGTTCCTCAGAGGGCTCATTGTGGGCTGGAGTGACGGTGGTTGTCTCAGCCGTCTTGGTTAACTTTGACCCGAAGAAATATGTTATTTTTTAAGCGTTTCATCGTTCAATTTAATGTTACTATTGCTTAAGCTTTAGCGAACACACTAGCAGTCTGCTTAGATAGAGCGCTGGTTTGTTCTGTGAAATTCACGTTAGTGTGATGCTAAGCTCACATGACACAAATAACGATCAATCATTAGGAAACAGAGTTTGTTGCAGGCGGGGCAGTGGATAGCGCTGTCGCCTCACAGCAAGAAGCTCTCGGGTTCGAATCCAGGCCGGGGGCCTTTCTGTGCGGAGTTTGCATGTTCTGCCCGTGTCCGCGTGGGTTTCCTCCGGGTACTCTGGTTTCCTCCCACAGTCCAAAGACATGCACATTAGGCTAATTGGAGAGTCTAAATTGCCCGTAGGTATGAGTGTGTGAGTGAATGGTGTGTGTGCCCTGCGATGGATTGGCGATCTGTCCAGGGTGTATTCCTGCCTCTCGCCCGGAACGCATGCTGGGATAGGCTCCAGCCCCCCCGCGACCCTGACCAGGAATAAGCGGCTTAGATAATGGATGGATGGATGGATGGAGTTTGTTGCTTGTGATAGGCTACGTACTGCCCATTTTTCCTGCTTCCAACACACCTGACATATGAAAATGTACTTGTCAATAATAAGGTTGATAAATCAATAAAAAACAAATGTACATCTATAAATGATTATGTATAGTACATGCTCTGATGGCCTCCATCAGATATAATGCTGATAGTTTGTTAATAAACGTATTTATTTATAAATAAGCATTTTTTGTTAAGGTAAATTGAGCCATGCATTTCAGCCAAAATGAGCCACCTTCTGAATTGAGTTTTAGCGGATATTTTGATGGTTCCTCTTATTAAAAGTAGGCTATTAATAGATTATTATATTATATTATTGTATATATTACATGCCTCTTTCACATTTTCCCTTCTAATTATGTATGTGTGTGTTAGCTCTGGTCCAGGGCGATCGTGAGCTAGCTCTCACTATCTAGCGCTCTGTCACACACACACACACACACACACACACACACACACACTGTGATGAATGAGTGATTTACTGAAGCATCAGTCTAAAAGAGTAGCCTTGTATCCGTTTTAATATGACTTTCTTTACAGTTGTTCGAGAGTATTTTTAATTCCAGATATGCATGTGTAAGCCTGCGTAGTTAGGCACACACACCACACACACACGCACACGCACGCACACACACACACACACACACACACACACACACACATACATGCACAGACCCATTCATGTTCCAAAACGAGTTCCTAAAGTAATTGGTACTTCATGAATTCATTTTAATGTTATTCTTTATGAATTCTTAATGCTTTAATGTTATTCTTCATGAGTTCATTTAATGTTTTTTAAATGCAATATTTTAGTGTGTTGAGATTAAAGATGATTCGATTATTTTATGAGAAATGACTCCGTTTCGCTTTACAGTTTGAGTGGCTCATTTTAGCTGATCAGCAGGCCCATTTTACCTGAACACTGCTCATCTAAAAAAATGTGACAGCTGATGTTTTCAAAAGCTTTAGGGCCTGAACAATTATATTTTATTACATCAATTCAACACAAAAATATTAAAAACAGTCCTTATTGATAGTGTAGTTTGATAGAGTAGTCGTGAGAATGATGTTGTACGAGTGATGTAGCAGTGATGGCAGTAGCAGTGAGGGCCAGAGGCGTAGCGTGGGGGGGTGCGAGCGGTGCGGTCGCACCGGGCGCAAAATTCCGAGGGGCGCAAAATTTCCCCCGGTCCGCGGAAAATGGTCTTGCATGAAACCGGTCCGTGGTGCAAAAAGGGCACCGTTACGTGCCTCGCCCCGGGTGCTGGCAACCCACGCTACGCCACTGGTGAGGGCATATATAATGTTGCAGTGAGGGCAGTGTTTTTCAATGAGGCTGTTTTAGGCTGTGCTGTTATTTGATTCGCAAACAACCGGATTCTGCATTTGACGAAACCAACCCCGTAAAGTACTACTCACATTGATTTCAATTCAGCTGATTTCTCTAGGCCTCGTAAAATGATGTTTTTTGTATAAATGAAACTACTATCTTCTTTTGCAATCAAATTCATCAGTACACTTTAAAAACAGCTCTTTTAAGTCCATCTTCACGTGGGAAATACAGCATGCAATACAGACCATTCCTGAATACATGATGTCTCGCCTGATAAAAAGAGACCGTCAAATTAACATCGTAACTTACGGCTAGGTTTAAGGTTAAAAAAAAATAAAAGCACAGCGAGCTATCATAGCCCAACAATAAAAACATCTTAAAGCCCTGAAAAAAACATATTTGTGTATTGCTTGAATATAATCAATAATATATTTTTTAAATGCATAGGGTTAGGTCGCGCGCACTGTAAAATCGAAACAAACCAACAGGCCAATCACATCTGGAATCGCATCTCGTCGTCAGGAGGAAGGGCATACCGTGTCAAAACACTTTCACTTTCATGTGCGACTGTTCAAACCTTCATCCGTGCTTCCGCGGAGTTTTTACTGCACAATCTTGTCAGCCCATTTACTGGAAATGGCCTTGCGACGCCTTGCCTTGCCATTTCCAGTAAACGGACCTCAAGGTTCAAGGTTCAAGGTTTTTTATTGTCAGTCACAGATATATACAAGTATAACACGGTGAGTGAAATTCTTGTGCCAGAAAACTCCCGACAGCAAACGGCAGTAAGTGTTACATCGCTGTCCGCCCTGTTCACTTTCCTTGTGTTTTTCTGCCACTTTGTTCCTTGCGTGTCATGTCTGGTTTTTGCGTTCTCCTGGGTTGTCTGTGTTGCGGGGCGCGGCTTCGCCGCAATCTGTCAATTGTTTTCCCCTAACACATTCTGCACGCTGCCCTTATTAGTTAATGCTTTTGCCTATTTAAACCCGGCACTCGTTTAGCCCATTGCCTTTGCGTACTAGTTTTTCTAGCACTGCTTTCATTTGGTTACCTGTTCCTGACTTCGCGAATATTCCTGAATCTGCCTGTGTTTATTTTGTTTCTTGTTTATTTAGCCGCACGGCTAATCCTGTTTTGCCTGTTTGTTTTTGGACGGCTTGTTTCCGTCACTTTTATTTGTTCCTTGATTAAACGCCTCCTGAGCGGAGCGCAATTACCATCTCCGTGTCGAGTCCGCTTTTGGGTCCAGATCTGCATTTACCGCACGTAACAGAACGCAAAGGCCACAATGGACCCAGCAGACTCGACTGCGCTCCACCACCTACTCGCCTGCCAGGAGGCTCGTATAGACCAGCAGGAGCGACACATGAAGGAGACTATGGAGGCACTGAGGAGTATGGGAGGCCATATTTCTCAGGTGGGAGAACAGGTGTCCCAACTCAGCTCCAACGTCTCTCTTCTGACGCAGACGACTTCTCCCAACCCCCCTGCGTCATCGCCGCCTGCCAGCCTGCCGGTTGGACAACCCAGGGAACCCCGCATTCCCCACCCGGATCGCTATTATGGCGATTTGGGGAACTGCAAGGGGTTCCTCATGCAATGCGACCTCATCTTCCACCTACAACCATCTTCATACGGCTCTGAGCCGGCAAGGATCGCATTCATCATGGGCTGCCTTGGGGGTAGGGCGCTGGAGTGGGCCACTGCCATCTGGGACAGCCAGCTCCCAGCCAGTTCCCAGTACTCCACATTCGTGACAGAAATGAGGAAGGTTTTTGATCACCCGGTGGGTGGGAAGGATGCCTCCCAGCGCTTATTCCATCTCCGTCAAGGGGACCGCGGTGGTGTTCAGAACCCTGGCGGCGGAATCCGCTTGGAATGACGCGTCGCTCAAGGGGCCTTCCGAACGGGTTAGGTGAAGTGGTGAAGGACGAGCTGGCTACGAGGGGACTACCCTGACTCCCTCGGCTCTGGTTTCCTTGCCATCAGGGTCGACAACCGCTTGCGGGAGCGTCGGAGGGAGAAGACCGGTCACCTCACCCCAGCGAGCTCTTCTTCTCCGTCACCTCCTGATTCCTTCCTCTCCCGAACCACCGAGCAACGGTCAGCCCCGGGGCTTGCAACTGAAGAGCCCATGCAGCTGGGCAGAGCTCACCTCTCCCCGGAGGAACGCAGCGGAGACTCAAGGCGGGAGTTTGCCTCTATTGTGGTAACACGGGCCACTACCTGGCCACCTGCCCGTCGCGACCAAAAGCCCAGGCTCACCAGTAAAACTGGGCCTACTGGTGAGCCACACCCAGGGCTCCACAACCGCCCAGTCTCGTTTCCAGTTGAAGGCCACGCTCAACTGGAACCGTCAACCCTGTCGCTGTGTGCCTAGTGGACTCGGGCGGATGGAGATTTCATTGATGCCCAGCTAGTGCGACAGGCTGGCATCGCCACTCGTCTTCTTGCCGTCCCTCTCCGGGTCCACGGACTGGATGGGAACCTCCTAGCCCAGGTCACTCACACCACCGAACCCCTACAGCTCATCCTGTCCGGCAACCACCGTGAGACCATTCAGCTCCTGGTCATCTCCTCACCCCAGTCCCCTCTGGTTCTCGGCCAACCCTGGCTCCAACTCCACAACCCTCATCTGAACTGGATCACCAGCAAGATCCAGAGCTGGAGTCCCTACTGTCACGCCACTTGCCTCCAGTCGGCTCGAGCACCCACGGAGGGTGCTTCACCTCCCGCCAGGTTGGTTCCTCCAGACATGTCCTCGGTTCCCCCATGTATCACGACCTGGCGGAGGTGTTCAGCAAGAGCCGAGCCTCTTCGTTGCCCCCTCATAGGCCCTATGACTGCGGCATCGACCTGCTTCCCGGGGCTCCCCTGCCTTCCGGTCGCCTCTTCAACATCTCGCGGCCGGAGAGAGCAGCGATGGAGTCATATATTCATGACTCACTGGCGGCAGGCATCATCCGACCCTCCTCATCCCCAGTCGGTGCAGGGTTCTTCTTCGTGGCCAAGAAGGACAAGTCACTCCGTCCCTGCATCGACTACCGCAACCTCAACGCCATCACCGTTAAAAACAAGTACCCTCTACCTCTCATCAACTCCGCATTCGAACCTCTACAGGAGGCCACTATTTTTCTAAATTGGACCTCCGTAACGCCTACCACCTTGTTCGAATCCGGGAAGGGGACAGTGGGAAGACGGCGTTCAACACCCCCTGGGCCACTTCGAGTACCTGGTGATGCCGTTCGGGCTCACCAACGCCCCGCTGTGTTCCAGGCGTTGGTCAACGATGTGCTCGGGACTTTCTCAACCGCTCTGTCTTCGTCTACCTTGACGACATTTTAATTTTCTCCCGCAACCTACAGGAACACACTACCCATGTCCGGCAGGTCTTGGAGAGGTTGTGGGAGAACCAACTGTTTGTCAAGGCGGAGAAGTGCGAATTCCACGCCTCGTCGGTGAGCTTCCTGGGGTACATCGTGGAGTGTGGACAGGTGAGACCAGACCCGGCCAAGATCCAGGCGGTGGTGGAGTGGCCTCAACCGTCATCGGTAAAGGAATTGCAACGATTCCTGGGGTTTGCAAACTTTACCGGCGATTCATTCGGGACTACAGCAGGGTAGCTGAACCCCTCACCCGACTCACCTCCCCATCCATCCCCTTCTCCTGGAACCCTGAAGCTGAAGCCGCCTTCATCGGTTTAAAGAACCGCTTCACTTCGCTCCTGTCCTGGTCCATCCTGAGGTGTCTCGTCAGTTCGTGGTGGAGGTGGATGCCTCGGACTCCGGGGTGGGGGCCATCTTGTCCCAACGCTCGGGTAAGGACCAAAAGCTCCATCCTTGCGCCTTCTACTCCCGTAGGCTGTCCCCGCCCGAGCGCAACACGACGTTGGGAATCGGGAGTTGCTGGCGGTCAAACTCGCCCTGGAGGAGTGGCGACATTTGTTGGAGGGAGCGGAACACCCATTTATCGTCTGGACCGACCACAAAAACCTGGCATATATCCAGTCGGCCAAGAGACTCAGTTCTCGCCAGGCCCGGTGGGCACTGTTCTTTGGCCGCTTCAACTTCACCATCACATACAGACCCGGATCCCGTAACCTAAAACCCGACGCCCTCTCCCGCCAATTCTCCTCCAAAACCGGACAGACGAGTCCCGACACCATCCTGTCCCCCTCCTGTGTGGTTGCTGCAGTGACCTGGGGAATTGAGAGGCAGATCAGGAGGCCCAGGCCACTCAACCTGACCCCAGACCTAACCCCAGCCCTCACCTGTTTGTCCCTGTTTCCGTCCGTTCCCAGGTCCTGCAGTGGACGCACTCCTCCCGTCTGGCCTGCCACCCCGGGTTCCAGCGCACCCTGTCGCTGCTCAAACGCAGCTTTTGGTGGCCATCCATGGCCGCGGACGCCCGGGAGTTCGTACTGGCCTGCACCACCTGCGCCAGGAGCAAGGCATCCCACCAGCCCGCCAGCGGTCTCCTCCGTCCCCTACCCATCCCAGGTCGTCCTTGGAGTCACATTGGTCTGGACTTCGTCTGTGGACTCCCCCCCTCTGAAGGTAACGACACTATTTTGACCATTGTCGACCGATTCTCCAAAGCAGTCCATTTCGTTCCCCTTCCCAAGCTTCCCTCAGCCTCAGAGACTGCAGAGCTCCTGGTCCAGCACGTGGTTCGCTTACATGGGATCCCCGTCGACGTTGTGTCGGACCGTGGTCCCCAGTTTTCCTCCCACGTCTGGAAGTCGTTTTGCCAGGCCCTGGGGGCCTCCGTCAGCCTGTCCTCCGGCTACCACCCCCAGGCTAATGGCCAGACCGAGAGGGCCAACCAAGACCTGGGGACTGCACTGCGGTGCATCACAGACCGGAACCCCTCCTCCTGGAGCAATCTGCTACCCTGGGTTGAGTATGCGCACAATTCCCTAACCAGCTCTGCCACCGGTCTCTCCCCCTTCGAGTGCTCCCTAGGGTATCAGCCCCCCCTGTTCCCGGCCCAGGAGGAGGAGATCTCCGTCCCGTCTGTGCAAACCCACATCCTGCGCTGTATTCGGATTTGGGAGGACACCCGCTCTGCTCTCCGTCGCTCCACCGCACGCACTCAACGCCTGGCGGACCGCCACCGCACCGCAGCCCCCCAATACTCTCCGGGACAGCAAGTCTGGCTCTCCACCACTGACATTCCCCTCCAGTCCACCTCCAAGAAACTCCAGCCACGTTACATCGGTCCATACAAGGTACAGTCTATCATCAACCCCTCTGCTGTCAAACTCAAACTCCCTCCAGCCCTCAAGATTCACCCTGTCTTTCACATCTCAAAGATCAAACCTGTCACTACCAGCTCACTGTGCCCTCCGGCCGTTCCCCCTCCGCCCCCCCGGATCATCGACAACGCCCCAGCATACACCGTCCGGCGCATCCTGGACATTCGGCGCAGGGGTCGGGGCCACCAATATTTGGTGGACTGGGAGGGTTATGGCCCCGAGGAGAGGAGCTGGGTTTCCGCCAGCTCATCCTCGACCCTTCCCTCATTCGGGACTTCCACCGAACCCACCCTCAGAAGAACAGGCCTGGTGGGTCGCCAGGAGGCTCCCCGTTGAGGGGGTTCTGTTACATCGCTGTCCGCCCTGTTCACTTTCCTTGTGTTTTTCTGCCACTTTGTTCCTTGCGTGTCATGTCTGGTTTTTGCGTTCTCCCTGGGTTGTCTGTGTTGCGGGGCGCGGCTTCGCCGCAATCTGTCAATTGTTTTCCCCTAACACATTCTGCACGCTGCCCTTATTAGTTAATGCTTTTGCCTATTTAAACCCGGCACTCGTTTAGCCCATTGCCTTTGCGTACTAGTTTTTCTAGCACTGCTTTCATTTGGTTACCTGTTCCTGACTTCGCGAATATTCCTGAATCTGCCTGTGTTTATTTTGTTTCTTGTTTATTTAGCCGCACGGCTAATCCTGTTTTGCCTGTTTGTTTTTGGACGGCTTGTTTCCGTCACTTTTATTTGTTCCTTGATTAAACGCCTCCTGAGCGGAGCGCAATTACCATCTCCGTGTCGAGTCCACTTTTGGGTCCAGGTCTGCATTTACCGCACGTAACAGTAAGACTATATATCTTTTTAAACCTGTTCTTAGAAAAGGTTGTGTGGCACAATAGGGGTGTAAATAACAATATGTCCTGCCAGACAATCATTCTGTCTAATGGGTTACTAACCGATTGTTAACAATTTGTAATTGGCCTATTAAAAAAAAAAAAATTCTATCACGCTCACATTTCAGAAATGATCTTAGATCAAATGTAGGATGGTTTCTACGCAACTTTTTATAAATGAGGCCCCAGGTCTTTGTTCACCGTCTTAGGGTGTTTAGTGTCTCGGTGTCTCCTCATCTTGCTTAGCTTCATGCCATCATTAGCTAACCTTTCTCCACATATCACGCGCTCTGGTTGAGTATTGTCCATAAAACCAAAACATATTGTAACCTGCCAGGTCGCTATGCCCTGACAGTAAACCAATGATAGTGACTACGCCACTCTCATTTGATAGGTGAGAGATCCTGACTTGGTAAGTACTTCCCCACACAAGCAGGTTCAATTAAATGAACTTAGACAGAGGCTGTAGTACAAAAATGCAAAATATCTTTATTTGTCTCTTGTCTTGGTTGTCATTTTTTTAGAGGCTCACTGGAGACAGAGCAATGGGATACAAAGACACCGTAGAATGGTAGGCAAAACATTTTTTAATGAAAAGGGAAGGTACCACCTCCCTTAATAGAAAAGGAAGGAGGGGGGGGGGGAGCAAGGCCCAGGAGAATGCCCACCTGCAGGAGCCACCAAGGCACTAAGAGGAACAGTACAAAGGTTGGCGCTAGGGCGTCAATCTCTAGGGATAATGATTATCTTTATGCACAGCAACATAGAATACACCCCACTATGGGCACTCTTTAGAGGTTGTGATTATCTTCGTACACAGCAAAATAGAATACACCCCACTATGGGCACTCTTTAGAGGTTGTGATTATCTTTATGCACAGCAACATAGAATACACCCCACTATGGGCACTCTTTAGAGGTTGTGATTATCTTTATGCACAGCAACATAGAATACACCCCACTATGGGCACTCTTTAGAGGTTGTGATTATCTTCGTACACAGCTAAATAGAATACACCCCACTATGGGCACTCTTTAGAGGTTGTGATTATCTTCGTACACAGCAAAATAGAATACACCCCACTTTGGGCAACTGAAACCAGAAGTGGAGGAAAGAGCCCTAGTGAAGGGAAGTGCGTATTTAAAGGGCCGGCGTAGCTCCAGGTAGGGGTGTGGGTGAGCTCCAGGTAGGGGTGTGGGTGAAGACCAGGTAGGGGTGTGGGTGAAGACCAGGTAGAGGTGTGGGTGAAGACCTGGTAGGGGTGTGGGTGAAGACCAGGTAGAGGTGTGGGTGAGCTCCAGGTAGGGGTGTGGGTGAAGACCAGGTAGGGGTGTGGGTGAAGACCAGGTAGGGGTGTGGGTGAAGACCAGGTAGGGGTGTGGGTGAAGACCAGGTAGAGGTGTGGGTGAGCTCCAGGTAGGGGTGTGGGTGAGCTCCAGGTAGGGGTGTGGGTGAAGACCAGGTAGGGGTGTGGGTGAGCTCCAGGTAGGGGTGTGGGTGAGCTCCAGGTAGGGGTGTGGGTGAGCTCCAGGTAGGGGTGTGGGTGAGCTCCAGGTAGGGGTGTGGGTGAGCTCCAGGTAGGGGTGTGGGTGAAGACCAGGTAGGGGTGTGGGTGAAGACCTGGTAGGGGTGTGGGTGAAGACCAGGTAGAGGTGTGGGTGAGCTCCAGGTAGGGGTGTGGGTGAAGACCAGGTAGGGGTGTGGGTGAAGACCAGGTAGAGGTGTGGGTGAAGACCAGGTAGGGGTGTGGGTGAAGACCAGGTAGAGGTGTGGGTGAAGACCAGGTAGGGGTGTGGGTGAGCACCGTCACAGGTCACACCTGTTACAATATGTCGCTATCTAAGTAGGTACGCTTTTTGGCTGCTGATGAGCCGTTATTGCCCGTGACCTTCTGCTTTGCCGACGTATTTCATATTTCACAAAATAGGTAACGTTAGCAAACGTTTCTGAACCAATATTTGACTACTACAAAGATATCCCTCAAATCGTTTTGTCAGTTGCTCTGGATAAGAGCGTCTGTTAAATGTCAAAAATGTAAATGTCAAATTGTCCTCTGCGACCCCCCTGTGATCTTTAGGTTGATAACCACCGTACTACAGATACAATACTATACAATTGACTATACAATACTCCTGAAATCACAGTCATTCACAAAAGCTTGTAAAGCAGACAGTTTGGTTGAATATGGCCAGCAAAATAGACCTGTATAGTTCTCTGCACCAACACATGTGTATTGCTGTGAGGATAAGTATTTTCCAGGCCATACAATTAAACCCCAAAAAAGGGAAATAAATGGGTTATGAATGTTGTTCAGTTATCTAAAACGTAATATAATTTAAGGCTAACTCTTAATCCACAGCACCTTAATAGACCCTACAGATCCTAATTCCTACGCATTACAATCACACATTAAGACAAGTGTTAAGCAGCACTTAGGTCTAAACAAATAAGAATAGATTCTTTCTTAGCATCAACACTTAGTCTGTCACTGGTCACATTCACTAGAGCAGTTTCTGGGCTGTGATTTGCATGAAAGCCTGACTGAAAGATTTCTAGTCCTCTGTTTTCATTCTGATTGTCATTTAGTGGTTTGAAAAACACTTTTTCCAGAATTTCACCAAAAAAAGTAAGATTGGAAATAGGCCTAAAATTGTTGCAGATGCTGCTGGTCCATTTGGGTTTTTTTTTTAAGTAAGGGTTTTACTAGAGCAGTCTAGTAAAGTAGTGAATGCACAGTAGTGAATGCATACATTTTTCAGTATATGTGATCCCAATGGGAAATGAACCCACAACCTATTCGTTGCCAATGCCATGCTCCACCTACTGAGCCACACAGAACAAATTGATGCAATGGTGAGATAGGCTCATTTGCATGTCGAATGATTGGCTTGTGGCGACCGTGTTGTTTTACCTAAATGTCTGAATTAAGCAACTCTGATGTGTGAAAGTTCACAGATATACGGTTCATGAGAAGATGTCATTTAAGCAATATGTAACAGTATGGGTCTTTGAGGCAAATGTGTTCCCTCTCAGGAGTCAAAACCAGATCATCAGAGTTGGAAGGTCGATCTCTTTAAAGCCTTCACCACTGAGTACTGCGTTTATATATGATTTGTTTATTGTGTCCCCGTTGGGTAAAAATGTATTGCATCCCAAAAACAAGCACGGGCATTACAGTCAGTACAATACAGACACAGGCATTACAAGCAGTGCATTACAAAGACATTACATAGGACATTACATACATTAACTAACATCGGGGTGGGAGCTGAAACTGTGATTTTAAAGATTAATTGTGCCAAATGATGGAGTGTGATGTATTAGGTGGCATGCTTTAATTGGTGCTTTAATTTACCTGAGTGTTGAGAAACAAATAACTGTATTTAATTGATATATTATATTAATTTTTTATTTGTGAAGCAGCAGCTTTTTCTTCCCAAATTAAGTTAGAGAGAGTTCTGAGTTGCATGAGGATGAATACAGTGTTTCCAGGCCCCCGGTGCATGCATAAGGATGGTGTGACATTTAGGATTAAGGAAGGAATCTTCACAGGAAGCTAATCTGCTGTGCAAGAAAGATTAAGGAAGGGTGTTGTGACAATGTCAAGCACTTAAAAAAGCAATTTCCGCCTGTTCCACTCTTAAATAAAGACTCAATAATTTTGCAGTATGTACCAAGTTTCTAAAACCTATACAATGTTTTTCAACACCTATGAAATGAGTGGATTTCCATGCTTTATTTCATAGCAGTTTAATGTGGGTAATAATCATATTTATAAACACAACCATATGAAACGTAGTGTTTTGCGTTCGAATTTGCTGTCCTGAAAGCTAAAAGGCTGTCTGATTTGTGAATGCCAAAGTTTACAGAATGCAGTGACTGTATGAATGGAGAATAAAATAAGTTTGAATTGGTACAAGGTGTAATGAGGGGTGTGGGGCTGTGGAGGGGTCATGTTTTTTTTATTGCCCTGAGCTTGTGGAGGATCTGATCGGGCTAAAAACCAGTGTCATTTGCTGCCAAAAAAGTATACTACCGGTTTTGACCACAGAATGGCGCTCTTATACTGCTATATGAATTATGACTCACCACAAATCCGTAATGCATACATTCATTCATATAGCAGTATATGAGCGCCATTCTGTGGTCAGGTTAAAGAAGAAGGCTTCCAAGGAAGGTCAGGCTTAAACCCACAGGACTCCTGCTTGCAGGACGTGAGATTGTTCTGAATGTGTCAGAACCCACCGAAGGTGAGCGGGACAAGCAGGGCCCACTTTCAGCATTTAGCCACTTGGCTACATTCATAACATTTTACATTTTAAGCACATAGCAGACGCTCTTATCCAGAGTGACTTACACAATGTGCATTAATACATGGTAGGAACAATCATAGTTCGCGCAAGAGATCAGTGCAGTAATACAGTGATGGACATCATTGTATCCAGCTGCATACCATACCTGTAACACTGAGAAGGAAAAGGTTACAATTTTAAAAATTATTATTATTATTTTTTTTAATGATGAGTAAGCAGGGATACATATACAAAAAGTATACAAAAAGATGAAATGCCTCTACTTTACCCTCGCTGTTCGGGTTTAAATCACGTTCGGTTGGTTTATCCCCTTTTTCTAAAAACTTCAGGAAGCGTCCAGTGGGGTTTAAAAGCCTTTGCTAATGAGATTAACGTGCAAGATTAAGGAAGGAAGCTTCACTGGAAGTTGTTGAGCTTTTCCTGGGCCAGGCGGAGGCGTTCCTGGCGGCCCTGCAGGTCGATGCGCCGGCGGCTGATGTCTGAATTCTCCTGCAGGATCTCTCGGACGTCTGCCCCGTCCATCAGGTTCAGCATCTCGCCACACAGGAGTTGAGCTGCCTCCTTCAGCATGAAGAGTGAGATCAGCATGGGAACCTGGTCTGCCATCCGCTGGGCCACGATCTGGAAGGGGGACGGATCGATGCAGGATGAGGAGAGGGACAGTCAGTGCTCACAATCACAGCTTCAGCAGAGCGGATCCTCACAATCACAGCTTCAGCAGAGTGGATCCTCACAATCACAGCTTCAGCAGAGCGGATCCTCACAATCACAGCTTCAGCAGAGTGGATCCTCACAATCACAGCTTCAGCACAGTGGATCGTCATCTACAGTTAACTAGACCAAAGTCAATCAACCTTTTCTTTAGCTTTGGCTCACAATTAAAAGCGAATGTTCTCTCAAATGCTTTTTTGTGAGTGTGTCAACACAGCATCACAAAAAATAACAGCACATCAAGATAGTTTGGCAGCTTTGTTGAGATGTTGAGTTATAATAATTCATGTTAGATGGGGGGGGAATGTATTTGATCCTGAAGTGCCAAATACAATTGCAAAATGAGGATGTGAAAAACAAAAAGGAGAACATAAATCAGATATCAATTTGTATTCATTGGTTTTGTATTCGTGTTTAGCTATTTTGTGTTTGCATTTTCCTAATGCTTTTGTACTTTCCTATTTGTTCTGTTAGGCACTTCAGGTTCACAATAATAATAATAAATAATAAAAATAATCTCTCATCTTCAGCCGCTTATTCCTAGTTAGGGTCACGGGGGGGCTGGAGCCTATCCCAGCATGCATTGGGGCGAGAGGCAGGAATACACCCTGGACAGGTCGCCAATCCATCGCAGGGCACTACATACACCATTCACTCACACACTCATACCTACAGGGCAATTTAGACTCTCCAATTAGCCTAACGTGCATGTCTTTGGACTGTGGGAGGAAACCGGAGTACCTGGAGGAAACCCACGCGGACACGGGGAGAACATGCAAACTCCACCCAGAAAGGCCCCCGGCCGGGATTCGAACCCGGGACCTTGTTGCTGTGAGGCGACAGTGCTATCCACTGCACCACCGTGCAATAAAAATAATACATTTCATTTATCAAGCGCCTTTCAGGACACCCAAGACCACTTTAGAGGGAAAACGGGACACAGTACAGAGCATAAACAATAAAATAGAGAATTATGTTAGAAAAGACATTCATAAGGGACAGGGGAGAAAAAAGATAAGATATATAATAATAATAATATTAATAATAATAACACTACTACTAATAATGATAATAACTAAAAATGACTGAATGAATGAAAGTGTGGAAGTGCATGTATAGTTATGTACTATGTGTACGCTTGTCTGAATAAGTGGGTGTTGAGCAGTTTTTTTGAATGAAGCGAGGGAGCGAGTCCGAGGTGTGAATGTGGGGAGGAAGGGTGCTCCAGAGTTTAGGAGCAGCACAGCTAAAAGCCCGATCACCAAGTGAGGAGAGGCGTGAGGAGGGAACGGTGAGCAGGCGAGCAGGAGGGTGTGTAGTCTAGGAGAATCAGAGAGATACGTGGGTGCTAGGTCATGGGGAGCTTTGCATGTAAGCAAGATTTTGAATTGGATTCACAATTGAACTGGGAGCCAGTGGAGTTTGTGGAGAACTGCAGTGATGTGGTCATATGGTTTTGTGTGTGTCAGGATTATAGCAGTGGAGTTTTGAATTGAAGTTGAAGTTTTTCGAGGGCTCTGTTTTGGATGTCTGTGAGTAGTGAGTTACAGTAATCCAGCCGGCATGTAACAAAAGTGTTCAGTTTGGAAATGTTGTGGAGGTGGAAGAAGGACGTTTTTTGTGATGTTCTTAATGTGTGGTTCAAATGAAAGTGTAGAGTCGAGAGTGGTACCAAGGCTCTTGACTTGAACAGAGACAGGGACAGGGAAATGTTGAGATGTTGAGATGAGGAGTTTTAGACAGAGTAGATTTGGAGCCGACAACCATGATTTCAGTCTTGCTACTGTTTAGATTTAGGAAATTGTGGGTCATCCAGGTTTTGAGGTATACTCATTTCCCCCTGTGGAGATTTGGTATTGTTCCTCTTCCTCACTTCTCACCCTCCTCCTTTGAATTTCATGCTGTCACTGTCACTGTTCCATGTAAACTGCACATCATTGTTCTTTATCGCCTCCAGGTCCACTGGGGAGTTTCCTAGACGAGATGGATGCCCTACTCAGTGCCTTCCCTGAGGACGGCACTCCCGTCTTACTCCTCGGGACTTCAACCTGCAGCTAGAGACCTCCCAGGCCTCTGCATTCCCCCCTCCTTCAGTCCTTTGACTTCACCATGGCTGAATCCCCATCCACCCACAAGGCCGGCAACCAACTGGACCTGGTCTTCACCAGGAACTGCGCCTCACCCAACATTACGGTATCGCCTCTACATGTGTCTGACCATTCCTTTCTGTCTTTCTCCCTCCCCCTCCCCTCTGTCCCTAAACCATCCTCACCTGCTCCCACTGTCCTTGTCCGTCGCAACGTCCGCTCTCTCACCCGCTGCCCTGTCAGCTACTGTCCTCTCTTCCCTTCCCCCTGCTGATGCCTTCTCTCAGCTACCTGCTGAAGTAGCATCATCCACCCTACTTTCCTCTCTCTCCTCCTCCTTTGACTTACTCTGTCCTCTATCCGCTAAACCCACTCGTCTCCGCCCCCCCGCCCCCTGGCTAACCGATTCCATTCGCGCTAACCGTTTGAAGCTGCGTGCGGCAGAAAGGAAATGGAGAAAATCCAAATCCCCTGCAGCTCTGTCTGACTTCCACACACTCCTGGCTTCCTTCTCCGCTAACCTCTCCTCTGCTAAGTCTGCATTCTTCCTTTCTAAGATTCAATCCTCTGTTTCCAACCCACGTAAACTCTATGCTACATTTTCCTCTCTCCTCACCCCTCCTCCTCCCCCACCCCCTCCTCTATAACCGCAGATGACTTCTCATCCTTCTTTCACGAGAAGGTTGAGGTCATCGCAACTCCTTCCCCCTACCCCTCCTCTCCCATCCCGCTACCTAATCCTCCCACCTCTCTGTCCTCCTTCTCACCCCTCCCTGACTCGGACATCCTTCAACTTGTTCTCTCCCACCGTCCCACCACCTGCCCTCTTGATCCCATTCCTTCCCCCCTCTTCCAGTCCATTGCTATGGACATCCTCCCGTTTGTCTCTAATGTAATTAACTCCTCTCTTTCCTCTGGCTCTGTCCCCTCCTCCCTCAAATGCGCTCAGGTTGTCCCCCTCCTCAAAAAACCCTCTCTGAATCCTGCTGTCATCTCTAACTACCGACCTGTCTCTCTCCTCCCATTCCTTTCCAAAACGTTAGAGCGGGCTGTCTATAATCAACTGTCTGCTCATCTCTTACAGAACGACCTACTTGATCCCAACCAATCTGGGTTCAGAGCAGGCCACTCCACAGAGACTGCTCTCCTTGCGGTCACTGAGGCTCTTCACGTCGCTAAGTCCCAATCCCTTAGCTCCGTCCTCCTCCTCCTTGACCTGTCGGCAGCGTTCGACACCGTGGACCACCGGATCCTGCTCTCATCTCTCGTCGAGATGGGAATCTCTGGATCTGTGCTGACATGGTTTGAGTCCTACCTGGCTGACCGGTCCTACCAGGTGGCCTGGAGAGGATCCCTCTCCTCTCCCGCACCCTCTCTACCGGTGTCCCGCAGGGCTCGGTGCTAGGCCCTGTCCTATTTTCTCTGTACACCAAGTCACTTGGCTCTGTTATTTCTGCTCATGGTTTCTCCTATCACTGTTATGCTGATGACACTCAACTGTTTCTCTCCTTCCCTCCATCTGATACCCAGATCCCGGCACGGATCTCTGCATGCCTGGCTGACATCTCCGCATGGATGTCTACCCACCACCTGAAGCTGAACCTGGGGAAGACAGAGCTGCTCTTCCTCCCAGCGAAGGGCTCCCCGATGATTGATGCGTCAATTACCGTGGAAGGCTCCATAGTGTCTCCGTCCCAGTCTGCCAGGAGTCTTGGGGTAACCCTGGACAACCAGCTGTGCTTCTCGAGCCATATTGCAGCGATCTCTCGGACCTGCCGTTTCTCCCTCCACAACATCCGGAGGATCAGACCGTTCCTCACCCAGAGGCCACTCAACTCCTGGTCCAGGCCTGGTGATCTCACGTCTGGACTACTGCAATTCCTTGCTGGCAGGCCTTCCGGCCTGTGCCATCAAGCCACTGCAACTTGTCCAGAACGCTGCTGCTCGCCTGGTGTTCAACCAGCCAAAGTTCACCCACGTCACCCCTCTACTCTCCTCTCTGCATTGGCTCCCCATCGCAGCACGCATCAGATTCAAGTCACTGGTGCTGGCTTTTCAAGCGGCCAGAGGTACTGCTCCCCCGTACCTCCAGTCACTCATCACGCCCTACACCCCGTCCAGACCCCTCCGCTCCGCCTCCGCTGGCAGACTGACTGCCCCATCCCTCCGGGCGCCTGGCAGCGCTCCTCGCGGTCTCGCCTCTTCTCTGTCCTGGTCCCTCGTTGGTGGAACGACCTCCGCAATCGGTCAGGACTGCGGAATCACTTCAATCTTCTGCAAGAGACTCAAAACCCACCTCTTCAGACTCCACTACCACTGAACACTGTCCATCTAGTCAATCTGTCGTCACCACTGTTTACTTGTTCAAAAAAAAAAAAAAAAAAAACCCACTAACCTTTTCTTTCCCAATGTTACAGGTATGATACGCAGACACCTGCAATGATGTCTTTTGCCGTTTTACTGCACTGATCTTGTACGCTAACTTTGATTGTTCTCACCTTGTATTAATGCACATCTTGTAAGTCGCTCTGGATAAGAGCGTCTGCTAAATGCTTAAAATGTAAAATGTAAAATGTTGATGTTGTGCAGGCAGTTAGTGAGAGAAAGGGGGAGGGGGAGGGAGGAGAGTTTGGAGCTGATGTTGTGTGAATGTGATGTTGTGAAATGTGTGTCGTCGGTGTAACAGTGAAAACTGATGTTGTGACGTCGCAAGATCAGAAAAGGGGAAGGAGATAAGTGATGAAGAGTAACAGACCCAGCAGGGAGCCTTGTGGGACACCTCTAGTGACAGGAGCAGAAACAGATTTGACATTCTTGAGGGAGATGTAATGTTGTCTGTTGGACAGGTAGGACTTGAACCAGATCAGTGCAAGACCAGTGACACCAAGGCTAGCTAAAACACTTGCATTTGTTTATAAAATAGAGTCTTAAGCTGAGAACAAATGTTGATTGAATTCAGGCCATAATTTCAGCATAGGTCCCGGACCTCTGAGAGAGGATTCTTTTTGCAATAAACAGCAGCTTTCATAACTTTGCATATCAGTAAGCCGTGACACAAATACATTTTCAAACTTGCTGGAGGATGACAACTGTTTTTCATACCCACAAAACATTCACCCTTTCCTGAAGTCTCTCACCCACCTTATAATAGGATACCATCTTCTCAGGGTAGTTGGACCGCTCCATCACGTTTCGGTCATCAACAGCATCTACCATGTCTGTCCCATCCTCTGGATCAACTGAAGGTCTGTCTTTGTTTGTTTGGTTGCTGTAGTCAATCGGTGAATCACAAGTCTCCTTATAGCTTTTTTCATAGAGAGCATCCTGAGTATAAACCAGTTGCTCCATTTTGATCTGCTCCTCAATCCTCTCCTCCGCTTTGGCCTCCTGCTTTGAATGGATATTTTCGATTTTGTCCTTCAGGTGATGGCGGGGGAAATAGAAGCAAAGACGAATCAATCAAACCTTGTGTCCATATCTTTTTGTGGAAAAAATATTTGTTGTTAAATAAAAACCTTTTACTCAGTAATTTTATTAGTATAAAAGAATATATTTTTCCTCTTTTTTAAGCATACAATATACTGACAACTGCCAAAATAAAGGAAACACTTGAGCAAATTAGGGATACAAAGTATATTGAAAGCAGGTGCTTAGACACAGGTGTGGTTCCTGAGTCAATTAAGCAGTTAACATCCCATCATGCTTAGTTTGTAGTGTGGATCGAGGATTTAAGAGCCACACGCAGATTTCACAGGTATCTAAAAGCTGGACGGAAGCGACCAGCCACTAAATCTGAAAACAGACTCAGGGAGCGGGAAAACAAAAGAAACCCCGACAAAACTCCACGGGAATAAACCCAACAGAAACAACCTAGAAGGGGCGAACGCTCCTCAACGAGGTGCATGGAAAACAAATAGCTATAGACTTTAGCTCTGGGGAACAATAGCCCGACAAACAAAAAGAATAATCTCGAAGGAAAACCACTAAAGTGGTTAGCTTGAAACCTTTAGGTAGGATAAGATGATTCTTCCTAAAAGGTTACCACAGAGTGGTGACGCCAAACCCTTACGAGAGATAACTAAATTAGACCCTTCTTTCTTTGACTGAGAGAACCACAGAGTGGTAAGCTAACCCTTTGTTTTGGAATGTCAAGTAATTTTAACTGGAGAGACCACAGGGTGGAAAAACTAAACCTTAGTTAGAAGTACCAGCTAGAGCGCAGCAATGGTTTACACAGAAGCGTTTGTATGAGGGACACAGGGATCTAAAATAAGGCGGAATTAACACTGATAACCTCAGCTGAACGTGATCGGAAACTCACCGACAAAAGACCATATATGGACGGCAGAAATGACAATGATTCTCAAGCAACGGAAGAGAAAACAGACCGTCACATGGTTCATCCAGACGAATGAGGTAAAAGACATATGTATAAAAATGCTGTGAGACCCAGCTGCCTGTGAAAATTACTTTGTGACCTTCAGAAGATAAGGATATTACAAAGGGTTTTAGTATAGTTTTTCAGGACGATATCTGGGAAACAAGAAGATACAGAATTTAAAAACGATCACCCTGTATAGGCACAACAGAAGAAATACATGATTTTGCAGTGTGCGTATACAATAGAAGATAATAAATGGAGATTAACTTTATTACACATTATAAGGTATTTGCACCAATTGTTTCTTTACAATGCATTTTCGCAGGAGAGGTTAAACCTTGTGGTACCTTTTATGGTCTTCATTGTGTATATGGCAGCCCCCTTGAGTTCCGCAACAATATCCTGAGCGACCTTCTCAAACACTTTGTAGTTGGTGAAACCCGGCAGCTCTCTCCCTCTGTGTCTGTGTTCATATTCCTTCACCACTTTCTGCATTTCACTGTGAACTGCGTTAACAGAGTGAGGAAAACACACGTACAAAATGAAACAATTGTTACAAAGTGACAAAATACCAACTTAAGTTACCACTGCCCCTCTTCCCTGGTGCAGTTTTTCCTTGTTTGCCCTATGCCGACATGATTCACGATGCCGTTTCTGGTGACTGACGCACCCTGCAGTTCGGGCGCCAACTATTTGACCTCTCTTCAAAAATCTGTTAGATCTCTCATGTTACTGAACAAAAACAAAGTGTTGATTTTAAAAACCATCTTTTACAGTAGAAGCACATTGGTAATTAGTATTGACATTAATATGAAGCACATGTGTAGACTTTTTAATTGCGTTTTTAGTTGCTTCAAAATAAGAGTACTTTTCACAATTAGTATCCAGATAATACAGCACTAAATAAAATACATTGTGAGATTGTGTCCCATTTAGAAGGAAAAAAGGCAAACTGATGAGGCCCAGGACACGGCTGCCTGAACGGGTGGATGCTTTATTATTTTTTACGCTCTTCGCTGGCTCCATCCAGAGTGTCGCTGGTCAGCGAA
>JAINUG010001779.1:12500-17345 GCA_029706075.1 Aldrovandia affinis | reverse complement strand
ACATCATCTGCATACCCCTGGACGGGGTTAGGGGAATGATATTAGTGGGAGCACAGCTACAAAGCCACTTTAACCACTGGATCTGGCGAGCACAAAATTAACTGCACTCCATGGGCAACCTGTCTTAATGCCAACTTGAGAGGATTGGGTCTGTGAGCTGTTTACCACAGATTATCTGTATGAATGAACCAGGAGTAGACATCTTTAACAATGTCATAGAAAACCTGAGGTAGATGGATTTCCTCCAGGGCTCTTAACATGACATTATGTGCTAAAGTGCCAAATGCATCACGAAAATCAAGAAACACAGTATAGAATTTACTTGACTCATGCTTAAAATCGCCGATCCCTGTTTTGAGACAAAACACATGTTCATTCATACCTTTGCCTACTGATATACGCCTTTTGCTTTGGGGATAAGATGTTTTCATCCCCAGCCATGGCTAGTTAGAGCTAAGGATACATTTCATGAACACCTTATAGATGGTAGGAGGAGTGAAATGTCTCTCCAGGTTGATGGGTTGTCCGGGATATTGTCCTTCTTGGGGATTCTGTGGACGAGAGCTCCCTTCCACGAATCAGGAACTCGTTTATTCTCCAGGCAGGCATTAAAGATGGATGTTAAATACACCAGGCTCGTGGTTTTTGAGAGACTCGTATGAAACATTGTCCATGCCACTGGATTTATTGTTGGGGTAGATCGCACCACCCCGGTCTCTACCTCTGCCTGCGTAAAGTGGGCGGTGTCCGGGAGACGGCTGGCTCCGTGTGGGTACAGCCGTGCCATGGTGGTTGGTGGGAGGGGAGTCGCCACGCGCTGCGTTTCTCCCTGACACTTCCGGCCGTGGTGTAACTGCACTTGTTCGCAATTACTGGGACACGGGGAGCGATATTCACTGTTGTTCAAAATAATCTTGAATGGCCTTGGATCGCCTACACTGCCAGAGATAAGAAAGTTTGTTTCGGCTCACCTTCCTCCTCCGTTCGCCTCCGTTGATGTTAATGACGGCTGCACTATCTCTGCGGAGGAACCGCAGTTCTTGCGATTCAATCCAGGTATTAACAGCGCCGATGTTATTGCGTCAGGAAGCGGTTCTTTGCAGGAACTTTCCCAGAACCCGAGCGACATATTTCAGAAGAGGCTTGGTGGTGTCACCGTGGTTCTCAGTTGTAAATACACGTTCCTGAAGAGAATATTCCGCTCAAGAGGGTTATGAGACGGATCCAGCTTCTCGGTCTCCTGATGAAACGTAGGTCTCATCATGGCGGTTCCGACCTGCCAAAGAGCTCCGAAAGCTCTCTCCTGGACTTGAAGTCCGACCACTGCTGCCTGCCCAGGGGCTGCGCCAGTCAGAGAAGTCCTCTCTGAGTCTCCTGTTCAACCGTGTTCTGGGGTTGTCGCAGGGACGCCATCGCTGGCGGTGAGACTCTCCACTTTGGAGTGCTTGTTTGAAGGCAACTCTGATCGCTGAAACCAGACACATTGTCCAAACTAAACTCAGTAGCAACATCTAGCACTTACTACATTTACGACGGCAGTTACGACGGGTGTGTGGTTAGATTTCGAAAATGGTGCGCTGCCCCTTCACCCGCTGCCACAAAATAAATAAAACACACACACACTCACAGCCACACACACTCACACACACACACACACACACACACACACACACACACACACACACACACACACACACACACACACACACACACATACACATCATTATTTGGGACACAAAGGAAGAGGAGACTGCCCCTGATACACTGCCATACAGGTCAATGCGCCATAAAAAGAAAAGAAAAAACCACACACAGACACACATTTACCACACACACACACACACACAATATTGTCATCGCTTTTTTGGACACAAAGAAGAGAGGTGCGGTCGTTCCCGGATACACTGCCATACAGGTCAATGCGTTTATAAAAATAAAAACACACACACACACACACACATACACACACACACACAATACACACACACACACACACACACACATTGCACACACACACATTATTATTAGCTGACATATTATTACATTGTTTTCAATAGCTGATACACACACAAAGCTTTGGACACAAAGGAAGAGAGGTGCACTGTTCTCGATACCGCCATGCTGTGGTCACCGCCATAAAAATTAAAAATACACACACACACACACAGCCACACACACACAGACACCACACACACACACACACACACACACACACACACACACACACACACACACACAATATCACACACACACACATATCACAGCCATTAATTTCCACACATCACAGCTGGACATAAAGAGAGTGCGCACTGTTACCT
Source organism: Aldrovandia affinis (assembly GCA_029706075.1). Taxonomy (NCBI): domain Eukaryota; kingdom Metazoa; phylum Chordata; class Actinopteri; order Notacanthiformes; family Halosauridae; genus Aldrovandia; species Aldrovandia affinis. Next base: position 15,027 of record JAINUG010001779.1, on the reverse strand, counting down.
GATACACTGCCAAGAATAACGCGCCATAAAAAATAAAAACACACACACACACACACACGCGACATAGCATTATTATTAGCTAATATATATCACAATAGTGGACACAAAGGAAGAGAGGTGCATTGTTCTCGACACATTGCCATACGTTGCGTTCAATATGCTTATAAAAACAAACAAAATAAATGTAAAAACACACACACACAGTTTTTTTGGACACAAGGAAGAGAGGTGCACTGTTCCTGATACACCGCCATACAGGTCATTGCGTTTATAAAATTTAATAAATAAAAAACACACACACACACACACAGACACCGCTTTTGGACACAAAGGAAGAGAGGCACTGTACCCTGATGCGTTTATGAATTTTTTATTTTTAAACACACACAAACACACACAAAGACACACACACACATTGCATACACACACACAGTTTTGGGATACAGTAGGCAGAGGGTGCACTGTTCCCTGATACACTGCCATACAGGGTGAATGCGTGGCAAAATAAACACACACACACACACACACACATATTACACACACACACACACACACACACACACACACACACACACACACACACACAATACATCACACACACACACAGACACACACACACACACACATACACACACAGCTTTTTGACACAGGAAGAGCACTGTTCCCACACGCCAGATCAATGCGCTTTATAAAAAAAAAAACCCCAAAAACATTGAGACATATGACAACAAGAGTTTTGACACACAGGAAGAGGGAGTGCACTGTTCCTGATATACTGCCATACAGGTCAATGCGTTTATAAAAATTAAAAAATTAAAACACACACACACACACACACACAGTTTTTGGACAAAAAGGAAAAGAGGTGCACTGTTCCCGATGGCTAAATTGCCAAAACAGGGTCATTAATGCGTTTATAAAAACTTGTGGAAAAGGAACATAAAAATATGAATGTAAACAAGTATCAAACAATATGTTTATATTAATCCCACTTACCTGAGTTATGGCTTGATGCATTCTATAGGATATGGAGATTATTTTTAGCAATGTCCTTACCTTGAATTATGGTTTGATGCATTTATTATAGGATATGGAATTATGTGTATATTACTTGCCTTAGTTATCTTACGCTGACCTCTGGATGGCTTTCCCTCTTCAGTTAATCCTATATTACAAATACAGTATGGAAATCTGGGTAATCAATGAAATCACGGCTCACCTGGAGAGTCCTAGTCAGGCAGGGAGCCAGACAGTTCCCTGACCACACTCACCTGCCAAACAAAGGTAGCCTATTGTTTTTGTGGATTAATCGTATTGGATTTATGTTGAGCACGCGAGAATATGGCCCAGTTTGAACGCAAAATAAATGCAACCTTTGTTGGAATTTTACAGCTGGATCTCTGCTTGTTGCACTGCCTGGATTGTGGAGGATTTGTGCGTCAGGAACCCAGCTCCGACTTGGACGGTGGCTGAAATAGTTTTTTGTTAAAGCCACTATAGTGTGTGTGTGTGTGTGTGTGTGTGTGTGTGTGTGTCTGTGTTTTTTATTTTTTATTTTTTTATAAACGCATGGACCCTGTATGGCAGTGTATCAGGGGAACAGTGCACCTCTCTTCCTTTGTGTCCAAAAACTGTGTGTGTGTGTGTGTGTGTGTGTGGTTTTTGTTTTGTTTTGTTTTTATAAAAACGCATTGAACCTGCTTGTGGCAGTGTATCAGGGAACAGTGCACCTCTCTTCCTTGTGTCCAAAAACTGTGTGTGTGTGTGTGTGTGTGTGTGTGTGTGTGTGTGTGTTTTTATGTTTTTCATATAAACGCATTGACCCTGGGCAGTGTATCGAGGAACAGTGCACCTCTTCCTTTGTGTCCAAAAACTGTGTGTGTGTGTGTGTGTGTGTGTGTGTGTGTGTGTGTGTGTGTGTGTTGTGTGTGTGTGTGTGTGTGTGTGTGTGTGTGTTTTTTTTTTATTTTTTATAAACGCATTGACCCTGTATGGCAGTGTATCAGGGAACAGTGCACCTCTCTTCCTTTGTGTCCAAAAACTGTGTGTGTGTGTTTTTTATTTTTATGTGTGCATTGACCCTGTGTGGCAGTGTATTTTCATGTTTTTTTAACAGTGCACCCTGTTGGCAGTGTATCAGGGAACAGTGCACCTCTCTTCCTTTGTGTCCAAAAACTGTGTGTGTGTGTGTGTGTGTGTGTGTGTGTGTGTGTGTGTGTGTGTGTGTGTGTGTGTGTGTGTGTGTGTGTGTGTGTGTTTTTTTTTTGTTTTTTTATAAACGCATTGACCCTGTATGGCAGTGTATCAGGGGAACAGTGCACCTCTCTTCCTTTGTGTCCAAAAACTGTGTGTGTGTGTGTGTGTGTGTTATTTTTATTTATTTAATTTTTTTATAAACGCATTGACCCTGTATGGCGGTGTATTAGGGAACAGTGCACCTCTCTTACTTTGTGTCCAAAACTGTGTGTGTGTGTGTGTTTTTAATTTTTTTAAATTTTATAAACGCATTGACCCTGTATGGCAGTGT
>JAINUG010001779.1:0-10000 GCA_029706075.1 Aldrovandia affinis | reverse complement strand
ATTGAACCTGTATGGCAGTGTATCAGGGAACAGTGCACCTCTCTTCCTTTGTGTCCAAAAAACTGTGTGTGTGTGTGTGTGTGTGTTTTTATTTATTTAATTTTTATAAAACGCATTGACCCTGTATGGCGGTGTATCAGGAACAGTGCACCTCTTCCTTTTGTGTCCAAAAACTGTGTGTGTGTGTGTGTGTGTGTGTGTGTGTGTGTGTTTTTTATAAACGCATTGACCCTGTATGGCATTGTATCAGGGAACAGTGCACCTCTCTTCCTTTGTGTCCAAAAACTGTGTGTGTGTGTGTGTGTGTGTGTGTTTTAAATAAACGTATTGACCCTGTATGGCAGTGTATCAGGGAACAGTGCACCTCTCTTCCTTTGTGTCCAAAAACTGTGTGTGTGTGTGTTTTTGTTTTTTTATATAAATGCATTGACCCTGTATGGCAGTGTATCAGGGAACAGTGCACCTCTCTTCCTTTGTGTCCAAAAACTGTGTGTGTGTGTGTGTGTGTGTCTGTGTGTGTGTGGTTTTTTTGTTTTGTTTGTTTTTTATAAACGCATTGAACCTGTATGGCAGTGTATCAGGGAACAGTGCACCTCTCTTCCTTTGTGTCCAAAAACAGTGTGTGTGTGTGTGTGTGTGTTTTTTTATTTTTTATAAATGCATTGACCCTGTATGGCAGTGTATCAGGGAACAGTGCACCTCTCTTCCTTTGTGTCCAAAAACGGTGTCTGTGTGTGTTTGTGTGTTTTTTTGATTTTTTTATAAACTGTGTGTGTGTGTGTGTGTGTGTTTTTTAAAATAATTTTTTAATTGTATTTTTATTTTTTAATAAACTGTGTGTGTGTTTGTGTTTTTTTATTTCTTTTATTTTTTTATAAACGCATTGACCCTGTATGGCAGTGTATCAGGGAACAGTGCACCTCTCTTCCTTTGTGTCCAAAAACGGTGTTTGTGTGTGTGTGTGTGTTTTATAAACGCATTGACCCTGTATGGCAGTGTATCAGGGAACAGTGCACCTCTCTTCCTTTGTGTCCAAAAACTGTGTGTGTGTGTGTGTTTTTTATAAACGCATTGACCCTGTATGGCAGTGTATCAGGGAACAGTGCATCTCTCTTCCTTTGTGTCCAAAAACTGTGTGTGTGTGTGTGTGTTTTTTGTTTTGTTTTTTTATAAACGCATTGACCCTAGTAGTTATTAGAGGGCACTCCTTATCTCTAAAACTGGTTTGATTACATTTTGATATCCTGTTTAATTACTTTTTTGATTTCTTTTATGGCCGGGGTGACCTTTGGGTCACCAGGTGTCCCTTGACCCCTGACACCATATTTTAATAGTGTTTATGTTTACGATAAGCGTTTCTGTGTGTGTGTGTGTGTGAACCAGTATGTCCCTTGACTAACCTTTCATAGAAAAGTGTGTGTGAATGGCGCTTCGTCAGCATGTGTGGGGGGTGTGTGACGTGGCTTTTTCTGTTCAGGTGTGGTTTGGGGTCCTGAGAAAATGGCATTTGCACCTTCCCCACGTGGAAACTCCACGCTGAAAGCTTTCTCTCTGGCTCCAAGAAAGAGAAAATATGTCCTTTGACCCTGACACCATATTTTAATAGTTGTTTATGTTTTATAATGAGCTTTTTCTGTGCAGGTATGGTTTGTGGTCCTGAGAAAATGGCATTTGCACCTTACCCAGGGCGCTTGTTTAGAGTTCGAGATAAGCAGTTTGTAACCATGTAATTAAAGACTGCTTTGGAAAAATTCCAATCTAATCAAGATGTAGCCGGCGAGAGGGGGGGCTAGTGAGTTCAACTTCCAAAAAGAGCTATTTGATTATAGCAGAAATGGTGTTTGTTAAAACAACACATGGGGTTGGTGTCTCTATAGCAGGCGGTGTACAGATTAAAATATGCAGATTATTGCAACTGCAAAATGCTTTTTTTCCTTCGAGTTCAACATGTCTGGACATGTGTCAGAAAAGTTTCAATATGTAAAACAATTGTTGAGCCTTTAAAGTTTTCTCGGGCCCCAATAAGAGAAAAAGAAGAGAAAAATTTCATAATGTTTTGCGTAATATAAAACATAAAATGTTTTTCCCACACCAGGAATCGAACCCGGGCCCCGATGAAAGCAGGGTATCCTAACCACTGGACTATATGGGATTTTATAGTTCTGGAGTGAAGGATATGTTATTCAAGGACTAAAAACAATAGAATAAGTCCTTATGCGTGACTGGGGGATGTGTGTGTGTGTGTGTGTGTGTGGGTGTGTCTGTGTGCGCATGTGTGGGCGTGACCCCACCCCCCCGAGCGTCATGAGGGGGCGGGCGTCATGACATATCGACAAAACCTTAAAATAGTCCTACAAACTCCAGAAGTCACGGACCGAAAGACAGAAACATCGTGTTTTACTACATAGCTAGAACTCTTATTAATATCTACAGACATGGGTGAGTGTTTTACCAGATTAATATTTTAAATGTTGTGTTACAAATATGTTTCTATTTGTCTGTGTATGAATCTATCATTCTGATACATTTTCAATACCTTAACAGGTCCTGTTTCTTAACAGATACACAAGATAACGAGCTATTAAGGACCATTCACGCGGAGATAACAACATTGTCGGGGGGAGTGTTATTTGGTAATTGTTTTATTCGACAAGTTATGTGTTTTATTTTTTAATTATTTAATGTCATTTATGTGTGGTATTACGCTCAGTGACTGGTGGTAATATTTGTTTTACAGACGAGTCTAAATACCGCACGGATGAACAGACACAGAAAGGGGAAAGAAGACTAATAAACGGAATAATATAGAGGCTGTTCCAAATGTCTCGGTTAAACGCAGGTTCTGTGATGATTTAACCGTAGGTATGTGATCTACTCTATTAATATATCCTGTGAGGGACGTGCATGTCGTATATGTACTGGGTTGGTTGACGTATGCGCCTAAGGTTGTAACATGTATATGTTATCCTAAACAGAAGACGTGCTAGGCTGCCAAGCCACGGGGTCGGTGTCACCCTTTGACGATTTCTGGAGCTTGGATTATATTGATCATTTGCAGCTACAGCAAGTGGAAGAAGCGCCGTGCATGCCGTCGGCTTCTACGGCATCTCTTGAGCAGAACATCCCCGCAGAGACTTTGTTTGTGAAGGGACCCTCCGGACCGGTAACAACGCCCATTTTGATATTGTCCGATGATGACGGTTGTAGTGACGAATCTGTCTTTAACAGGCTAGTACATCCCGCCGCGGTTGCTAATGTACATGGCGCTGCCGAAGAACAGCTTGTATGTACGGTTACTGCCGATGTTATCGAATCTATTGTTAGCAGGGCCGTCAGCGCGGTATTAGCCGTACAGACCATAGTGACGGCTAGCGAGACAGAGCGGTTGTACAATCAGAGCGTATGCATCAGGAGTTGGTTACTAAGGTTACCAATCTGGGTAAAAAGTACACGAGTCTCTTCCCCATTCTGCACAACGTTGCCAAAGTAGCAGATATTAACTGAAGTGATTTAGGCTCTGTTTTGACATCATTGGCCATAGAAAAACAGGCTGGTGAACAGACGAATATACCATCTGTGCACAGACCACCGTTCGCACAGCGCTCTGATCAACAAACTGTTCCTAATAGTGTCAGGAGGTATTACACTCCCATCAGACAGGCAGGCGGTCAGGAAAATAGGTATCCTTTACCCCAGCAATCGTTGTTCGCTCTGAGAGCTGACGAGCAGCCTGGTCCTAGTGGTGTTAGGAATAATTACGTCCCCGTCAGAAACCCGGGGAAGCCTGGTCAGCAGACCAACTTCAACAGGCCTAACACAGGTAGAATGCGTTAACAGCAAACAATCAAAACAAACATAAGGCTGCATGTAGTTGTATTTCCATCCTGTTATTAAAGTCATTTTTATTTTGTTAATATCATTTTATTTTATCAACATACTTGTATTGCTTATTATTTTTTATTTTTATTTTATAGCTAATAATGGAGCCATCTAACAATCGGTGTAGGCGTGATAGTATAGAGCCTAGTAACAGCGTGACACATTTTAATACTTTATTAGTTGACCTAAAAGGCACGTTTAGTGATAACCACATTAGTAGCTTCAATAGGACATTAAACGATATTAAAATCATGGCGGGTGGTGGTCGTAGGATTGATGAACCGGTGGTCGGAGGGCGGGGTTCTTAATGTAGCCATTAGAGGCGAAAGCCTAAACAGGAATGTCGACGCTATGTTAAATATGTCTAATGGTTATGACACAGAACTCCTGATGCGTTCGTTTGAGAGGGTGTTACAGAGTAACGAACAGGTCATGATCGATGAAGGTCTCGAACTGCAGGTGTCAATAGCACGGTGCGTGACAGGTGGCGGTCGTAGAAGGTTAGCAACACTAGCCCATGACGAAATAATTAGGAAAAAGCGTTTAGATCTGTACTCCCCCACCAACACCATCCATCCATCCATCTTCTACCGCTTCTCCGTTTCGGGTCGCGGGGGCAGCATCCTAAGCAGGGAGACCCAGACTTCCCTCTCCCGGCCACTTCGTCCAGCTCTTCCGGGGGATCCCGAGGCGTTCCCAGGCCAGCCGAGAGACATAGTCTCTCCAGCGTGTCCTGGGTCTTCCCGGGCCTCCTCCCGGTGGGGCGTGCCCGGAACACCTCACCAGGGAGGCGTCCAGGAGGCATCCTAACCAGATGCCCGAGCCACCTCATCTGGCTCCTCTCGACGCGGAGGAGCAGCGGCTCTACTCTGAGCCCCTCCCGGATGACCGAGCTCCTCACCCTATCTCTAAGGGAGAGCCCAGACACCCTGCGGAGGAAACTCATTTCAGCCGCTTGTATTCGCGATCTCGTTCTTTCGGTCACTACCCACAACTCGTGACCATAGGTGAGGGTAGGAACATAGATCGACCGGTAAATCGAGAGCTTTGCCTTTAGGCTCAGCTCCCTCTTTACCACGACAGACCGATGCAGCGTCTGCATCACTGCCGACGCCGCACCAATCCGCCTGTCGATCTCCGCTCCATCCTTCCCTCACTCGTGAACAAGACCCCGAGGTATTTAAACTCCTCCACTTGGGGCAGGATCTCCTCCCGACCCGGAGAGTGCTCTCCACCCTTTCCGGCTGAGAACCATGGTCTCGGATTTGGAGGTGCTGATTCTTATCCCAGCCGCTTCACACTCGGCTGCGAACCGCTCCAGCGAGAGCTGAGGTCACGGCCCGATGAAGCCAACAGGACCACATCATCTGCAAAGAGCAGTGACCCAATCCTCAGGCCACCGAACGGACCCCCTCAACGCCCGGCTGCGCCTAGATATTCTGTCCATAAAGGTTATGAACAGAACCGGTGACAAAGGGCAGCCCTGGCGGAGTCCAACCCTCACCGGGAACAAGTCCGACTTACTGCCAGCAATGCGGACCAAGCTCTGGCACCGGTCGTACAGGGACCGAATGGCCCGTATCAAGGGGTCCGGTACCCCATACTCCCGGAGCACCCCCCACAAGACTCCCCTAGGGACACGGTCGAAAGCCTTCTCCAAGTCCACAAAACATGTGTAGACTGGTTGGGCAAACTCCCATGCACCCTCCAGGACCCCGCGGAGGGTGTAGAGCTGGTCCACAGTTCCGCGACCAGGACGAAAACCACATTGCTCCTCCTGAATCCGAGGTTCAACCATCCGACGGACCCTCCTCTCAGAACCCCTGAATAGACCATACCAGGGAGGCTGAGGAGTGTGATCCCCTGTAGTTGGAACACACCCTCCGGTCCCCTTTCTTGAAGAGGGGGACCACCACCCTGGTCTGCCAGTCCAGAGGCACTGCCCCCGATGTCCATGCGATGCTGCAGAGTCGTGTCAACCAAGACAGCCCCACAACATCCAGAGCCTTGAGGGACTCCGGGCGGATCTCATCCACCCCGAGGCCCTGCCACCACGGAGCTTTTTAACCACCATGGCGACCTCAGCCCCAGAGATAGGAGAGCCCACCCCGAGTCCCCAGACCCTGCTTCCTCGCTGGAAGGCGTGTCGGTGGGATTGAGGAGGTCTTGATATTCCCTCCACCGACCCACAATGTCCCGGAAGTCGAGGTCAGCAGCGCCCATCCCCACTGTACACAGTGTTGACAGTGCACTGCTTCCCCCTGAGACGCCGGATGGTGGTCCAGAACCTCCTCGGCCGTTCGGAAGTCGTTCTCCATGGCCTCACCGAGCTCCTCCCATGCCCGAGTTTTTGCCTCAGCGACCGCCGAAACCGCTCTCCGCTTGGCTCGCGATACCCATCTGCTGCCTCCGGAGTCCCACAGGCTAAAAGGTCCGATAGGACTCCTTCTTCAGCTTGACGGCATCCTTCACTGCCGGTGTCCACCAGCGGGTTCGGGGATTACCGTCGCGACAGGCACCGGCGACCTTGCGGCCACAGCTCGGTCAGCCGCCGACAATAGAGGCACGGAACATGGCCCACTCGGACTCAATGTCCCCCGCCTCCCCGGGACATGGTTGAAGCTCTCCCGGAGGTGGGAGTTGAAACTCCTTCTGACAGGAGACTCTGCCAGACGTTCCCAGCAGACCCTCACAATACGTTTGGGCCTGCCAGGCCTGACCGGCATCCTCCCCACCATCGGAGCCAACTCACCACCAGGTGGTGATCAGTTGACAGCTCCGCCCCTCTCTTCACCCGAGTGTCCAAGACATGCGCCGCAAGTCCTACGGCGACACGACCACAAAGTCGATCATTGAACTGCGGCCCAGGGTGTCCTGGTGCCAGGTGCATATATGGACATGCTTGTGCTTGAACATGGTGTTCGTTATGGACAATCTGTGACAAGCACAGAAGTCCAACAACAAAGCACCATTCTGGTTCAGATCGGGGGGGCCGTTCCTCCCAATCACGCCCCTCCAGGTCTCACTATCGTTGCCCATGTGAGCATTGAAGTCTCCCAGCAAACGAGGAGTCCCCGGAAGGAGTGTTCTCCAACACCCCTCCAAGGACTCCAAAAGGGTGGGTATTCTGAGCTGCTGTTTGGAGCATAAGCACAAACAACAGTCAGGACCCATCCCCCACCCGAAGGCGGAGGGAGGCTACCCTCTCGTCTACCGGGGTGAACCCCAACGTACAGGCAACGAGCCGGGGGCAATAAGTATTCCCACCCCTGCTCGGCGTCTCCCACCAGGGGCAACTCCAGAGTGGAAGAGAGTCCAACCCCTCTCAAGGAGACTGGTTCCGGAGCCCATGCCATGCGTCGAGGCGAGGCCGACTATATCTAGCCGGAACCTCTCGACCTCCCGCACCAGCTCAGGCTCCTTCCCCGCCAGAGAGGTGACATTCCACGTCCCTAGAGCTAGCTTCTGCAGCCGAGGATCGGACCGCCAAGGCCCCGCCTTCGGCCGCCGCCCATCTCACACTGCACCCGACCCCTTGGCCCCTCCCATGGGTGGTGAGCCCATGGGAAGGGGGTCCTACGTTGCCTCTTCGGGCTGTGCCCGGCCGAGCCCCAGGTGTGTAGGCTCGGCCACCAGGCGCTACGCCTCGAGCCCTACCCCGGGCCTGGCTCCAGGGGGCCCCGTGACCAGCGTCCGGACGAGGGAAACGTATTTCCATTTTTGTTTGTCGTCATGGGGGTCTTGTGAGCCACGCTTTGTCTGGTCCCTCACCCAGGACCTGTTTGCCTTGGGTGACCCTACCAGGGCATGAAGCCCCGACAACTTAGCTCCTGGGATCATTGGGACACGCAAACCCCTCCACCACGGTAAGGTCATCTATACCAGCAAACACCCGAGAACATGTTAGAGCCTTTAGCGGCTGCCATACAAGATCAGGCAGGGTTTACGGTAGATCAGGAAATAGGGTTTGCCCACGTTTTCGTCATTCAAGAAGGTCACAGGTCTGAAAATTGTAGTTTTTTACAGGACCCCAAACCAACTGTTAGAGAAATTTTTCTCGACATTGAAAATACATAGGTTTTGTCTGACATATCGACAAAACCTTAAAATAGTCCTACAAACTCCAGAAGTCACGGACCGAAAGACAGAAACATCGCGTTTTACTACATAGCTAGAACTCTTATTAATATCTACAGACATGGGTGAGTGTTTTACCAGATTAATATTTTAAATGTTGTGTTACAAATATGTTTCTATTTGTCTGTGTATGAATCTATCATTCTGATACATTTTCAATACCTTAACAGGTCCTGTTTCTTAACAGATACACAAGATAACGAGCTATTAAGGACCATTCACGCGAGATAACAACATTGTCGGGGGAGTGTTATTTGGTCATTGTTTTATTCGACAAGTTATGTGTTTTTTTTTTTTAATTATTTAATGTCATTTATGTGCGGTATTACGCTCAGTGACTGGTGGTAATATTTGTTTTACAGACGAGTCTAAATACCGCACGGATGAACAGACACAGAAAGGGGGAAAGAAGACTAATAAACGGAATAATATAGAGGCTGTTCCAAATGTCTCGGTTAAACGCAGGTTCTGTGATGATTTAACCGTAGGTATGTGATCTACTCTATTAATATATCCTGTGAGGGGCGTGCATGTCGTATATGTACTGGGTTGGTTGACGTATGCGCCTAAGGTTGTAACATGTATATGTTATCCTAAACAGAAGACGTGCTAGGCTGCCAAGCCACGGGGTCGGTGTCACCCTTTGACGATTTCTGGAGCTTGGATTATATTGATCATTTGCAGCTACAGCAAGTGGAAGAAGCGCCGTGCATGCCGTCGGCTTCTACGGCATCTCTTGAGCAGAACATCCCCGCAGAGACTTTGTTTGTGAAGGGACCCTCCAGACCGGTAACAACGCCCATTTTGATATTGTCCGATGATGACGGTTGTAGTGACGAATCTGTCTTTAACAGGCTAGTACATCCCGCCAGCGGCTGCTAATGTACATGGCGCTGCCGAAGAACAGCTTGTATGTACGGTTACTGCCGATGTTATCGAATCTATTGTTAGCAGGGCCGTCAGCGCGGTATTAGCCGGTGTACAGACCATAGTGACGGCTAGCGTAGACAGAGCGGTTGTACAATCAGAGCGTATGCATCAGGAGTTGGTTACTAAGGTTACCAATCTGGGTAAAAAGTACACGAGTCTCGCCCCCATTCTGCACAACGTTGCCAAAGTAGCAGATATTAACTGGAGTGATTTAGGCTCTGTTTTGACATCATTGGCCATAGAAAAACAGGCTGGTGAACAGATGAATATACCATCTGTGCACAGACCACCGTTAAGCACAGCGCTCTGATCAACAAACTGTTCCTAATAGTGTCAGGAGGTATTACACTCCCATCAGACAGGCAGGCGGTCAGGAAAATAGGTATCCTTTACCCCAGCAATCGTTGTTCGCTCTGAGAGCTGACGAGCAGCCTGGTCCTAGTGGTGTTAGGAATAATTACGTCCCAGTCAGAAACCCGGGGAAGCCTGGTCAGCAGACCAACTTCAACAGGCCTAACACAGGTAGAATGCCTTAACAGCAAACAATCAAAACAAACATAAGGCTGCATGTAGTTGTATTTCCATCCTGTTATTAAAGTCATTTTTATTTTGTTAATATCATTTTATTTTATCAACATACTTGTATTGCTTATTATTTTTTTAATTTTTTCATTTTTTATTTTATAGCTAATAATGGAGCCATCTAACAATCGGTGTAGGCGTGATAGTATAGAGCCTAGTAACAGCGTGACACATTTTAATACTTTATTAGCTGACCTAAAAGGCACGTTTAGTGATAACCACATTAGTAGCTTCAATAGGACATTAAACGATATTAAAATCATGGCGGGTGGTGGTTGTAGGATTGATGAACCGGTGGTCATTGATGAGACGGATACATTAGATGCGGAAAATATTTCAAGACTTAGACTTGAGGGCGGTGTTGTAGGGGATTACACTGTTACCGCAAGGCCACGTTTAATAGCATGGTATTACAGGCGCCATTTAATTTCAGGTCTGCAGCAAGCACTGACATGGCCACGTATATAGAAGG
>JAINUG010001778.1:0-17346 GCA_029706075.1 Aldrovandia affinis | reverse complement strand
GAGAACAGAGCAGCACCACTGGAAAGAAGGAAAAACTTCATTAGAATAGAGGGAAAACTTCATTAGAATAGAGAAACAGTGGTCGTAAGTTGAAGCTCATCGTCAGGGACAGATGGATACTTAACAGGATCGTTATTAAAAACCACAAAACAACAGTCTCAAAAATGAGCACAGAACTGAATCTACACCTCCATGACCCAGTCTCAACAAAAACTGTACGTCATGGAGCATCACAAAGCTGATTTTTATGGTAGAAGTGCCCAGGGTTGGGTTGTAACGGAATACATGTAACGTTACGTAATCAGAATACAAAAAATCAAGTAACTGTATTCAGCTCGCGTTACATTTGAAAAATGAGTAATCTGAATACAGTTACTTTAATAAACCTGAAGTGAATACATTTTGATTCTTAATTGGAATTCTTGGTGGAAAGTTTTCATTACAAACATTAATGAGCTGATATTCATTACTAAAGCTACAGCATGAAATTCTCACGCCTACATGATTATCATCACACAGCTCACTAAAACTACAGCCGCTTGCACAGAACCAAAAACCTGCGTTAAAAAAAATGCTGTTTAAAAAGCGCGCGCCACGCTCAGACAAACATTGATAGGGACAAGATGGAAAAAAAGTCAGCTTTTTAGTTTGTGGCGTTATCGACAATTTCCAGTTTAAAGAAGAACATGGGAAAAATCTGTCGGCCCAGTGTACCTTGTGTCTTCCAGGAATAAAGATACTGTCGGCATCAAAGGACTCGATTGAATCTTAAAAAGCACTTGGAGTAAGTCGACGTTAGCTAACCTTCAGTTTAATGAACACAGTTCTGCAGTAATTTGCTGTTACCTGACCTTAGCCTACGGTTTGAGGCATCGCATTAACTGCTCTGCTAATTTTATACTGCTTTCTTTTATTGTTGAAACGATGACATTTTATTTTATTCTTTTATTTTTCCCAGTTTTCTCCCAATTTGCAGACAATTGTACTCTACTATCACGTCAATTATGTTATACTGCCGAGCATCTGCCGCCACATATCCCTTAAAGTCGCTGTTATTCCAGTGCCAAAAAGTTTCAAAAGTTATTACATTGTTTTAGATGCTGTGTTTGAGTTATGCTAATGATGAGCCATCAAAACAGTAAAAGAACTTGCCTTTCAATATCCTTTTACTTTTATTATGATTAATTTTGAATCTGTCCATTCTAATTCCATAACATGTTAATGACGACGACTACAACAAAAAATGCAGATATACAATGTTGCATATATTTAGCTAAATTGACATCTCAAATGTATTAGTATTTATTATTAAATGAACAGAAGCTGACCTGACCTCAACACAGTGGAAAGTTGAACATGACATCCTTTTTCAAAGTGTAATGCATAATAACTATTTAAATGTATTACTGATCAAATAAAAAGTGAACATGGCATGTGCAAAAAGTTTGAGCACCCTTTTAGTACTAAAAGTAGCACCACCTTTGGCTATATAACAGCTTCCCAATGTCTCCTGTACCCCAAAACATACCCATCTGTGATAGAAAAAGTAAGTAATCCAAAAGTATTCTAAAAGTAATCTGATTACGTTACTTTTTTGAGACATGTAACTGTATTCGTATCGGATTACTTTCAGAGCCGTAATCAGTAATCAGGCACTAATTACATTTACAAAGTAACCCTCCCAACCCTGGAAGTGCCATTGGTAGGTCTGCTAGGCATTTCTGAGGGATAGAAAGGATTTGAAGGAACAGCTGAAGGAATATTGTGCTCCCTTAACTGAATTTTTAAATCAAGGGATCCCATCAATAACAATTTTGTTCTTTATATTTTTATTTTGCCTTTTAGCCAGGGGTGGGCAATTTTGTACCTGTGTGGGCCAGTGTGGGTGCGAGCTTTTGTTCCAGCCGAGCAGTAGCTCACCTGATTTGACTAATCAGCTAATCAAAGTCTTCAATCAGGGGCTTTGATTAGTGGAATCAGGTGTGTCACTGTTCAGTTGGAACAAAGCCTGCACTCCACACCGCCCACACAGGGTAAGATTGCCCACCCTGCTTTAGGCTGTCAAAAACCTTTTTCCTTTTTCTTTAATTGTTTTTATAAGTTTGTGCAGTTTAAAAATATCCGCCCACTCATTTCAACATATCGGTTTCTTTGCTCAAGGACCGGAAACTACTAAAGTGTCAAGATTGTGTAATTGCATTTCGGGGTGCGGTGGTCCCATTTCACCCAACAAACTCTGCCAATGCATGCAGTCAACAACGGCTCTCATGCAGTAATTTAAATCTGAGCTGGAATAAAGACAAGAATTTAAAAAATCTCTGCTGCTCTCAATCTTCACATATTTGGTTACTTGTGGTCGTAAGGATCAATATGTAAAAACGTTGGAAGGCAAGTAAAAAAGCAAGCAAAATTGCCCCAGGAGCCAAAGGGTTCAAACCAGCCATGAATCCAAGTCTCATCTGAGGAATGGGCGGAGCCACCACAATCAGCACCTGGCCCGCAGGTGACAAGGTATTGATAAATGATGAAAAGTCATATACTTGGTTTATAATTTACAACGGACTAGGGCAAGGGGCAATGGATCTGTAAGTCTGTAAGTGGTATGTTTGTTTCACAAATGTAAATTCAGCTGAACAGCAAATTTGTTTTTAAAAGCCTTGCCGAGGTGACACTGACGCACTTGATGTTGAGATCCTTTTGTTCATGCCATTGAAGGCAAGTTGGATGTTGACACCGATTAAAGTCGATTGAAGACTGAGAAGAAATGTAACAATGCAAAAACGTGTTCATTCCAGAGCGTTTCACTGCAATCACCATTGGTCTACATGTCAGCCCCCAATATCAGGAAGAGAAATGAGAGTATGTTAAAATGAAACAGAGGAGAAATGGGAGGTGGCTTGTGCAATGGGTGGCAACAGAAATTTCCTGTGTACAGATAATGTGAATACTAAGGTACAGGTAATGTAATGATTAATGATCCAAGACAGATCTTGCATTACATATGTCGTGGAAAAAATAACTCAGCAGGATCAGAGAGAATTCCTTTAAACAGTATTAAAGCTTTAATTACGAGCAGCTGCACGGAGACCCGTGTCACGCAGGACGGCGAATCTCCCGCCTTCAAATTCAAATGGATATTTATATCCAACACAACGGAAGGGGAGGGAACAATCACAAGGGGGAAGTAACAGGGCGTTAACTTACAGGTAAATGGAGCTATGGGCTAACATGAAGATATAACAGGTTGTTAGAACGGCCCTCCCAGGGTCTTAAACCAATGGGAAGGAGGTTTCCTGCCGTGGGAACGAACAACTGTTCCTTTGAAGTTGTGGCGCGAAAAGCCCTTTGTCTCTGACTTCCTGTGGCGCTGCAGCGTCACACTGAATTAATTAGTGTCTACATCCTCTGTGGATGTATCCCAACTCGATACAAATTTCTTCCTCCACACATATCATAGAGGAGTCCTCAGATTGAGGAAAGAATTGGCGACCTTCAGGCAAAATGTTCAAAGGTGGGTACAATTTTATATATTTACATACACTATAATGTAGTGTGTGCTGGACATTGAATTAAGTCACTGTCAACCGTTGCACTGCTTTGTTCAGTTTTGTGCCATTTTAGAACTAGAGGCAGTAGACAGATTTGTATCGAATGCTGTTTTGACATACAAAATTAAATATTGCTACAAAGGAGAATATCTTTTACATTTAAAATATGGTATCTTGCTTCTTCAATAATCTTCATTATTTTGAATGTTTTCACTTGGAATTTTGTTACAAACTAAAAGCATTCAAATTGATTACCAGACTAGGCTATGCTTTATTGATCATTGTTTAAGTCAAACACAGGTCCGTGTTACTTACTTGCTTAAAGAACAAACATTTTTTTCTTCTGAAACAACACAAAGCCACAACAAAAGCACATTTTCTTCACAAATTACTGATAGCAAATAACTATTAAAAAAAAAAGATCCGGGGGGGTAGAGATCACTGACGGTTATGCTACTGCTTAACAGTGTGGCTCTCAGGTGTTTACTCTCTATATTCTCACTGGGGGAAGTTGTCTCAAAGCCAGTCTTCTTTGCTGACTTGCTCCTTAACCATGGCAGGTTGAAAAAGATAAAGGAATCATAAGTTTTGAACATGCTTACTTACATTTACTGACTGGCTTGCAGTCCAGCTCTCTCCTCCTACCCTCACAGTTTGTGACTTTTTTACATTTATTTCTCCTTTAGTCCCATTGAGATGTCTATCTCTTTTATAAGGGAGTGCTGGCCAAGAGAGTAGCAAGGAGAGCATGTTACAACATTAGATACAATACAAAGATTACAATAAAGGAAGTAACACATTATTTAACCAGGCGTAACCCATTGAGGTGTCTATGTCTTTTTACAACAGAGTGCTAGTCAAATACAACAAGCAGATCATGTTACCACATAAAAATGCAATACAAAAACCAGACCAGAGTTTTGGCAAGACCCCAGTTTGGTAATCTCCATTGTAAATTTCAATTCTTGAAACAAGCGTGGTTTTTCTTACATAAGTCAGGTCAGTGATCCTCAAACCTGGTCCTGGAGTACCCCTGTGTATGCTGGTTTTTGTTCCGACCATAACTGCTACTCGTGAAACATTAAAATTGTTTTCAATTAGGCACTTTTCATGTCTAATGAGTGATGATGCAACATTATCCTCTTAATGTCACATTGTGTGTCAGAAACAGATATTCATGTTACAAAGAATGAATATTCTTTATTCGATTAATATAATTTTAACCAGTCAGATCAGTTCTGAGACAACCAATGGTTTCCTTTCTTGTGATGTGCTGCGGCTAATGATTCCTTTTGAAATAGGCTATACTTTTAGTTAATTTATCAATAGACCTACAGCTGAAATCAGTGTAGTACTAAATGCTGAAAGTGTGGATACATAGTAATTGAAACTGAACTGTTTGTGGAGTTTAAAAAAAAGCTAATGGTAATGAGGTTATTGCTGTAAATGAGGTATTTCAGGTTCATGTTCAAAATGGCACTGTCTGCTTCCGTGTTAATGAAACAATGGCTATAGCTGTTAAAGCAACAATGTTGGCAACGTTACAGACAGGTTTGGACAGTTTAACTGCTCTGACTGTTATTCTATAGTTAGTGTAAGAAATACGGGAGCACTCTGATCTTGATGAAGAAGGTTTTATTTCGGTAGCGACAGTGACAAAGTAAATGACAGGTAATACAAGAATACCAGCAAGCACTCTGGACTCAGCGGAGTTCGTCTGAATGTCCTTCTCCCAACTGAATGACTCTAAATACTCTTTTTGGGCTTTGTTCTTCTGAGGCGGGAAACAGAAATGTGTATTTGGAGATAATGTGATTGATTTAGGGAAACCAGTGTCTGGCCTCCCTAAATCAACCAGTCTGCTCATTACTAGGGGGGTGTGTGACGGTGGGTTTAGGGATTGGTGCCAATCGCAGAACCCCGGGGGTATCGATAAGTTAAACTGTAACTATACAGTTTAACCACAAACTCTGAAGTAACAGAGAAATAGGAAAAACAATAACAAAAGGGGGAAACCGAAAATATCACCCAACGGGTGACTAGGTGCCACAAAGACACAAACAAAGGAATAAATAAAACACCAACACCGAGTGTTTGAATGAAAGATAAACGGCTAGAAAGAGCCAAATAACCAATGAAAGAAAAGAAACCCGAAACACAGTCCACAGACTGTCTAACTGGAAAACCAAACTAACTCAGGGGGAGCGAGTAAGTTTCCTAAATCGGGTAGCAAAAAGAAGTCCTACATTTGCTAAGGAGATTCTTAGTTTCTAACGAAAGTTTCTTTGAGTAGTATCTTTAAAAAGACGCTACATACCTTACCGGCTAAATCGTAACAATGGCTTACGATTTCGCATAGAACGAATCCAGGTGTGAGTATTTATAGGAAGGTGATTAGTAATTAAGTTCAGGTGAGAACCCTTTAAAGGAAGGCACAACACTGCCATCTGGTGGTGGTTCAGGGAACAACCGTGACAGGACCCCCTTAAGGGGCGACTCTGACGACCCTTCAGAACCACGCCGGTGAAAATCTTGGATCAAAGATGGATCCAAGATGTGCCGACGGGACCCAACTACGCTCCTCAGGACCGTAACCCTCCCAGTCCACCAGAAACTGAGTTCCCCTGCCTACTGCCGCGGCCACAATACTCCGTGCCGTGTAAGCAGGACCCCCTCCAATGATACGAGGCGGCGGCGGCGGTACTTCGGGAGACGCTAAGGCGCTAATAAGTAGAGGTTTTATGCGGGATACGTGAAACGTGGGATGTATCCGCATGGATTGAGGAAGCTGTAAACGAACGGTGACCGGGTTAATTTTATGGGTGATTTTGAAAGGTCCAATAAAGCGCGGCGCGAGTTTCCGGGACTCTACCCGTAACGGCAGATCCCGAGTAGAAAGCCACACCCGTTGCCCCACCCGATACGATGGAGCTGCCCGCCGACGGCGATTAGCAAACTCCTTTTGGCGATCAACTGCGCGCAACAGTGCCGTACGAACCCTCCGCCAGGTAGCCCGACAACGTCGCACAAAGGCCGCTGCGGAGGGAACCCCTGCGTCACCCTCCAGCTCAGAAACAGAGGAGGTTGAAAACCAAACTGAGCCTCGAAAGGAGAGAGACCTGACGACGCATTACGCAGAGTGTTATGGGCGTACTCCGCCCAGGCCAGATGCCGGCTCCACGATGTGGGATTGGCGGAGGCCAGACACCGGAGAGTGTTTTCCATAGTTTGATTGGTGCGTTCAGTCTGTCCATTGGTCTGTGGGTGAAAGCCCGAAGACAGACTGACCGACGCCCTAAAAGGGAACAAAACGCGCGCCAGAATCTGGACGCAAACTGGGGACCCCGATCGGACACTCGTCTTGCGGCAAGCCGTGAAGGCGAAAGACATGGTCCATCATAAGATGCGCCGTCTCGAGCGCAGACGGCAGCTTGGGAAGCGCAATGAAGTGGGCGGCCTTGGAAAATCGGTCAACTATGACCAAAATGACAGTATGACCGTTAGAGCTGGGCAAGCCGGTGACGAAGTCTAAGGCGACATGACTCCAGGGACGGTGAGGAACCGGTAAAGGCCGCAGTAACCCTGACGGTGCCAGCGGTGACACCTTGTTGCGAAAGCACAAATATTACAGGCAGCAACAAACTCCCGCACGTCCCTCTCCATACCCCGCCACCAGAACCGTCTACTCAGGAAATCGTGCGTACGGTGTACGCCTGGGTGACCTGTGAGCCGAGAGGAGTGACCCCACTGCAGTACCTGGGCGCGAGCTCCTGAGGAACGAAGAGGCACCCCGTGGACCCCCACCAGGATCAGGCTCAAGGCATTGGGCCTCATGCACCACTCTTTCTATCTCCCATAAAACCGGAGATAAAATCTGTGCGGGGAATAATGGGTGTGGGCGGATGATCCCGTTCGACCCATCGTACAAGCGCGACAAGGCGTCAGGTTTAATATTTTTTGAACCAGGACGGTAAGTCAACAAAAATGAAACCTAGTAAAAATAATGCCCATCGAGCTTGCCGCGAATTACGACGTTGAGTCCCCTGGATGTATTCTAAATTTTTATGATCTGTCCAGACCGTAAAGGGATGTTCCGCCCCTCTAGCCAATGACGCCATTCCTCCAGCGCCATTTTAACCGCTAATAACTCCCGATCCCCGACATTGTAATTCCTCTCGGCAGGCGAAAGGCTCCGAGAAAATACGCGCACGGATGAACCTTTTGGTCCATGGCCGACCGCTGGGACAGTATAGCCCCTACCCCTAGCTCAGAGGCGTCAACCTCTACAATGAAAGGTAACGATGGATTGGGAGAAATTAAAATGGGTTCAGAACAGAATCTTTTTTTTAGTTCAGCGAATGCCGCCTCCGCTTTAGGAGACCATTGGAACCGAGAGGGAACCGTTGTCTTTTTAGTAGCGCCGTGATGGGAGCGACCACTGAACTAAAATTACGGATAAACCGTCTATAAAAATTTGCGAACCCCAGAAACCGCTGCACCTGTTTAACAGAACCCGGAGCAGGCCAATCCCTGACCGCAGTCACTTTATTGGGGTCCATTTGGATCCTGCCCTCTGCGACAATGAATCCTAGGAAGGACACTGAAGGTACATGAAACACACATTTCTCTGCTTTTACAAATAATTGGGCTTCTAACAAGCATTTTAATACCTGTCTGACGTGTTTCACGTGCTCAGAGAGAGAATTGGAGAAAATCAAAATGTCGTCAAGATAAACGAACACCGATTTCTCCAACATCTCTCTGAGTACGTCATTAACAAACGCCTGGAAGACAGCCGGCGCGCACGTGAGGCGAATGGCATAACCAGGTATTCGTAATGACCATTGTGAGTATTAAATGCTGTTTTCCACTCATCACCCTGACGGATGCGAACCAAATTATATGCGTTGCGAAGGTCCAACTTGGAAAAATAGACGCTCCTTGGAGACGTTCAAAACGCGGAGTTCATAAGTGGAAGAGGATAACGATTCTTTATGGTAATATTATTTAACCCTCTGTAATCGATACACGGTCGTAATCCCCATCCTTTTTTTCCAACAAAAAAGAACCCCGCCCCAGCCGGAGACGTGGATGGCCTGATAAAACCATTAGTTAGAGATTCCGAAATGTATCTCTTCATGGCCGCACTCTCAGGTATAGATAGTGAATATAGGGATCCACGGGGGAACTGTGCCTGGGTGAAGCTCAATAGCGCAATCATAAGGCCGGTGCGGGGCAGCTTAGTGGCCCTTGCTTACTAAACACCTCGCTAAGATCGGAATAAGTCTTAGGAATGCCGGAAGGTAGCAAGTAACATTCCGCACTCATGAGTTCCATTCCCTCCTTATCCCTTGGAAACTCGTGCTCAATGGGGGCAGTTCGGAATTTTTTATGGGAATCGGAACTGGAGTAGCTAACCGATCTTTTCGAACTCGTGACAAATTGGGCTCATCGTCCGTAGACGCATGTCTGCCTCTAAAGAATCAAAAGGTAAGGATTCCAGGTCACTAATCTCCTCGGCCGTGGACTCCTCCAGTGGGACTTCCCAAGCACACTGAGGATCCCATTCGAGTTCGTTCTCCGTCTCATTGGAGTGTACGGATGAGGGAGCATGATTAGGCGAACAGTAAATAGATTCGTCGGTCTCCGAATCGGTCTCGTGACTTTTAGACCCACCGAAACCGGAAGACGACGGAATAAAAGGTAAACACCCAAGAGAACATTGATCCCCCCATTGAATAATAGGGTTTTTATGACTACCCCAGTTCACCTGTGGTTGATGTTTTATTAACCATGAGTGTCCAAGAACTAATGGGTACGTAGGCGATTCGACCAAAAAAAACTTAATTTGTTCTGTGTGCTCGCCGTTTATCCGCGCATGTTTACAGTCTCCGTGGATTCCTTAATGCGACCGGAACCCAGCGGACGGCCATCAAGAGCGGTAACACCACAAGATTGTGAAAGAACCCGAACAGGTAAATGAATTCTTTTAGCCCACCCGGAGTCCACAAAACAATCAACAGCTCCTGAATCAAGAAATGCGTTTATTTTAATGTTTTGTCTCCCCCAGGATAGTTCAACAGGAATGAAGGTTCGGAAGAAAGAGGACTGATGTCTCACTACCGGCCTCCGGCCCGATAATGAGACTATTCGTTTTCCTTTAAGTTTGGAACAATTTTTAATAACGTGACCCGTCAGTCGACAGTACCGACAAAAGTCCGCATCCCCTCTGGCCGGGACCCGAAAACTAGCACTGTCTACTTCCATGGGTTCGTCTGCTTTGCCCAAGCGCTTAGGAAACAGAGGTAAGAACCCTTTCGTAGGTACCAGGTGCTCTCTGTCCCCTCTCTCTCGCTGGCGTTCCCTAATACGGTTATCGATCCGTATAGCGGTGGTAATAAGTTCATCTAGTGAATCGGGAATGCCAATGGTAGCTAGCGCGTCTCTCACCGGATCAGATAGCGCGTTAGTAAACAACGTTATGAGAGGATTCTCAGGCCACCCTGTAACTCCCGCGAGAGTACGGAAGGAAATCGAGAATTCCGCCACGCTTTGGTTACCCTGGCGCATGCGCGTCAATTTAGTCGCAGATTCGCTGTCGTGAAGCTCGTGGTCAAAAACCAACTCCATTCTCTTTATTAAACCCAGCGAGTCTGTCAATACCGGTGCTTGAGAGCGAATAAGAGGTACTGCCCACTCGAGGGCTGCCCCCGATAATAATGATAGCACGAGTGCCACTCGCGACTCCTCTGAGCTATATCTAGATGGCTGAGTCTGGAATACGATTTGGCACTGAGCTAAAAAAACCCCGACATTTACCGGACTCGCCGCTAAAACGAGGAGGAAGCTGAATCTTTGCCTCGTAATCCCTCTCCCACAGGTGTGCCCCAGCGAGGAGTGACGACCGGATTAGGACCGGCGAATCCCACCGCAGTTTGGGGACGACCGTCGACCATTGTCTGGATCAAGCCCTTCGATACCGCGGGGACCCGCTGACGCCGTGTTCATGGCGAAATCGTACTGTGACGGTGGGTTTAGGGATTGGTGCCAATCGCAGAACCCCGGGGGTATCGATAAGTTAAACTGTAACTATACAGTTTAACCACAAACTCTGAAGTAACAGAGAAATAGGAAAAACAATAACAAAAGGGGGAAACCGAAAATATCACCCAACGGGTGACTAGGTGCCACAAAGACACAAACAAAGGAATAAATAAAACACCAACACCGAGTGTTTGAATGAAAAGATAAACGGCTAGAAGAGCCAAATAACCAATGAAAGAAAAGAAACCCAAAACACAGTCCACAGACTGTCTAACCGAAAACCAAACTAACTCAGGGGGAGCGAGTAAGTTTCCTAAATCGGGTAGCAAAAAGAAGTCCTACATTTGCTAAGGAGATTCTTAGTTTCTAACGAAAGTTTCTTTGAGTAGTATCTTTAAAAGACGCTACATACCTTACCCATTAAATCGTAACAATGGCTTACGATTTCGCATAGAACGAATCCAGGTGTGAGTATTTATAGGAAGGTGAATAGTAATTAAGTTCAGGTGAGAACCCTTTAAAGGAAGGCACAACACTGCCATCTGGTGGTGGTTCAGGGGAACAACCGTGACAGGGTGTGATTTATTCAGTTCCCGGGGCCTAGCCAGGAAACAGTCTATTGTATTGTTAATCAAGTCTAAATGGTTGACCTGAGTAGCCGGTTGATCACCTATCTATGTATTCTACTGGCCATTCTTGGTTTCAGGAGTTCCTCTGTCTCTTCCTCTCAATCACCTATTCATATGTCAATGACTGTCTCCATTTGGCCGCACAGATCCTTTGTAATTGTGATATTTACCCGTCTGCCTACATTTCAATATCTTACAGTCCCCCCTTTGATGCTTGTCTTAACATAAAAGCATCACATATCAGTGGCGATGTTGTCCTGTCTTAGGTTGCTCTTTCACATCCTGAAGAGTCTTACCCGTCATGGGAGCAACACCTCTTCCACTGGCATGAATATTCCGTGCATCCGAGGCGATGTTATCCTGCCTTAGGTTGTCCTCCTCCTAGCGAAGGATCTTACCCGTCTTTGGATCAACATCTTTACACTGGCATCATGCTGGATACTGTCTGGCTCTGACTGATCTTATCACAATTACAATGGGGTGCTCCTTTTGTTCAATCAATCTACCCACTAGGGATTGGGACCAGGAGAGAGTGAGGACCCCTAAACCAAGGTGCCAGTTTGACAAGGTCATTTGTAAATGAGAGGTTTTTCCGTTTCAGAATGGAACACATACAATAAAAACACACTGAACCAAGATGGCATTAAACATACAAATACATCCTTCCTGTAAGAAAGCATCCGTCTTGAGAATCTGGGTAGCGATCATCTCCTTCAGTTCCAGTTCATTAGTTTTCAATTGTTGTGCATCAATCCAATTTGACACACCCAAACCTGTTCCAGCGGCTCCCAGAACACCTTCCAGGAAGCCCAATAGCTTTCGGCCTGTTGATGCAGGTTTTGGGCTGTCAGTGTGATAATATGTATCCACTGTGTCGTGTTATCTCAGGAACGCAGTCGTCAGGAGGTCCTTGTACATCCCTGTCACACTCTCCCCTTTGCAGTTCTTGTCCAGATCTGGAGACCATGCTGTCATGTTGATCAGGACTGGCACATGGACCCACTGGATGTTGTTTATCAGGACCCCTGGGTGTGGCCTGGTAATCACTCCGGATGGTGGTGCTGGCCGCTGCTCTGGACATTCTTGCATCATTACCAGAACTGGTAGAAGAACTGCCTTCGCCGGCCTCCCCGAGGGCCCAATGCGCCCTGCCTTCGCCGGCCTCCCTGAGGGCCCAACGCCCCTGCCTTCGCCGGCCTCCCGAGGGCCCAACGCGCCCTGCCTTCGCCGGCCTCCCGAGGGCCCAACGCGCCCTGCCGTCGCAGGCCTCCCGAGGGCCCAACGCGCCCTGCCTCGCAGGGCCTCCCGAGGGCCCAACGCGCCCTGCCTTCGCCGGCCTCCCGAGGGCCCAACGCGCCCTGCCGTCGCCGCCTCCCGAGGCCCAACGCGCCCTGCCTTCGCCGGCCTCCCGAGGGCCCAACGCGCCCTGCCTTCGCCGGCCTCCCGAGGGCCCAACGCGCCCTGCCTTCGCCCGGCCTCCCGAGGGCCCAACGCGCCCTGCCTTCGCCGGCCTCCCCGAGGGCCCAACGCGCCCTGCCGCCGCAGGCCTCCCCAAGGGCCTCTCCTTGCCTGGCGTCGCAGGCCTCCCGAGGCCTCCCCTTGCCTGCCGTCGCAGGCCTCCCCGAGGGCCTCTCCTTGCCTGCCGTCGCAGGCCTCCCGAGGGCCTCTCCTTGCCTGGCGTCGCAGGCCTCCCCGAGGGCCTCTCCTTGCCTGGCGTCGCGGGCCTCCCCGAGGGCCTCTCCTTGCCTGGCGTCGCGGGCCTCCCCGAGGGCCCAACACCCCCCCCCTGCTGCCGCGGGCCTCCTCGAGGGCCCAACGCCCCCTGCTGCCGTGGGCCTCCTCGAGGGCCCAACCCCCTGCTGCCGTGGGCCTCCCGAGGCCCAACGCCCCCTGCTGCCGCCGGCCTCCCCGAGGGCCCACCGCGCCCTGCTGCCGCCGGCCTCCCCGAGGGCCCACCGCGCCCTGCTGCCGCCGGCCTCCCCGAGGGCCCACCGCGCCCTGCTGCCGCCGGCCTCCCCGAGGGCCCACCGCGCCCTGCTGCCGCCGGCCCTTTGTCTCTGACTTCCTGTGGCGCTGCAGCGTCACACTGAATTAATTAGTGTCTACATCCTCTGTGGATGTATCCCAACTCGATACAAATTTCTTCCTCCACACATATCATAGAGGAGTCCTCAGATTGAGGAAAGAATTGGCGACCTTCAGGCAAAATGTTCAAAGGTGGGTACAATTTTATATATTTACATACACTATAATGTAGTGTGTGCTGGACATTGAATTAAGTCACTGTCAACCGTTACACTGCTTTGTTCAGTTTTGTGCCATTTTAGAACTAGAGGCAGTAGACAGATTTGTATCGAATGCTGTTTTGACATACAAAATTAAATATTGCTACAAAGGAGAATATCTTTTACATTTAAAATATGGTATCTTGCTTCTTCAATAATCTTCATTATTTTGAATGTTTTCACTTGGAATTTTGTTACAAACTAAAAGCATTCAAATTGATTACCAGACTAGGCTATGCTTTATTGATCATTGTTTAAGTCAAACACAGGTCCGTGTTACTTACTTGCTTAAAGAACAAACATTTTTTTCTTCTGAAACAACACAAAGCCACAACAAAAGCACATTTTCTTCACAAATTACTGATAGCAAATAACTATTAAAAAAAAGATCCGGGGGGGTAGAGATCACTGACGGTTATGCTACTGCTTAACAGTGTGGCTCTCAGGTGTTTACTCTCTATATTCTCACTGGGGGAAGTTGTCTCAAAGCCAGTCTTCTTTGCTGACTTGCTCCTTAACCATGGCAGGTTGAAAAAAGATAAAAGGAATCATAAGTTTTGAACATGCTTACCATTTACTGACTGGCTTGCAGTCCAGCTCTCTCCTCCTACCCTCACAGTTTGTGACTTTTTTACATTTATTTCTCCTTTAGTCCCATTGAGATGTCTATCTCTTTTATAAGGGAGTGCTGGCCAAGAGAGTAGCAAGGAGAGCATGTTACAACATTAGATACAATACAAAGATTACAATAAAGGAAGTAACACATTATTTAACCAGGCGTAACCCATTGAGGTGTCTATGTCTTTTACAACAGAGTGCTAGTCAAATACAACAAGCAGATCATGTTACCACATAAAAATGCAATACAAAAACCAGACCAGAGTTTTGGCAAGACCCCAGTTTGGTAATCTCCATTGTAAATTTCAATTCTTGAAACAAGCGTGGTTTTTCTTACATAAGTCAGGTCAGTGATCCTCAAACCTGGTCCTGGAGTACCCCTGTGTATGCTGGTTTTTGTTCCGACCATAACTGCTACTCGTGAAACATTAAAATTGTTTTCAATTAGGCACTTTTCATGTCTAATGAGTGATGATGCAACATTATCCTCTTAATGTCACATTGTGTGTCAGAAACAGATATTCATGTTACAAAGAATGAATATTCTTTATTCGATTAATATAATTTTAACCAGTCAGATCAGTTCTGAGACAACCAATGGTTTCCTTTCTTGTGATGTGCTGCGGCTAATGATTCCTTTTGAAATAGGCTATACTTTTAGTTAATTTATCTCATAGACCTACAGCTGAAATCAGTGTAGTACTAAATGCTGAAAGTGTGGATACATAGTAATTGAAACTGAACTGTTTGTGGAGTTTAAAAAAAAGCTAATGGTAATGAGGTTATTGCTGTAAATGAGGTATTTCAGGTTCATGTTCAAAATGGCACTGTCTGCTTCCGTGTTAATGAAACAATGGCTATAACTGTTAAAGCAACAATGTTGGCAACGTTACAGACAGGTTTGGACAGTTTAACTGCTCTGACTGTTATTCTATAGTTAGTGTAAGAAATACGGGAGCACTCTGATCTTGATGAAGAAGGTTTTATTTCGGTAGCGACAGTGACAAAGTAAATGACAGGTAATACAAGAATACCAGCAAGCACTCTGGACTCAGCGGAGTTCGTCTGAATGTCCTTCTCCCAACTGAATGACTCTAAATACTCTTTTTGGGCTTTGTTCTTCTGAGGCGGGAAACAGAAATGTGTATTTGGAGATAATGTGATTGATTTAGGGAAACCAGTGTCTGGCCTCCCTAAATCAACCAGTCTGCTCATTACTAGGGGGGTGTGATTTATTCAGTTCCCGGGGCCTAGCCAGGAAACAGTCTATTGTATTGTTAATCAAGTCTAAATGGTTGACCTGAGTAGCCGGTTGATCACCTATCTATGTATTCTACTGGCCATTCTTGGTTTCAGGAGTTCCTCTGTCTCTTCCTCTCAATCACCTATTCATATGTCAATGACTGTCTCCATTTGGCCGCACAGATCCTTTGTAATTGTGATATTTACCCGTCTGCCTACATTTCAATATCTTACAGTCCCCCCTTTGATGCTTGTCTTAACATAAAAGCATCACATATCAGTGGCGATGTTGTCCTGTCTTAGGTTGCTCTTTCACATCCTGAAGAGTCTTACCCGTCATGGGAGCAACACCTCTTCCACTGGCATGAATATTCCGTGCATCCGAGGCGATGTTATCCTGCCTTAGGTTGTCCTCCTCCTAGCGAAGGATCTTACCCGTCTTTGGATCAACATCTTTACACTGGCATCATGCTGGATACTGTCTGGCTCTGACTGATCTTATCACAATTACAATGGGGTGCTCTTTTGTTCAATCAATCTACCCACTAGGGATTGGGACCAGGAGAGAGTGAGGACCCCCTAAACCAAGGTGCCAGTTTGACAAGGTCATTTGTAAATGAGAGGTTTTTCCGTTTCAGAATGGAACACATACAATAAAAACACACTGAACCAAGATGGCATTAAACATACAAATACATCCTTCCTGTAAGAAAGCATCCGTCTTGAGAATCTGGGTAGCGATCATCTCCTTCAGTTCCAGTTCATTAGTTTTCAATTGTTGTGCATCAATCCAATTTGACACACCCAAACCTGTTCCAGCGGCTCCCAGAACACCTTCCAGGAAGCCCAATAGCTTTCGGCCTGTTGATGCAGGTTTTGGGCTGTCAGTGTGATAATATGTATCCACTGTGCCGTGATATCTCAGGAACGCAGTCGTCAGGAGGTCCTTGTACATCCCTGTCACACTCTCCCCTTTGCAGTTCTTGTCCAGATCTGGAGACCATGCTGTCATGTTGATCAGGACTGGCACATGGACCCACTGGATGTTGTTTATCAGGACCCCTGGGTGTGGCCTGGTAATCACTCCGGATGGTGGTGCTGGCCGCTGCTCTGGACATTCTTGCATCATTACCAGAACTGGTAGAAGAACTGCCTTCGCCGGCCTCCCCGAGGGCCCAATGCGCCCTGCCTTCGCCGGCCTCCCTGAGGGCCCAATGCGCCCTGCCTTCGCCGGCCTCCCGAGGGCCCAACGCGCCCTGCCTTCGCCGGCCTCCCGAGGCCCAACGCGCCTGCCTCGCCTTCCCGAGGGCCCAACGCGCCCTGCCGTCGCAGGCCTCCCGAGGGCCCAACGCCCTGCCTCGCCGCCTCCCGAGGCCAACGCGCCCTGCCTTCGCCGGCCTCCCGAGGGCCCAACGCGCCCTGCCGTCGCGGGCCTCCCGAGGGCCCAACGCGCCCTGCCTTCGCCGGCCTCCCGAGGCCAACGCGCCCTGCCTTCGCCCGGCCTCCCGAGGGCCCAACGCGCCCTGCCTTCGCCGGCCTCCCCGAGGGCCCAACGCGCCCTGCCGCCGCGGGCCTCCCCGAGGGCTCCTCTCTGCCTGGCGTCGCGGGCCTCCCCGAGGGCCTCTCCTTGCCTGCCGTCCGCAGGCCTCCCGAGGGCCTCTCCTGCCTGCCGTCCGCGCAGGCCTCCCGAGGGCCTCTCCTTGCCTGGCGTCGCAGGCCTCCCGAGGGGCCTCTCCTGCCTGGCGTCGCGGGCCTCCCGGGGCCTCTCCTTGCCTGGCGTCGCGGGCCTCCCGAGGGCCCAACACCCCCTGCTGCCGCGGGCCTCCTCGAGGGCCCAACGCCCCCTGCTGCCGCGGGCCTCCTCGAGGGCCCAACGCCCCCTGCCGTGGGCCTCCTCGAGGGCCCAACGCCCCCTGCTGCCGTGGGCCTCCCGAGGGCCCAACGCCCCCTGCTGCCGCCCGGCCTCCCGAGGGCCCACCG
>JAINUG010001777.1:0-17366 GCA_029706075.1 Aldrovandia affinis | reverse complement strand
ACAGATGCAGACCGTCACAGGGGAGCAAGCCAATATGGGGGAGAAAGAAGGTGCACGTCCGACCAGGAAGCGACGCACGAGTTCTGGCTGGCTGACATTGATGATCCGTGCATCATCGGCCTGGACCTGATGACGCGATGGGATGCGTGTGTGGATGTTCCCCCGAGTTGTGTTCCCCCGAGTGGTTCGGAGACCAGGCCCTAGCCCTCCCGTCCACCAGCCACCCTGCACTGCCCTCGCCACCACCTGCCTTGTTTACCCCGCCAACCACCGAAACGCCTCAGGCTGTCCATGACTTGAGGCAACGCAGCAGCAACGGCTTGGACCCCTCGCAGAAGCAACAGCTGAAGCAGCTACTCAGTGAGTATGCCGATAGCTTCGCCGCCAGGGATGAAGACTGCACACGGATGGGGTTGGTCCAACACACCATTAACACTGGCTCTGCCCCGCCCATCCGTCTGCGTCCCTATCGGCTGCTGGAGTAATTGAGCCATCAGACAGCCCATGGGTGGCCCCCGCTGTCCTTGTGAAAAAGAAAGATGACAGCTGGAGCTTTTGAGTCGACTACCGATGTCTGAATGCCGTGAAGAAAAAGGACTCCTACCTGCTGCCGTGCATCAACGACGCTTTGGACTATATCACTGGTTCCAGTTGGTTCAGCTCGCTCGACCTGCGGAGTGGCTACTGGCAAGTGGAGCTGGCTCCTGACGCTCAGCCCAAAACAGCCTTCACCATCGGGCAGGGGCTGTGGCATTTCCGCGTTATGCCGTTCGGGCTCTGCAACACACCGGCCACCTTCAAGCGGCTGATGGAGCGAGTGTTGGCTCACGTTCCCCAACAGCACTGCATCGTCTACCTTGACGACCTCCTCGTCCACGCTAGTGACTTCGAGGGGCCCCTGCAACCTGCAGGAAGTCTCGCCGCCATCCGCCAAGCCGGGCTGCGCCTGAACCCAAAGAAATGCCAGCTGTTCCGGAGGGAAACCGCGTTCCTGGGACACGTAGTGAGCGCCGGCGGCGTATCCACCGACCCGGCTAAGATCGCTGCTGTTCGCGACTGGCTGCTCCCCACCAACGTCAGTGACCTACGAAGCTTCCTGGGGCTCGCATCATACTACCGCTGGTACGTGCAGGACTTCTCCACCATCGCCAGCCTGCTTCACCACTGCCTGCAGTGTACAAAGCACGTAGCCACAAGTATATTACTATTTCTAACTTCGCGATATTTTATCATACACACGCGGCAAAAACATTGACAGAAACCTTAGAATCGCGACTTTCCGATTTGAGCACTGGCAAATCAAATGGGATTTTTAAAATTAGCTTAATTAGACCAAAAGTAAACCTTGCTTTTTACTCTGTTTTTTACCTTTTAGTAACGTCCCCTTCTATTGACATGTTAACGAGGTGCTAATTTCGGGAGGTGCGTCGGGCCATGTGAAAACGCCGGCATAAACAACACAAACTGAAGAGGACAGTCTATGCTGATATTTATTTTATTTCGCTTGTTTTCAAATACTGAAAATATATATAAATTCCGCGTCTTGTGACTACATATTCCGCATGTCGCAATGTAACAAATTGCAATAGGCACAGAAAATACTTTTCAAACAGCCTAAAATGTTATAAAATATATCGTATGTCTGTGTTTACGCTTGCAATCTGCCAGCAACAGTATATTCACGTATATATTTTCAAATACTCGTGAAAATATATGAATTCCGCGCCTTGTGACTACATATTCCGCATGTCGCAATGTAACAAATTGCAATAGGCACACAAAATACTTTTCAAACAGCGTAAAATGTTATAAAATATATCGTATGTCTGTGTTTACGCTTGCAATCTGCCAGCAACAGTCTATGCTATTGATTTTATTTCGCTTGTTTTTTTATTTTTTTACATCTTGTCTGTGTTTACGCTTTTTGCAATCTGCCAGCAACAGTCTATGCTGATATTAATTTTATTTCGCTTGTGTTGTAGAATTCAAACGCTGCCCCAAAACAGCACAATCGTCAGAGTCTGAGGTAAAAACGGTTTATTGCATATAACACAAGGTTAGATACAACAACCTGGCTGAATTTGCGCAAAAACAGTTGCCCCCTCTTCCCGTGCACACATTTTTAATCTCCTCCATTCCTCCTTGGAGGTTGGCCACCACGCCCCCTGGCTCGACCCCTCCCCTGACTTCGTAGAGGCCCATCCTTCTGAAGCCCCTTCAACTTCGCCTTTTCATTCTTTCCCCATTTAACAGATTAATAAAAGGATAAACAGACATAGCCAAATCTTGAGCAAACATACACAGACTTAGGCAGAAATGACCAGCCTTGGGCTAGCATATAACCAACCTTGAGCTGCCCCAACTGTGTATTATGCCTTTGCTTAAATTGTTTAACTTAATAACAGCTTTATTAATACAGGAATACATTTTTGCCCCATACTTTATTCAATGGCCTAATGCCAGTGATCTATAATTTTAATACGCTTGTTATGCAGCCCAAATGCTGGCAAAATGTGTATATACAGGATCTCTATTACAAAGTTAAACATTTAAAGTGTGGTGGAATTTAGCTCTGTCCTCTCTGCTTAAGAGCAGCGCTTGGCCGGAGCCCATAAATTCAAATGACAGGAGCCCCGTCTTTTGACAGCCCCATCTGGTGGGGTGGGGGTTCTGATTGATTAAATCGTGAGTGGGGCACAGTCCAACTTCAAGTCTCGGACCTCCCGTGCACATATTTTGTTAGACAGGAATAATTTACGGCTGTACTAAGGGGTCCGTGGATCTCCAACTCAGATTTACATTTGGTCTCCTCTCTGTGTTCATTGTATTTAAGGCCTGTGATCTGTGCCGCCTGCTCGTGTTTTACGGCCTCAACGTGTCACTTTACCTTATCTACAGACACTATTTATGTTTGTGTGATACTAAAACATCATGCTGGCGGTTATCTGCAGTTAGCCGGCCATACAACTCCAGCCCCAAACAACCCCCCTAGAATCACAGAGCCAGAGTGTGACCAATGATCTCATACCCTTCAGCAGGCGCTTCCATCCAAAGCGGCCCACAACAGAGAGTACACACATTCCACAGCGATGTGGTCCCATTGCATTATACAGGAATATAATAATACAATGCTTCACCTGGGAATTGGCGTCTGAGTCACAAGTCCTGTTTCCTACCCCCCTACTGTCCTATCTTCTCAAAAAATCCACCACATTCCCCCCTCTGTGACTTACAAGTCACAGTCATACATATCATGCCAACAAAATAGAATAAACCTGATCAGCTCACATCGGCTCGTTGATGAGTAAATAACTCAACAGATTCCCTAGTGGCCACTCTGTTGCTTCTCTTGCGCCACTAGTAAACCGATTAGCCCAGCAGCCGTTACTCAGGCTGCGCCCGCACGACTTAGTCAGACTCAAGCTTTGCTGCAGAACGTTGCCAGGGCATGCGAGTACCCTTGTTGTTCATGCATCGTGTGGCCCCCCTCCACACTGATACCACCTGTCGCTATGGTGGTAGGAGTCTTCCTTTATCGCTCAGACCGCCTGCATAACACTTACAGGGTAAATCGTGGCCATAAATTCACAACGATGCTCAATGCAAGCTGAGCTCGGTCTAACCTGATTACATGTTCATTCCTAAGCATCATACATTTAAACCTCATACATGGTTACAGGGATAATAAAACCAGCCAGGGTTTAGTTACATGGGGTTACATATAATTGCTAAGTAGGGTAATGTCTTCTCTTCTTTCATGGTCCTGCGTCGAAACCCTTGGAGCCATGGACAGAGGAGAGGTGGCCTTGCATTCACTCGTTGCAGTTCATGATTTTCTCTGGCAGCATGGGTGTGAGATAACTATGTGTGTGTGTTAATCTAGCTGCCATAGGTGAGGGAGCATCAGGCTCCTGTGCGTGTTCACTCCGCTTCAGTTCATTTTGCGTATGTATTCAGTGTAAATGTTTTCATCGACCCAGGTGTTCTGCACACCGTAGAGGGTCATTCCTGAGGAGAGGTCGCCTCAGCCCGCATGATGTACAACGTATCGGATCACTGCCCCTCGTCCCGTTGGCGCCGTCTCCTCCATCCGGGCTGTCACCCACATAGCCGGCCCAGAAACCGGGATCCTCCCCAGTTTGCTGGCAAGGGGATGGTAGTTCCAGCACTCCCGACCAGCGCCTCCTCTCACACCGTACTCGCAGAGGCGGTTCCCGAACGGGCAATTGAGTGGGTCCCCTCTGGCATTCACCGGGTTTCCTCTCCTGTCTCGATACTGTTGGGTCCTATTTGGATGACATGTACAGTGAAACACCCCACCCCCTTAGCCGTGCGGCGACACGTCCATTGGTTCACTCCATTCCGGGGCAGCAGGCGTGACCCACTTCACCTCAGCGTCTGCATCCCCCCACGTCCTCTATTGGGCCCACTGTAACCAGAAACTGCTCGCTTGTATTTCCTATTATCTTTCATTAGGGATTGGATAATGGGAATTAGGCAGCATGAGGCAAACAACAACATCACTGTTACCAATC
Source organism: Aldrovandia affinis (assembly GCA_029706075.1). Taxonomy (NCBI): domain Eukaryota; kingdom Metazoa; phylum Chordata; class Actinopteri; order Notacanthiformes; family Halosauridae; genus Aldrovandia; species Aldrovandia affinis. The sequence continues at coordinate 12,831 of JAINUG010001777.1, read as the reverse complement.
CTATACTCTCTCCTATGTTTTCCCAACGTTACTTTCCAAAATATATTTAACCAACCCCACCCACTTCGCTATTTCTCCTAATGTATTTTAACGTGTTCAGTTCTTATCCTCCACACTTACGACTGTTCCTTTATTCCTTGTAATGATAATGTTGCGTGGCTACTAAATTTCTGTTGATTGTACCATAAATAGTTTATCCACTCTGCATCTCTTATGACTTGAATCCAAGGAGAAAATATTGATATAGCATTGATAGTGGGCGCACTCCTTGCCTTATGTTCTGGTGGAACATTCATAGGGGTGTCTAGATAACTTACCTTTACCTCATCCTGCTCTGTCCCCTGTCGTCTCTGTTGTCCTGCATCTGCGCTGCTTGTAGGTGTCGCCTCTACCCACCGACTAAGCCTATCCACCACCACTAGCATGTCACTTCTTACTTTGGATTCGTTCAATCCTCTCCCTCTTTCTATCATGCATCAGGTGGTGGGAGGTGCCCAATCGGCGCAAAGGGCCTTCCTGTTCTTATATGTTACTCAGGTTTCACCCTCTCCTCAGCGTTTGAGCCGCCACCATCCTTGTTAAATAGGGCAACCACCATGTATTCGTACTGCATGTAATTGATGGGACGTATATAGTATTACTGATTGTCCCATCGTCAAAGTGGAGGCTTTTTGATAAGTGAATGCAGCTGCGGCCAATCTCTGATAGCCTGGCACCGAACCTTACTTCACAGCATGCATTCCAAAGTAGTTTGCCTGACCTTCCCCTACCCCCTATGGGGTCGTAAGGGCTCTTGATTCACGACCCTTAGTCCCATTTCTTATATCTCACCTTCCCCGGCCTGGTCAGCGGATCAGGGCGACACGACGTCTTGCTTCCTTTGTTGCTCATCCTGTCTCTCAAATGGACAAAAATAAATTAAAACACCTTTCCTTTTCCCTTTTTTCGCAGTCACATTCGTTTCCCTTCATTCCCCGCCAATATCATCTTGCCTCGTGTTGTAACTTTATTAATGTTACACTTCTTTACACTGATTTGACCATTCTTATGGTATTGACTCCTACTCCCTTCAAAGTTCCCAACTCTAGACCTTCTCAATCACTTACCCACGAGCGGTAAGTGTCACATACAGTTACTCCGCCCAACTCCTCCTAAACTTCCTCCTTTGCCACTTTTGCACTAGAAAACAGTCCCATGAGCGGGACTATTCTATTGCACTGGTGTTTTGCTTACCTAACGTTAATTGTCCAGAAAACAGTCTCACCCTTTATCTCAGGTCAGGATGGTGTCATCCACCACAGACTCCGCAGCTTCCAATGTGGGGCTTCCAATCCTCCTACGAGAATAGAAGGAGAGGGCTTCCCTAACCACCTATTATGGTCAACCGTGCACTGGACCATTGGAATTGCTGCGGCCCCCTCTAGCGGATGTTATCATCACATTACTTTAACCACTTGTTGTTTACCACTTCTATTGTCAAAGGAAGCGAGACTGTGATCTTATGTTTGAAGGTTTTATAATTGCCTCGCCCGTAGGCGGGCGGTCTAACACTCAGCATGAAGAACATCAGAGTATTTAGCTAGTAATAATAATAATCCTCTCTTCCCTGAGATGACTGTTGGCTTTAGGAATTTCGCCCATTGCCCCTGAATTAACTCCTCCCGTGTTGCTATACTTTGGGTAAATCACGAAGCTCATTCCTAAAGGACTGATCTTATCTGACAATCCACTTAGCCCTCTGCTCGCGGGGTTTCTGTCAGCCTCCACGAGCGGGTTTAACTCCCCTCCTTCACCATGACACGCCATAACTCACACTTTGGAGAGGTGAGTATCACCAGATCTGTTTTTTTGGTTGTGCGAGCACGCATCAGAGTGAAATACACCGCCCAAACTGAAAAACTGGTGTTTTGTGTGTGATGCGTGCATGCCCAAATATGCATTTTTGAAAGAGCACCTTAACCCTACAAAGCTCGAAATGGCGCCGTACCCGCATACATTTCTTTAATTTCATATTCGCCAATAAGGTCACCCACCTCGGGCGTATCTGAGATACAAGTTCGGTAAATCTTTTCTAAAAGGAAAACTGCTCCTGCTTATGTGTTTGGGCAGGTTTTTAAATGCACTACTGATTTAAGTTAATAGTGTGCACTACGCTCACTTTTGGGTCCCTCTCCCTTTCCTCCTCCGTTCCTTTTATTTATTCTAATGTACATCTTGAATGTCTCTATCTATGCATTTTACCCTCCTAATCTATTCCTGTTTTCTTAATTCTGCTTGCACTTGCGGCACTATTATTACTTTGTCACTCCTGAACTCGTTTATGTCGGTTATTTTTGAGTCTAGATCTTTCAGTCTATTATCAATACTCGTCGATAGGGCACTGATCCAAACTGAAATATATCACTGCTCTACTGTTCGTATTGCTTTCTAAAATGTATAATCTGTGTTTTTCACTATTAACAACAAGTCTCCATTTACTACACCATAAACTCATGAGATTCAGCATGTTTTGCGATTAAACCCTTTCTCGACAATCAACACAATGTCATGAGCGTACAACAGAATACTTAAGTTCACATTGTCAATCAATATACCTAGATTCGCCTGTTTGATTTCTTGGGCTAAGTCATTAACATAAAAGCAAATAAAGTCGGGGAGAGTACATCTCCCTGCTTCACCCCAAATGGAGTAGGAAACCAGTCGATCCTAAAATTATTTAACTGTAGACATGCAACTGGGGTTTTGTACCAGGCTTTAATGGCATTATAAATTTATCATCAATACCAGAAAATTAACTTATACCCCAAAAATCTCTATTGATGCAATCAAAAGCTTTCTTAAAGTCAACAAAACAAGCGAACATGACTTTGCCCTCTTGCAGTTGCGCTCTCATCACAGAGGATATGACATAAATATGATCAATACCTGCCCTATTTTTCCTACAACCATTCTGCTCATCCACCAACATTCCATGACAATCTAGGTAATTATTAAGTCTATTATTAAGGACACCTGAATACAATTTATAAACTGTACTGATCAAACTGATGCCTCTATAATTTAAAGGAACTCTCGGATCAGCTTTTGAAGATTTAGGGATGGGTTTGATTATAGATTTATTCCACACAGATGGAATAATGCCATTATGAACGCACGTTTGACATAAACAATGTAAAATGTTCAACATATTAGGAATTTTACGGACCTCATTAGGGGGTCCTCAAAACCCACAGCTTTATTTAGTTTAGCTCTATCTACTACCCGCTGCACCCCCTCTAGTATGATTGTGAGTGTCACTATTCAGCATGTGGTGGGGATATGATGTATTACTCATCCCGTTTTCAAGATCACATTTTTTAATTTACCGATCTCATCTAAGAAGTGACCATCAAATAGAGGGAGACTACTACATGCATACAAATTACTATAATCTGTTTCCCACTTCTTTAATACCTGATTGGTCTCAGATGACGATTCACCATTCTCCAATAACTGAGATCCTAACTGCAGTGTCCAAACACGCAGTTTCGTCACACACACATGTTCCAAATATGCTCACCCTCCATTTCCATTCGGGCTGAAAATAGTTGCGACGAGATGACACTTGTTGTTCTTATCTAACAGCATCACAGTTGTAAACCGGAATTTTACTTAGTTATTCCATCCCCTTTATAACATTTTATGAGTTTGTTATGCCAATAAGTCGTTCGCTGTTTATTTACAACATGCGGAAAAAGCTTCTCAAACCGCAACTCAAAATTCAGCGCCGGGAGAATAGTATTCCCACTTTGAACATAATTATTTTAACTAATCATTGTTTATTTTCTTAACTTAGTATATACTTCCTTCCTTTATCTCCAGTATACGTTGTCTTAACTGACGCTCTACACTGGTTCACTACTACACTGGACAGCGTATTAGCTATACCGGGGAGCGAGTTGGGAAGGAAAATATATTTTAAGTTAACCTGAAAATTAGGAATTGAAAGGGCTCAGATAAACTAGCACAAAAGAGTAACACTTAGATGGTGTATGAATAAAACCCTGGAGAGCGATCATAACCGACAAACTACCGAAACTTGGATTTGAAAACACCTTAACTGGTAATACCAAGACCCAATCTTATTCCTGCTCCGTTATTTGCTCGGACTTCTCCACTCCACTCCGCCTGACCCCCCTTCATGCGCTCACTCCGCGCTTCTAATGAGCTGTCTATTGGGAGAAATATGCAGGCGTCCGCTACTAATAACATTACATGAGGGGTAGATCTCGGGACCTGGACCCAGTGGTGTGGGGACGGCGGCAGTACTACTACTGCAGCTGCTCCTTGCGGACCAATGTAAATATCTTGGCTTACAACTGAATAAGAGCGTTTGTTAATGGAGTTCTCCCAGCATGCCTTATAATCCTCATGCGATTGTAAGTCATCGTACATGAGGGTACAGTGTAAAGGTAGTCGCAGTTCAGTAATTGCCTTAACTGGGTTCGCGCCCACGGTTCCCACTGTCTCCATTGTTCTTGTAATATGGATTCTTGAGGAGTCAAGCACAACCAATACACTACAGGCTATAGAGCACTAGGTTGAGCTTGTAAAGGCATTACCGTACTTTGTAACTTACTAAGGAAGTCCACATAAATGCCATCCTGTGTGCAGACAATATTGGCTTCCAGCGGGCATAAAACGTCTCTACCTAGGAAATTAACTGGAGTGTGGGCTGAATATAACAGTGGTGCAGTTATAGTTCTATCTGCAATTCGCATAGGGACAGGCTGTGTCAGAGGAATTATCTGTGGTTTCCCAGAGAAGCCAATAGTTTTGACTGAGGAATTAGAGAGGGGGAGGCCTGACCCTGCTTCCCCAATACATGAGTAGGTCGCACCTGTGTCTACCATAAATTGATGCTCTTGTTGGGTAATGATCACTTGTAGGGTGGGTTCTTGTTGTGATTATATTGAAATCATTGATAATATTGTTTCCCCCTCTGGCTTCCCTGGGCATCCCTAGTTCTGGCCATTTGTTGCTGGCCCTATCCATGGTTTTTCCATGGGTTTATTAGGCAATCCCTTCTAAAATGCCCAGTTTGATTACATCCCCAACACACGTCCTTTCCACCCTGTGCCCCTCTCCCGCCCCTGTTCGGGCGCTCCCCGCCGGCTCCCCTTCCTCTCCTTGCCCCTCTTCCCATTGGGGGCTGGTAGCCCCCCGCAGACTGGGTATCATGTACCTGCACGGGTGGAACTTGTGAGTCTAGGGTAGTTACTTGGGGCAGTGAGGTAGGCATTGCCGCCACAGGCGTCAATACTTGGGGTCGCTGCATCAGGGACATTGCTGCACCCATTGCAGTCAGCGCAGCCGGGCTTGGGGCAGGCGGTTCGGCTAATATCACCGGGACCTGTGTCTTACCTGTTTCTGTCTTTTCTTTATCTTGGCTTACGTCACAACTCTACTAATATGTTCAAGTTTTATTGGCACTTATTTGGCTATCCTTGAAACAAGAGCCGGTCAGGTAGGGAGGTCACTTCGTTTGCCTGAACAACCAAACCAACCCCTATCGGCCACAAGATAACATATACCAAACCCAGCTCCTTGCTTGGAAAGAAGTTTAAACAATTTAGAGAAGCGAGTTGGGATGGAAAAATGACCTAAACCCAACAATTCAGAAAGGGAAGTTCTTAACAGAAACCAGGGCGCTGTATATTGATGGAAACAAGAAATCGAAAATAAATCCAAATAAAGACACCCAAAGACGTGAACAATGATTTGCGCCTCCACCAAAATCTAAATATAACCCGAAATTTAGGAAGGCGGGTGTAAATGGAAATCCACAAACGAAACCTAGGAAACGTGTTTAAATGAAAAAGCAAACCCGGAACAAGGAACAACGAAGAGCGTATAAATACGAATACCGATAAATGCGCTCAACAGACAATCCCAAAGCTAAACCATACTATCGCTGCTAAAACAGAGAAAGGCTATAATCCAAAACATACGAAAACACACTAAAAGGGAAACTGAAGCTAAACACGTGAAACAATCAAATTAAAATAAGAAAATGCCCTACGTGGAAACATAAAACTAAAACACTTTACCCAATAAATCAATGATAAACCACACACAATTATTAATAAACACCGAAAGTACACTAAAATTGGGGAAAATAAAGATCATTTTTTTACATTTTTACATTTTAAGCATTTAGCAGACGCTCTTATCCAGAGCGACTTACAAGATGTGCATTAATACAAGGCGAGAACAATCAAAGTTAGCGTACAAGATCAGTGCAGTAAAACGGCAAAAGACATCATTGCAGGCAACTGCGTATCATACCTGTAACATTGGGAAAGAAAAGGTTAGTGGGTGTTTTTTTTTTTTTTTTTTTTTTTTTTTTAAACAAGTAAACAGATTGACTAGATGGACAGTGTTCAGTGGTAGTGGAGTCTGAAGAGGTGGGTTTTGAGTCTCTTGCGGAAGATTGGAAGTGATTCCGCAGTCCTGACCGATTGCGGGAGGTCGTTCCACCAACGAGGGACCAGGACAGAGAAGAGGCGAGACCGCGAGGAGCGGCTGCCAGGCGCCCGGAGGATGGGGCAGTCAGTCTGCCAGCGGAGGCGGAGCGGAGGGGTCTGGACGGGGTGTAGGGCGTGATGAGTGACTGGAGGTACGGGGAGCAGTACCTCTGGCCGCTTGAAAAGCCAGCACCAGTGACTTGAATCTGATGCGTGCTGCGATGGGGAGCCAATGCAGAGAGGAGAGTAGAGGGGTGACGTGGGTGAACTTCGGCTGGTTGAACACCAGGCGAGCAGCAGCGTTCTGGACTAGTTGCAGTGGCTTGATGGCACAGGCCGGAAGGCCTGCCAGCAAGGAATTGCAGTAGTCCAGACGTGAGATCACCAGGGCCTGGACCAGGAGTTGAGTGGCCTCTTGGGTGAGGAACGGTCTGATCCTCCGGATGTTGTGGAGGGAGAAACGGCAGGTCCGAGAGATCGCTGCAATGTGGCTCGAGAAGCACAGCTGGTTGTCCAGGGTTACCCCAAGACTCCTGGCAGACTGGGACGGAGACACTATGGAGCCTTCCACGGTAATTGACGCATCAATCATCGGGGAGCCCTTCGCTGGGAGGAAGAGCAGCTCTGTCTTCCCCAGGTTCAGCTTCAGGTGGTGGGTGGACATCCATGCGGAGATGTCAGCCAGGCATGCAGAGATCCGTGCCGGGACCTGGGTATCAGATGGAGGAAGGAGAGAAACAGTTGAGTGTCATCAGCATAACAGTGATAGGAAAAACCATGAGCAGAAATAACAGAGCCAAGTGACTTGGTGTACAGAGAAAATAGGACAGGGCCTAGCACCGAGCCCCCTGCGGGACACCGGTAGAGAGGGTGCGGGGGAGAGGAGAGGGATCCTCTCCAGGCCACCTGGTAGGACCGGGTCGGCCAGGTAGGACTCGAACCATGTCAGTGCAGATCCAGAGATTCCCATCTCGACGAGAGATGAGAGCAGGATCCGGTGGTCCACGGTGTCGAACGCCGCCGACAGGTCAAGGAGGAGGAGGACGGAGCTAAGGGATCGGGACTTAGCGACGTGAAGAGCCTCAGTGACCGCAAGGAGAGCAGTCTCTGTGGAGTGGCCTGCTCTGAACCCAGATTGGTTGGGATCGAGTAGGTCGTTCTGTAAGAGATGAGCAGACAGTTGATTATAGACAGCCCGCTCTAACGTTTTGGAAAGGAATGGGAGGAGAGAGACAGGTCGGTAGTTAGAGATGACAGTAGGATTCAGAGAGGGTTTTTGAGGAGGGGGACAACCTGAGCGCATTTGAGGGAGAGGGGACAGAGCCAGAGGAAAGAGAGGAGTTAATGACATTAGAGACAACGGGAGGATGTCCATAGCAATGGACTGGAAGAGGGGGAAGGAATGGGATCAAGAGGGCAGGTGGTGGGACGGTGGGAGAGAACAAGTTGAAGGATGTCCGAGTCAGGGAGGGGTGAGAAGGAGGACAGAGAGGTGGGAGGTTTAGGTAGCGGGATGGGAGAGGGAGGGGTAGGGGGGAAGGAGTTGCGAATGACCTCAACCTTCTCGTGAAAGAAGGATGAGAAGTCATCTGCGGTTATAGAGGAGGGGGGTGGGGGAGGAGGAGGGGTGAGGAGAGAGGAAAATGTAGCATAGAGTTTACGTGGGTTGGAAACAGAGGATTGAATCTTAGAAAGCAAGAATCAATAAACCTACTCCAACTATTAAGGGATTACGAATCGCAAAGGGAAACTTAATAAACGCAAAAGGGCGGGTCAGGAACATCAACAGAATCACGCAGGTTACTAATAAGCCAGATGTAAAGCATTCGCCTGCGAATCGCCGAAACCCCAAAATTCCTTTCTGCGCTAACAGTAGTCTAAGAGCTGCGCATGCCGACAGCTCTAAAACCACTAAAGTTTGCCACTTCTTATTATCTCCCCTGGGTCTAATACGCTTCGCAAAGTGCCAAAGTTTCAAAACGTGCAAGTGCTGCTTTAGTAACCTCCAATATTCCGTTTGACTCCGTTAACAAACGGAGCTCTGATTTTCCCAAGTTTCTTCTCTGCCCGTTAGCTTGTCAACGCAAGAAGATAAATCAAACTCGCTAGCTAGACCTAGGAAATCCCCCCCTCTATCTGAGACTTCCCAAAGCAATGGCTTATCACAACGCAAATAGACAATGCCTCCACGCTGCATACATTGAATATTCCCGTTAATACAACCTATCCAACTATTAAGTGTTTCCCAACAATAATGCATCAACCTTCTCCGCACTTTTGCGAAACAACACACTTAACTCGCTGTATACCTTGTATTCTAGAGAGCACCACAACACGAATACCCAAATATCCACAATTAATTTCACAGCCTGCATAAAGTTGATTGTAAATGCTTGTCGTAACTAAGTCCCCTTGATTTAATGTCTAAGGCAAATACAATATGTGTTTTATACTTTATTTTTATCGCCGGGATTTCCTATGCGGTTAATGAACATTAACTTTTACTCTCTTATTTACGGGCTCATTTGACTATTTCCTGGGCTCATTCATTCACAGTCCTTATCCTAATAGACCGGAATCTTGACAAGCTTATTGCAAAGTTTACCACAACTTTATACCGGCTGTAATCTAACACCTGCGTAACTCTGCAAAATATCACTGCAGCGCACACACCACACATCCAAACCCCAGCTCATATCAGCAGGCAATATTGGTAATAATTCGGCCGATTCAACATACAACATAAAGAGACGTCCCAAACCACAAAAGACTCACAGACTCTAACGGCGTACGCAAAGCACAAACAGCACATACAGCTCACGTATGATTGCACAAAACACATACAACAGTTTCATCACATATATATAGCAGTTTGCAAATTCATTCCAACTTCACAACTCCTCAAACCTGACTAGCGGCCACAAGTCACCGTTAGTGGCACGGGCAATCTGCGCACTACAATTAACTTTTAGCAGCGCGAGCCGTAATTACATTTAACAGCCCCCCGTCATTTGCACACTGGCAAGCGCTTGGTCGTAACTCACTTTGAGCCCAATCATCTGTTGCCGGCCGCCGCTGCACACACAGGCAAGCCGCTTGCACACACAGGCAAGCGCTTGGTTTTAGTCCGCTCTGGACTTTGGCCAAGTGCTGCCGGCAACGATGCCTGAACCCGTCCTGAGCGACCGTCCGTTCTCGACAGCCGCCGCACACACAGGCAGGCCGCCTGCACACACAGGCAAGCGCTTGGCTTTAGTCCGCCCTGGACTTTAGCCAAGTGCTGTCGACAACGATGTCAGAAGCCGTCCTGAGTGACCGTCTGTTCGACAGCCGCCGCACACACAGGCAGGCCGCCTGCACACACAGGCAAGCGCTTGGTCGCAGTCCGGTCCGGACCCCGGCCGAGTGTTGTTACCAACGCCGCTGCACACACAGGCAAGCGCTCGGTCCCAGTCCGGCCCGGGCCCCGACCAAGTGCTGTCGACAACGATGTTAGAAGCGCTTGGTCGCTTGCGCACACAGGCAAGCGCTCTAGACGTGGACCTTATGCTTTTACCAACGACGCTAGTCAGTGTCACCAGTTCCCCTGCAGAGGCGACTTTGTGACATGCCCTCTCATACTCGCATACACCTCAATGCATTCAAACACACAAAACATGAAATTACCTCAGACTCCGTACGTCCTTTAATTTAGGTTCTTTGGAGGAGAGACCTTCCGCAACGCAGCCCGAGCGGACCCACCGCTCCCAAATGCAACCAATCTAGCAGATTTGTGAAATAGGCTCTGCTTACCTTGTCCCCTATGGCCCGGGTTGCATTGACAGCAGCGGTCCCGCTCAGATCTCCGTGTCTCGTGCCTCTCCGCGCTGGCTCGCCATTAAATGTTGTAGAATTCAAACGCTGCCCCAAAACAGCACAATCGTCAGAGTCTGAGGTAAAAACGGTTTATTGCATATAACACAAGGTTAGATACAACAACCTGGCTGAATTTGCGCAAAACAGTTGCCCCCCTCTTCCGTGCACACATTTTTAATCTCCTCCATTCCTCCTTGGAGGTTGGCCACCACGCCCCCCTGGCTCGACCCCTCCCCCTGACTTCGTAGAGGCCCATCCTTCTGAAGCCCCTTCAACTTCGCCTTTTTCATTCTTTCCCCATTTAACAGATTAATAAAAGGATAAACAGACATAGCCAAATCTTGAGCAAACATACACAGACTTAGGCAGAAATGACCAGCCTTGGGCTAGCATATAACCAACCTTGAGCTGCCCCAACTGTGTATTATGCCTTTGCTTAAATTGTTTAACTTAATAACAGCTTTATTAATACAGGAATACATTTTTGCCCCATACTTTATTCAATGGCCTAATGCCAGTGATCTATAATTTTAATACGCTTGTTATGCAGCCCAAATGCTGGCAAAATGTGTATATACAGGATCTCTATTACAAAGTTAAACATTTAAAGTGTGGTGGAATTTAGCTCTGTCCTCTCTGCTTAAGAGCAGCGCTTGGCCGGAGCCCATAAATTCGAATGACAGGAGCCCCGTCTTTGACAGCCCCATCTGGTGGGGTGGGGGTTCTGATTGATTAAATCGTGAGTGGGGCACAGTCCAACTTCAAGTCTCGGACCTCCCCGTGCACATACTTTGTTAGACAGGAATAATTTACGGCTGTACTAAAGGGGTCCGTGGATCTCCAACTCAGATTTACATTTGGTCTCCTCTCTGTGTTCATTGTATTTAAGGCCTGTGATCTGTGCCGCCTGCTCGTGTTTTACGGCCTCAACGTGTCACTTTACCTTATCTACAGACACTATTTATGTTTGTGTGATACTAAAACATCATGCTGGCGGTTATCTGCAGTTAGCCGGCCATACAACTCCAGCCCCAAACAACCCCCCTAGAATCACAGAGCCAGAGTGTGACCAATGATCTCATACCCTTCAGCAGGCGCTTCCATCCAAAGCGGCCCACAACAGAGAGTACACACATTCCACAGCGATGTGGTCCCATTGCATTATACAGGAATATAATAATACAATGCTTCACCTGGGAATTGGCGTCTGAGTCACAAGTCCTGTTTCCTACCCCCTACTGTCCTATCTTCTCAAAAAATCCACCACACTTGTTTTCAAATACTCGTGAAAATATAGCCTATGAATATCGCGTGTTGTGACGCCAAACATTCCGCGTGTTGCAACGTAACAAAGAGCCAAAATGAATATTCAGGTATTTAGCATTTAGCCCTCCCACAGCCTGAAATAAATGTGACCAGTTCTGATAAAAACAGGTTTTTAGCTATTTAGATCTCAGATGTGCTAAACTATTTTCACACCCTTACATAACCAAGACCTTGGTGAACAAACGCACATTGGCAAAACAATTCGTCACTATAGTTTAGTGTGTGCTTTCACATCTTTTGTGACAGCAGAAAAATTTACTATTTTTAACTTGTGTGTTTGTAGATCTATTTACAAGCTGCATATGATACTGACCAAACTATTGATGGCATACAAATGTAGCTGTGATTGTCCTTCAAATAAAAATATCAAACACTTTGGAGTAAGTGTGTGTTAAATTGATGAAATTGAGATAAATATCAGACCATGCCAAAATCTAAAAACATTAAAAGCTTAGCACGGACCTCAGGGGGTTAAATTGCTGCCTGACTCCATTCGTCTTCTTGTTGCACCCCACCGCGCATGCTCACTACAGTATTGTTTTGAATAGTACTTGCACTGACCAGTTTTTTCTCTACTGCTTTTACACAGACATAGCAATGAACACAGCAGGTTTATTTGAAATAATGCAACCACTTCCACCTATCAAACCAACCTGGCTTGAAGGAACCTGAAAAAGTCTACTTCTAGTTTCAGATGGAATTCGTTTTATGAGTAAAGCAGAAAAAAACATAAAACCTCTTAGATGTAACTTCAGTGGCGGCGCCAAAATGTAAAATTTTACATTTTCATTAAACACTTTAAATCAAAATAACTACCAGCCGACAATTATTTTATAATTCCAAAATAGAGGCTCTGTGTGTGTGTGTGTGTGTGTGGGGGGTCTCATGAGACAAGAGTACCTATAACTAGCCTACATACATTACGTTTCCATCTCGAACATTAAACTTCATTGAACTTTTACACGTTATTGGCAAGTTCGACAAAACTGTTGCGCAAAAAATATCAGGCAATCCCAGAAATGCGAAGTATACTCACCATGATATACAGAACGAGCTAATTGAAATTATGGCAAATATGGTTAGGGAGCAAATAAGTAGTGAAATACAGGAAGCTGGACTGTTTGCATTGACAGTCGAAGAAAGT
>JAINUG010001776.1:0-17368 GCA_029706075.1 Aldrovandia affinis | reverse complement strand
CATAACCTAGTAAGCCAGCAGTTAGTATAGTGGCACCCTCGTTTTCAAATAAATAGTCACCACTTGAGCTTTTAAGGAACCCTTTTGCATTGTAGCTGACACGTATCTGACATGTTCGCACCTCGCTTGTGTGACTGAGCTTGAAAGCAGCATCCGTTGACATTGTTACTCACAGCATCCAGTACACAGCAGACGAAGGCATCTTTCTTTAGTTGAGTTGTTTATTAGCAAAGTAAAATGAGCAGCATAACAAAGGCTCCGAGACTCCCTAAAGCTTCACGTTCTACTTCCTCACAACTTTGAATGATATGCTTATTTCATACAAATATATACATTTAGATACTTTTAAACAACCTATTTCTGGCTCCTACAGTTAGTATGCCCTAATTACATTTACATTACATAACATAACATAAGGGGAAGACGAGAACAGGCCATTCAGCCAAACACTGCTCGTTCATTCCTACCACTAATCTGCTCACAATGCTTAGTTTACCCAAAGGCTAGAGTGTCTAACACTGGATCGAGCCTGGCCTTGAATACCCCTAGTGTCTCAGCCTCCACTACATGTCCAGGCAAGCTATTCCACGCATTGATCACTCTCTGTGTGAAAAATATTTCCTAGTGTCCGTGTGAAATTTACCCTTTGTCAGTTTCCATTTATACCCCCTCGTTCTGCTAATCGAACTCAATTTGAATAATTTCCTGAAATTCACTTTGTTAATTCCTTTAATAAATTTAAAAGCCTCAATCAAATCTCCCCTAAGTCTCCTTTTACTAAGCTTGAACAGTCCAAGCATCTCTAGCCTTTCCTCATAACACTTGTCTTTTATGCCTGGAATCAGTCTGGTGGTTGCCTGTCTTTGGACCTTTTCCAGCGCATCTATATCTTTTTTTGTAATGCGGTCCCCAGAACCTTCTATCATGTTATTGATGTTCAAATCAGATGGCGGTGTGTTTGTAGCCAGGTAGCTACTGATACTTAACCTAGTAGCTAGCTAAGCTGGACCCCTGCCCCCGGTTTACTTTTGATGCAGTACAGCTAACCAGCTAGCTCACTATGTATTCTGAAATGTAGTACAATGTAAAGCAATGGTTGTGTCTTTTTGACACCATTTGCCCATCTTTCCTTTGAAGACATGTCCCAAGGCATTATGTAGTGCAAAACATTCTCTGAAGTAATTCTACCTTTGTAGTACAACCCAAATGTTTTCATTTAAGGTGCCTTTTTGTGCTGCCTCCAGAGACTGCTACCTGTGAAGGATGCAAGCAGACTGACAAAGGGAGAAGAATGGAGTATAATCAGAATGCAGGCAACAGGAAGAGGAGAAGCTGCCCACAATTGCCATGTCCTTATGAAGACATAAAGGAAGAATCTGTGGTGGACAGCACAGATTATACAGGGGTGGAGCCGAAATCAAGTCTGAACACAAGTGAAAACACAGAGGAGAGGAAAGAGAGGAAGACTGGATACAGGATGAGCAGGGAGGAAAAGGATATACTGTTCAACATGAAGGAGGAGGAAGGAGAGGGGTGTCTGAGTGTGAAAATGGAGAGGAGGATGGTGTGAGAGATGAAGAGGGACTTTGGAGAGAGCAAAAAAAGAGGGTTGAACAGGAGAGAAATTTAACCAATCAAATGGCCCAAACTGACAGAAGGGAGAAGAATGGAGTAAAATCAGAATGTGAGCAACAGGAAGGGGAACTGTCCACTCTTGTCATGTCCTTATTGTTAAAACAGCCGAGAGTGCTGATTCGCCGACTTGAATTCACAAGTATCTCAGTTCCTGTGTCATCACCTCCACATTCCCTGTCCAGCACAAGAGACCAGGAAAGAGATTTCCATGGAGACGGCATGAGCTCTCACCAGTGAGGATGAGGTCACTGGGGCAGAATGGGCAGGTCGTGACCCAGAAGAGAAAGATGATTAGCCAATTGGAAAGATTCCTGAAAGCTTCATCAATGAACGGGTGAGAATCAATTGGGAAATGGACAATGTCTCTTTTCATTGCTGTCAAATCTTATATGAAATAATGTGCCTTTTACAGGAGCTGTGCTGAAGCCCCCCATAGCTCTCCTGCCATCACCCCCAGGAACCAAGACACAGGTTAAGATCTCTGCTAATCATTTTCTCTGGTTGCAGGCTGAGCCCTTTGGCCTAGACATCGCTAGTTCCAGTCAGGGCTAAGTCAGCCAATGTAATGTAAAGGGATGTAATCATTTAGCAAACAGAAGAAAGGTTAGTCTAGCACAGAGCTGGAGGTGGTTGACAGGTGTCAATGCAGGACATTTAAGATTTTGAGAAAAAGGACAAAAAACAACAATCTGTAAACATGATTATTGGGCATTTAAGGCTGTTTGAAACCAATATTGAGATGATTTCTGCCTCATCACTGAGGTGCATTTTCTTCTGATTCCATTTTGAAATAGGGAGGAGATGGGCCTGGAGGGACAGTGTATCACTTCTAATATAAATATAAATCCTCACTTTTTCTTGTTTGGTCTTTAGCATTGTATCCATTTGTACTTTCTCTCAATTACGGTTCTGTTCATCAGCACCTACTTACTTGTATATTTCAAAAAGCGTAATGTCTCCTTTACCCCTTCTCTCTCCTCAGGACACCTTGTTGAGGTGTCCTCTCAGGTGTTTGCCTGCTCCCAGTGCCCATTCGTTCACATGGAGGAAGTGAATCTTCACCAGCACATTGAGAAGGTTCACTCAGAGGAGCACAGCCAGATCCTGAGGTCTGGAGGAAACCCAGCAGGGAGCCCACTGCTTCCCAGCAGCACACATCAGCACCCCACACCCCCTAAGACTCTCCCCACCCTAACACAGTCACACACAGGTACTCCAGGGGCCCACATATGTTCCCAGTGTGGGTCGAGCTTCAGATCTGAACCCCTGCTGAAAAAACACCTGCGAATCCATACAGGGGAGCATCCATACCACTGCTCCCAATGTGGGAAGAGTTTCAGTACAGATGGAACTCTTAAACAACACCAGAGAACTCACACAGGGGAGAGGCCGTACCACTGTGCACAGTGTGGGAAGAATTTCAGTCGTGTAAGTAACCTGAAGGAACACCAACGGATTCACACAGGGGAGCGCCCATACCACTGCTCCCAGTGTGGGAAGAGTTTCAGTGACTCGAGTAACCTAAAGACGCACCAGCGAACTCACACAGGGGAGAGGCCGTACCACTGTGCACAGTGTGGAAAGAGTTTCAGTGACTCAGGTCACCTAAAGAGTCACCAGCAAACTCACACAAGGGAGGGGCCGTACCACTGTGCACAGTGTGGGAAGAGTTTCAGTCACTCAGGTGACCTAAAGAGACACCAGCGGACTCACACAGGGGAGAGGCCGTACCACTGTGCACAGTGTGGGAAGAGTTTCAGTGACTCGAGTAACCTAAAGACGCACCAGCGAACTCACACAGGGGAGAGGCCGTACCACTGTGCACAGTGTGGGAAGAGTTTCAGTCAAAATGGGAATCTTAAAGAACACCAGCAAACTCACACAGGGGAGAGGCCGTACCAATGTGCACAGTGTGGGAAGAGTTTCAGTAAAAATGGGAGTCTTAAAGAACACCAGCGAACTCACACAGGGGAGAGGCCGTACCACTGTGCACAGTGTGGGAAGAATTTCAGTCAGTCAGCTGACCTAAAGAGACACCAGCGGACTCACACAGGGGAGAGGCCGTACCACTGTGCACAGTGTGGGAAGAGTTTCAGTGACTCGGGAACCTAAAGACGCACCAGCGAACTCACACAGGGGAGAGGCCGTACCACTGTGCACAGTGTGGGAAGAGTTTCAGTCAAAATGGGAATCTTAAAGAACACCAGCAAACTCACACAGGGGAGAGGCCGTACCAATGTGCACAGTGTGGGAAGAGTTTCAGTCAAAATGGGAGTCTTAAAGAACACCAGCGAACTCACACAGGGGAGAGGCCGTACCACTGTGCACAGTGTGGGAAGAGTTTCAGTCTCTCAGGTGACCTAAAGAGTCACCAGCGGACTCACACAGGGGAGAGGCCGTACCGCTGTGCACAGTGTGGGAAGAGTTTCAGTCACTCAGGTAACCTAAAGAGACACCAGCGGACTCACACAGGGGAGAGGCCGTACCACTGTGCACAGTGTGGGAAGAGTTTCAGTCGCTCAAGTGACCTAAAGAGACACCAGCGAACTCACACAGGGTAGAGACTGAATCAAGCACGTTGATGAAAATAAAGCACGTTTGTCCTTGGACATGGGTTTTGTGTGTTTACGTGTGTGTACATGGTAAAGGAATCCAAAGATATATGTTGTATATCAGTTTGTATATGTTCTACTGTATTAATTTCTTTGTACATAGGGTAGATACTGAATCAAGCACGTTGATGAAAAAAGTGTTCTGGCTGTTAATGATGTGGTTATTTGTTCTTGTTTGTTTATCTGTTCTGTGTTTTGTAAATGATCTTACTTTTAGAATGTGTTTCTATAACTGCAATCTTTACTCTACATTTTACTCTGTATGTCTTCTGTTTGTTCCCATTTTAATCTGTATATGTTGTTGTTGTAATCATATGGCTTCCCTGAATTAATAAAGGTTAAATAAAATACATTTTAAAATAAAGTATGTTTGTCGTTGGACATGGGTTGTGTGTGTTTGCGTGTGTATACGTGTTAAATGCATCCAAAGATGTATGTTGTATATCAGTTTGTATATGTTCTACTATCTTAATTTCTCTGTTTTAATGTTGGGTTTTTAATTTTTTAATTTTAATTTGACTCCTCCTTGAGCCGCCACCTTACCGTGGTGGAGGAGTTTGCGTGTCCCAATGATCCCAGGAGCTAAGTTGTCGGGGGCTTCATGCCCCTGGTAGGGTCACCCAAGGCAAACAGGTCCTGGGTGAGGGACCAGACAAGCGTGGCTCACAAGACCCCCATGATGACAAACAAAATTGGAAATACGTTTCCCTTGCCCGGACGCTGGTCACCGGGCGGCGGCCGAGGCAGGGGCCTTGGCGGTCCGATCCTCGGCTGCAGAAGCTAGCTCTAGGGACGTGGAATGTCACCTCTCTGGCGGGAAGGAGCTTGAGCTGGTGCGGGAGGTCGAGAGGTTCCGGCTAGATATAGTCGGCCTCGCCTCGACGCACGGCATGGGCTCCGAACCAGTCTCCTTGAGAGGGGTTGGACTCTCTTTCACTCTGGAGTTGCCCCTGGTGGAGGCGCCGAGCAGGGTGGGAATACTTATTGCCCCCGGCTCGGTGCCTGTACGTTGCGGTTCACCCCGGTAGACGAGAGGGTAGCCTCCCTCCGCCTTCGGGTGGGGGGACGGGGTCCTGACTGTTGTTTGTGCTTATGCTCCAAACAGCAGCTCAGAATACCCACCCTTTTTGGAGTCCTTGGAGGGTGTTTTGAGAACACTCCTTCCGGGGACTCCCTCGTTTGCTGGGAGACTTCAATGCTCACGTGGGCAACGATAGTGAGACCTGGAGGGGCGTGATTGGGAGGAACGGCCCCCCCGATCTGAACCAGAATGGTGCTTTGTTGTTGGACTTCTGTGCTTGTCACAGATTGTCCATAACGAACACCATGTTCAAGCATAAGCGTGTCCATATATGCACCTGGCACCAGGACACCCTGGGCCGCAGTTCAATGATCGACTTTGTGGTCGTGTCGTCGGACTTGCGGCCGCATGTCTTGGACACTTGGGTGAAGAGAGGGGCGGAGCTGTCAACTGATCACCACCTGGTGGTGAGTTGGCTCCGATGGTGGGGGAGGATGCCGGTCAGGCCTGTATCAGGCCCACGTGTGAGGGTCTGCTGGGAACGTCTGGCAGAGTCTCCTGTCAGAAGGAGCTTCAACTCCCACCTCCGGGAGAGCTTCAACCATGTCCCGGGAGGCGGGGGACATTGAGTCCGAGTGGGCCATGTTCCGTGCCTCTATTGTCGAGGCGGCTGACCGGAGCTGTGGCCGCAAGGTCGCGGTGCCTGTCGCGCGGTAATCCCCAACCCGCTGGTGGACACCGGCAGTGAAGGATGCCGTCAAGCTGAAGAAGGAGTCCTATCGGACCTTTTTGGCCTGTGGGACTCCGGAGGCAGCAGATAGGTATCGGCGAGCCAAAGCGGAGCGGAGCGCTTCGGCGGTCGCTGAGGCAAAAACTTCGGGCATGGGAGGAGCTCGGTGAGGCCATGGAGAACGACTTCCCGAACGGCTTCGAGGAGGTTCTGGACCACCATCCGGCGTCTCAGGATGGGGAAGCAGTGCACTGTCAACACTGTGTACAGTGGGGATGGGGCGCTGCTGACCTCGACTCGGGACGTTGTGGGTCGGTGGAGGGAATACTTCAAGACCTCCTCAATCCCACCGACACGCCTTCCAGCGAGGAAGCAGGGTCTGGGGACTCGGGGTGGGCTCTCCTATCTCTGGGGCTGAGGTCGCCACGGTGGTTAAAAAGCTCCGTGGTGGCAGGGCCTCGGGGTGGATGAGATCCGCCCGGAGTCCCTCAAGGCTCTGGATGTTGTGGGGCTGTCTTGGTTGACACGACTCTGCAGCATCGCGTGGACATCGGGGCAGTGCCTCTGGACTGGCAGACCGGGGTGGTGGTCCCCCTCTTCAAGAAAGGGGACCGGAGGGTGTGTTCCAACTACAGGGGGATCACACTCCTCAGCCTCCTGGTAAGGTCTATTCAGGGTTCTGGAGAGGAGGGTCCGTCGGATGGTTGAACCCTCGGATTCAGGAGGAGCAATGTGGTTTTCGTCTTCGTCCTGGTCGCGGAACTGTGGACCAGCTCTACACCCTCCGCGGGGTCCTGGAGGGTGCATGGGAGTTTGCCCAACCAGTCTACACATGTTTTGTGGACTTGGAGAAGGCTTTCGACCGTGTCCCTCGGGAAGTCTTGTGGGGGTGCTCCGGGAGTATGGGTACCGGACCTTGATACGGGCCATTCGGTCCCTGTATGACCGGTGCCAGAGCTTGGTCCGCATGGCTGGCAGTAAGTCGGACTTGTTCCCGGTGAGGGTTGGACTCCGCCAGGGCTGCCCTTGTCACCGGTTCTGTTCATAACTTTTATGGACAGAATATCTAGGCGCAGCCGGGCATTGAGGGGGTCCGGTTCGGTGGCCTGAGGATTGGGTCACTGCTCTTTGCAGATGATGTGGTCCTGTTGGCTTCATCGGGCCGTGACCTCCAGCTCGCTGGAGCGGTTCGCAGCCGAGTGTGAAGCGGCTGGTATGAGAATCAGCACCTCCAAATCCGAGACCATGGTTCTCAGCCGGAAAAGGTGGAGTGCACTCTCCGGGTCGGGAGGAGATCCTGCCCCAAGTGGAGGAGTTTAAATACCTCGGGGTCTTGTTCACGAGTGAGGGAAGGATGGAGCGGGAGATCGACAGGCGGATTGGTGCGGCGTCGGCAGTGATGCAGACGCTGCATCGGTCTGTCGTGGTAAAGAGGAGCTGAGCCTAAAGGCAAAGCTCGATTTACCGGTCGATCTATGTTCCTACCCTCACCTATGGTCACGAGTTGTGGGTAGTGACCGAAAGAACGAGATCGCGAATACAAGCGGCTGAAATGAGTTTCCTCTGCAGGGTGTCTGGGCTCTCCCTTAGAGATAGGGTGAGGAGCTCGGTCATCCGGGAGGGGCTCAGAGTAGAGCCGCTGCTCCTCCGCGTCGAGAGGAGCCAGATGAGGTGGCTCGGGCATCTGGTTAGGATGCCTCCTGGACGCCTCCCGGGTGAGGTGTTCCGGGCGCGTCCCACCGGGAGGAGGCCCTGGGGAAGACCCAGGACACGCTGGAGAGACTATGTCTCTCGGCTGGCCTGGGAACGCCTCGGGATTCCCCGGAAGAGCTGGACGAAGTGGCCCGGAGAGGGAAGTCTGGGTCTCCCTGCTTAGGACGCTGCCCCGCGACCCGACCCGGAGAAGCGGTAGAAAATGGATGGATGGAATTTTAAATTGAAATAAACTTCCATGATCTATTCCAGTGTATTAAATGTTGTACTTTAATAGTTTCATGTAAATAAAATTGGCTTTTGCTTTCCCCCATGATGGCTGTATTCTCCCAGGGAATAAGTGAAGACGAGGCAGTGTGTGAGTGTTAGTGATGTGCAGGCCAGTATTCTTGCACTTTATTTGTATTGCAGAATAAATCCAGTTTATTTGTATAAACAAGTATACTTTAATAAGTATATTGTCACAAAGCAGCTTTATAGAGTATGGAACCCTAAACCCATCAAAGAGCTTGCCAAGGGCAACAGTGGCAAGGACAAACTCCCTGGAGGGCACAGGAAGGGAGAAACCTTAAGAGGAAGCACTCTGGGGGAGCCAACCCTCTTCTGGCTGGCACCAAAAAGATGAAGGGAATAAACGAGTCAAGAGCACATAAAAATAAGCATCAGATGATAACTACAGTTGGTGGGAGATAACAAGCAGCACTATAACCATATTTTAAAAAAAAGATTTGGACGAGTCATTCAGTTTAAGATAATTAATAGAGTATACCGAACCCCATCAAGGCTTTACAGGGCGAAGTTAAAGGACAACCCAGATTGCTGGAGATGACCTGCAGAGGGCGCTCTGGTGCATGTGCTGTAGAGCTGCCCTAAAGCCCAACACTTATGGTTTTGGTGCATGAGAGTGTGGAGGTGGGTCATAGGGTTTGAGGTTCCTTTTTGCCCTAGGTGTTTTGTGTTGAGGGACCCTTCCTTAATCTAGGACCTCCCTTCCTCAGACTCAGACTGGGTTCACACTGCAGTGATGCTGGGCTGACGCTCTACCTACTGAGCCACACAGAACCACCCTCTACCTACTGAGCCACACAGAACCACGCTCTACCTACTGAGCCACACAGAACCACGCTCTACCTACTGAGCCACACAGAACCACACTCTACCTACTGAGCCACACAGAACCACGCTCTACCTACTGAGCCACACAGAACCACACTCTACCTACTGAGCCACACAGAACCACGCTCTACCTACTGAGCCACACAGAACCACGCTCTACCTACTGAGCCACATAGAACCACCTCCCAGCTCCCTAGGCGGAGTGGCACCTCCTGCTTAGTAAAGTAGCTGCCATGCTCTACCTACTGAGCTACACAGACCCACCCACAGAGTGGCACCGCCTGCTTAGTAAAGTAGCTGCCTCTGATAGACTCTCCTTTTGACTGCTACACAGGGTGGAAGATTATTTCCTTTAGTGGAACAAATATCTTTGTTATATTGAGGGCCTGTAGGACCACAGACGGCCGCTTTACCCCCCTCCCCCAATTTCTCACAGTACTGAACTCTCCAAGAGTGGTCATTGTGTTGTTATTTGATTCACTACGCACACTACATATTATTAATTTATGCACAGATACATATTTATTTGATTTTTTTTTATCTTTACATTTTTATTTATTATTGTTGTTTTTAATTATTATTGTTTATTGTGTTTTCTGTAATTGTTGTATTCTTCTTTGACATAACTTGGAAAATGACCTTGAAAATTCTATAAAGTACTCATTGTAAAAAAACAATTATACAGATGAATTATCATGAAAAGCAACCAGGCCTCGCCCTTCATAAGGGCTACCAGGCCTCGCCCTTCATAAGACCCCTTCTCTCCAGGCCTCGCCCTTCATAAGGGCCCTTCTCTCCAGGCCTCGCCCTTCATAAGGGCCCTTCTCCCAGGCCTCGCCCTTCATAAGGGCCCTTCTCTCCAAGGCAGAAGATTCATCCATGTCATCCAGGAGGGTTTTGTCACCAGTTTCCTCTACCCCATAGTGTAAAAACATCCATTCAGCAGCACTACAAATGCCAATAATTCAGTCATGCTGTATCTACACATTGTAAGAATGAAGAGATTCCAAAGATGCACACACAATCATCAAAATCATAATCATAGACTTGCGAAAGGGAGACATTTGGTGAAATATGAAATATGACCAATATATCAAATATGAAATTGGAACATTCTGCTACTTCATAACTGTCCCTGAAATACTTTATTTTGGCAACTGAAAAAAGTTAATCGGTGTCATGGTAATTGAGCCAGTACAGCTTCTCAGACACAAGCAGCAGCAGCTCCAGAATGAACTCACAACACATGCAATAACAAACCGCTATTCACAGCCACCTGTAAGAAAACAGACCAAGAACAATTATTGCATGTTAAAAACTACAGGTTAGGGGCCTCCGCGTGGTCCAGTGGTTACAACGTCCGACGCTGGCCACGGAGACCGGGTTCAATTCCCGTCTCGCCAAGTGTCGGCTCTGGCCGGGAGTGCCACCAGGGGGCGGCGATTGGCTGTCCGCCCCAGGAGGGGGAGCCGAGCGTGGACGTTAAGCTGCGTAGAGTGGCCCTGTAGTACCGGGTTACGGTCGACGGCCTGCGGGTGCCGTCTCGTGAGGCGTCCACCGCTTCGTCACTACCGGTCGCAGGACTACGGCAGCGAACTCACATTACTAGGGGGGGATTGACGTAAAAATAGCGGGTCTAATTGGCTACCAAATTGGGAGAAAAATGGGATAAAATCAGAAAAACAAAAAAAACTACAGGTTAGCCCAGTTACAAAACCAGTAACATGTTGACCTAAGAACAGAAATGAAATACTGTAGGAAACATTAAATGCACATTTGAATCTTGTACGTCGCTTTGGATAAAAGTGCTAAATAGCAAAACTGTAAATTGTAATGAATTGTCAGATCCACAAAGATAACAGCATTGCTGTAAATATTTGGTGTTGTGCAGTTGTTTGGTTGTTTTTGCTAGTTTTCAGTGTTGTGTAGTTTTCAGTGTTGAGTGTTGTACAGTTGTTGCCAGTGTTGCAGGTTGTTTAATTGATAATGTTGAGTGTTGCGTAATTGTATTGTTTGTGTTGAGTAGTGTGTTTTGTTGTGTAATTGTATGGAATATTGTGTTGTGTAACGGTGTTGAGCATCGTGTTGTGTATCTGTGCTGTGTTTTATTTATGTTTTTACTTAGCCTTTATTTTACCAGGAAGTCCCATTGAGATTTGAAAATCCCCAATCCCAATCCCAACCCCAACCCCAACCCCAACCCCAACCATGAGCTGGACAACGGAAGGGATGCACAGGAGGAGTGGACGAGATGACTGGGCAGACAGGATGAGGGAACCGGAGGGCAAGCTAAAGCGTGCAGGCAGGCGGGGCTGGCAGGACGGACAGAGCTGGCAGACAGACGAGGAATGGACCTGAACACGAAGGGAGACAACAGGAACAAGGGTTAACATGAATTTAACTCAAACACAAAGAATAGTAAACACAGCGTTTTTAGACAAGGATTTCTAAAGTCAGTTTCTACCGGGTAAAGAGAACAACGTTCTGACGATGAATGATTGGAAAACCAGGGTAGATATACTGCAGGGCTGATGATCTTGATGGGAGGCTGGTGTGCCAGAACGGATGACGGGATTAGCAACAGGTGAGCATGATGAGGAGCAAGGAGGAGTAGATCATTGAATAATAGAAAATAATAAAACAATTAACACAAACAATTACGCCGGGAGAAACAAGACAAAGGAAAAGACGAGACAGGAACAAAGGGAATGTGACACAAACATATATCTATGTCCGAAAAACTAATTTATTCACATCAGAAAAATCAAGAAAACCTTATAGTGCCTGATCCACAAGTCCACAAATGTGAACGCACCATAATAGTGGGTTCGTGTCTGCAGTTTACAGCTGGTGAAAAGCATTTATGAGAGAGCTATCGCTATTTTATGTATAATGTCCAAGTTTCCGTTTGATAAGTTGCTTTATTTGTGCTGCCTCGCGACTAAACTGTTACAACATGCACGCATTTTATAATTCACGGGTCCTCGTCCAAGCGTCTGACGAAGCCAAATCAATTGACAGAGAGGAATTGCTGAAGAAAAAACCCGAGGCGACACCAGTGAAAAAGAATCGCACGCACTTTGTGTTGAAGTGCAGTACAGGTGCCCAATGTGACAGTTAAAGTGACACCCAAAATCAAAGGCTGGAATTTTTTTGTTTGTTAATTGGATGGGGGATTTCAACAAATAGTTTCTTAGATTTTTACAACACAATGCAAATATTATCAACCATTGCGTGTAGAATGCTTGTATTCATTTTATTAACCTTTGCCTTATTGATTTCTGTGCACTTCACCTAACTAGGGTTACCACCAGTTCCGTAAAATACAGAATAATTCCATAATACAGAGTTGCATTCTGTTTCAAACATACATGGAAGAAATGTGTTACGCATTTTCATTCAGGCACTTTCTCAAACTCTGATACTGAAACAATGTGTAATAGAGTTCAGATAACTGCCAAAATAAAGGAAACACTTGAGTAAATGAAGGGTCCTGGCGGCTCTGTTATGGTGTGGGGTGCATTTTCCTGCCATGGTTTAAGTCCACTCAACCTCTTAGAGGGCAAGGTAAACACCAATAAATACAATGTCATTCTGAGCGATCACCTTCATCCCATGGTGAAAGCAGTCCTATCCTGTTTTCCTCCTCCCCCATGAGACCATAATTATGGGACCAGCACTGAACCACTTCCTTTGAGACGAAACTTACCTATTTGTCTTTGCCCACAGGGAAGCTTTATGTGCTTGCGGCCAGCTCGTGCCAGCTTCCCTCCACCCTTCCCCTGGGGTGGTCAGCCATTCATGCCCCTAAACAGGACTCCCGGCCAGAGGCGCGTTGGCCTAGCCGGGATCGAACCCCTGCCGCAGTGGACCCAAACCTCAATGCTTATTATGACTGGGCATCGGTTACTGGATGAAAGCAATGAAAACGAAGAACGCGCCCGCTACTCAGCGTTGTAGCCTGTCAGGCGATGCAAAGAATGAGACCAGTCCCCACACACACACTTCTACAGTCACTATCACAGTCAAACAGCCAGAACTGCAAGGTAAGCAAGCACAATGACAAACGGAATCTGAACAGGTTAGCAAGATGGACAAGAGCTACTGTAAACATTTTGTGAAAATCCTGTCAACGCGTTAATTCTGTCGTACTCATACTCAACTTTCCATCATTTAAACAGTTCCCGCTTTCGTTCAGACGGGCTTCATACACAGGAGTTGGCTATCGATAGCTAGATAACATTAGCTAGTTCAGAAGATAGACTAGAGCTAATGTAACATTACTGTAAAATCACTAGTTGCTTTATGCTGTGTATAAATTCAGTTATTATGTTCTGTATTGCCGTACTGTCACATTCATAAGCGACTTTCCACCATTTCTTCAGGAAGGGTTAGTTTGGTTGCCTGAATGCACAGTTATACTTGATGCACAGTGTAAATGTATTCCAACGGCGGAAAAGTACGTTGAAAAAGCAGTCCCCACCATGGATAAATAAAGATATGCGACAGAGTTTGAGGGAGAAGAAAAAACTGTTTAAGATATATAAAACGACAGAACCGAGAGTAATAAGGCTGAATATTGTCGTGTGCATGCTAAGGTCAAAAAAGAACTAAGGGTAGCCAAAGGGATCTATGAAAGGCAAATTGCAGAAAATGCTAAAAGTAACCCTAAGCGTTTCTTCAATACTGTAGTAGGAAAAGAAAAGTCAAAGAGGAGATTAAAGGAATTAAAAACAAAGACGGGCACTGCTTTGTAAAAATAAGGATATTGCAGATGCTCTAAATGGCTGTTTTGTAGAGAGTTTTACCAGAGAAGAGGCTGCTAATAGGGGCCGGAAGGCATATTCATTACTCAGAAAGTCTTAGCGGATACAGAGATAGGGGATATGGAAGTATTGGATAAATTACATAAATTAAAGACTATTAAGGCAGCCGGACCGGATGGCATATACCCAGGGTACTAAAGGAGTTAAGCGAGATCATTTTTAAACCACTGGCAAGTATTTTTAGACTGTCTTTAAAGACTGGTGAAGTACCAAATGACTGGAAACGGTATTGTGGTACCAATATATAAGAAAGGACCGCACTGATCCAGGAAACTATAAGGCCTATGAGTTTAACTTGCATCATATGCAAAATGTTAGAATCTATTATTAAAGATAAACTAGAAGTATTTCTAGAAAATTACAACATCCTTAGGGATAGGCAGCATGGTTTTTGCAAGGGTAGGTCATGTCTGACAAATCTGCTGACATTTTTTGAGGAAGCAACCAACTGTCTGGATGAGAGAAAGGCATATGATATTATATACTTAGATTTCCAAAAGGCATTTGATAAGGTGCCACATGACAAACTCATTATCAAAATGAGAGCAGTAGGAATTACAGGTGGCATTTTTAGAGTGGGTTCGAACTGGTTACTGGATAGAACACAAAGGGTAGTAATAGGCGGGATCTTATCCGAGGAGGGGTATAGTGGGAAGTGGAGTCCCGCAGGGATCGGTGCTGGGACCACTGCTCTTTATCATTTACATAAATTACATTGATATGGATATTGAAAGTACATTAGTTAAATTTGCAGATGATACAAAACTGGGAGGCTTAGCAAATAGTCAGGAATCTACTAAAGTAATCCAAGACGATCTGAATAGAATCCAGAAATGGGCAGAAACCTGGCAAATGAAATTTAATACAACTAAATGTAAAGTTCTACATGTGGGGAATAAAAACATAGGACAGATTATTTTATGGGAGGTAGAAAACTAGAATGTGCACGTAGAAAAAGACCTAGGAGTACTAGTTGATCAAAGCTTGTCAGGGACTGGTCAAATGCAGTAGCAGTTAAAAAAGCCAACAGGATGCTGGGATACATAGCCAAGATATAGAGTACAAATCGAAGGAGATCATACGCACCCTATACAATGCCCTTGTTAGGCCACACTTGGAATATTGTGTGCAGTTCTGGGGGACCGCATTACAAAAAAGATATAGATACGCTGGAAAGGTCCAAAGACGGGCAACCAGACTGATTCCAGGCATAAAAGACAAGTGTTATGAGAAAAGGCTAGAGATGCTTGGACTGTTCAAGCTTAGTAAAGGAGACTTAGGGAGATTTGATTGAGGCTTTTAAATTTATTAAAGGAATTAACAAAGTGAATTTCAGAAATTATTCAAGTTGAGTTCGGTTAGCAGAACGAGGGGGCATAAATGGAAACTGACAAAGGTACATTTCACACGGACACTAGAAATATTTTTTTCACACAGAGAGTGATCAATGCGTGGAATAGCTTGCCTGGACATGTAGTGGAGGTTGAGACACTAGGGGTATTCAAGGCCAGGCTCGATCCAATGTTAGACACTCTAGCCTTTGGGTAAACTAAGCATTGTGAGCAGATTAGTGGTAGGAATGGACGAGCAGTGTTGGGCTGAATGGCCTGTTCTCGTCTTCCCTATGTTATGTTATGTTATGTAACTATGACTGCCCAAAGCCATACTAACACTTGAAATATCAGCTGCCAAGAGTCAACAGTTATGTTGAGTGAATAGGATGTGTTTTTCAATGACTGATTTGAGGCTAGATAGGCTATTGTCTGAGGTTCTCTGTGGCTCAGTTGGTAGAGCACAGCGTTGGCAACGCTAGGTTGTAGGTTCAATTCCCATTGGGACCATATATAATGAAAAATGTCGCTTTGGATAAAAGCGTGTGCTAAATGGCATATATTCTATATTCTATTATAAGTGAATAACATGAAACAATATACAGTATTGTATAGACATTACATTTACATTTTAAGCATTTAGTAGACGCTCTTATCCAGAGCAATTTACCAGATGTGCAGAGGAGGCGGAGGGGTTTGGCTGGGGTGTACGGTGTGATGAGTGTCTGGAGGAAAGGGGGGAAATCAAAATAAATATAAAATAAAAGTCTTGGAAGAGCCGCTAATCCAACTGTGTGTTTTTTTTTCATCCCCTCCTAAATGTCTCAATGATACTGTCAAAGTCAATCCTTTCACTTACTTCTGTCTCGATAAAAGCGATGCCAGATTGGAGAGACGATCTCATGCATTGAAGAACGCAGGTATGTCTTAATTAGTTTAAGGGACCGTATCTGCGCTCTGCCTGCCTTTTCACTGCTTATGAGAAGAGTGGATAAATCCCATATAAAGTTGAAATATTGGGGGAAGTTCGGCATGTAATTGGTGATAAGGAAAGACAGAATTTAACCAGTTAAAAGCTACTGACAGTAGGCCTAAGTATTTTAAAGTTTTTTAAAAGGAACACAAGTTGCAGCCGTAGAAGAAGGTTGTTTTGTTTCCTCTCTTTCCGCTTTAGTAGCGCCCAATTTATTTTGTTTAATGGGGAAATATTGCTTAAATAATATATTGGAAACCAAAATGAGATATAAAACTGATTAACACACCAGGGTAGTTCATTGGGGCTATCGATCACGGATCCACATTCTGTGGCTAGTATTATTCTTTTATTATTACTCATATAGGCCTATTTGTTAAAAATACTCTTGTCATCTTATGTCATTCTCATTTCAGCAGGAATAGAGGCAGTTGGTGCTCTTGCGCATGGAAGGCTGTTATTATAAGTAACGCCAGCTGGTCTAAATGTATAAGTATCTGATTCAATGGCGCTGCTAAATGCCACAGTGTATAGCTAGCGAATGTTAAGTTATCCTATTTTTTTTATTTAAAAAAACAGCTCAGATTTTTAGCATACATCCTTATCATGCAGCTAACTAACATTTTGCACATTTATTTAACCGACAGTTAAAGGTCAAAAGTCGAAAAAAGTCGCTTTGGATAAAAGCGTCTGCTAAATGGGATAGATTAGGCCTATATATTATATTATAGCCTAAGTGAATAACATGAAACAATATACAGTATACAAATTGTATAGACATTACATTTACATTTTAAGCATTTAGCAGACATTCTTATCCAGAGCGACTTACAAGATGTGCATAAATACGTGGTAGGAACAATCATAGTTTGCGCAAGACATCAGTGCAGTAATACAGCGATAGACATTGCAGGCAGCTGTGTACCATACCTGTAACACTTTATTTATTTATTTTTTAATTTAAAATGAGGAGTAAGCAGGGATACATAGTGTTGAGCAAGTAGGTAGTGGTGATAACAATTAGCCAGATGTACAGAATTCAGTGGTAGTGGAGTCTTAAAAGGTGGGTTTTGAGTCTCTTGTGGAAGATCGCAAGTGATTCCGCAGTCCTGACCGATGGAGGGTCGTTCCACCACCGAGGGGTCAGGACAGAGTAGAAGGCGAGACCGCGAGAGCCGCCAGGCGCCCGGAGGGATGGGACAGTCAGTTTGTCATAGGAGGCGGGCGGAGTGGTTTGGCTGGGGTGTAGGGTATGATGACTGTCTGGAGGTATGGGGAACAGTACCTCTAGCCATTGAAAAACAAAAGCATCAGTGATTTGAATCTGATGCATGCTGCGATGGGGAGCCAGTGCAGAGAGGAGAGTAGAGGGGTGACGTGGGTGAATTATAGATCGAGACAATTATATAGA
>JAINUG010001775.1:0-17376 GCA_029706075.1 Aldrovandia affinis | reverse complement strand
TTTTGGTCATATTTTTGTAAAATGTTTTTAATATATGTATATTTTTCCTTTATATATATATTATTATTTTATTTTTTGTCACATTTTTTTGTACATTTTTTTAATATATATATATTTTCCTTTATATATATATTTTATATTTTTTTTTGGTCACATTTTTTGTACATTTTTTATATATAAATATTTTTCCTTTATATATATATTTTATATGTTTTTTGGGTCAAATTTTTTGTAATTGTTTTAAAAATATATATATATATTTCTTTATATATATATATTATATATATTATTATTTTTTGTCAAATTTTTCCTTTATATATATATTTTATATATTTATTTTTTTGGTCACATTTTTTAGTAAATTTTTTAATATATATATATTTTCCTTTATATATATATTTTATATCAGTGTAAAGCATCGCTAGGTATTGGCTTTGACACTCCCCTCATTAACCAGGCCGTTTTCCCGGTCCAAATCGGTCGGAAAAGTAGTTTAAAACAAGTTGGAAACATGCTAACTGGCTATCCATTCAATTCAATGGCAGCGATAGCATCGGCGTGACATTTTGTAATGTAGCGGCGAATCTAGCAGTTTAGTCAGTGTAAAGCATCACTAGGTATTGGCTTTGACACGCCCCCTCATTAACCAGGCCGTTTTCCCGGTCCAAATCGGTCGGAAAAGTAGTTTAAAACAAGTTGGAAACATGCTAACTGGCTATCCATTCAATTCAATGGCAGCGATAGCAGTGGCGTGACATTTTCTAATGTAGCGGCGAATCTAGCGGTTTAGTCAGTGTAAAGCATCACTAGGTATTGGCTTTGACACGCCCCCTCATTAACCAGGCCGTTTTCCCGGTCCAAATCGGTCGGAAAAGTCGTTTAAAACAAGTCGGAAACATGCTAACTGGCTATCCATTCAATTCAATAGCAGCGATAGCAGTGGCGTGACATTTTCTAATGTAGCGGCGAATCTAGCGGTTTAGTCAGTGTAAAGCATCGCTAGGTATTGGCTTTGACACTCCCCTCATTAACCAGGCCGTTTTCCCGGTCCAAATCGGTCGGAAAAGTAGTTTAAAACAAGTCGGAAACATGCTAACTGGCTATCCATTCAATTCAATGGCAGCGATAGCATCGGCGTGACATTTTGTAATGTAGCGGCGAATCTAGCGGTTTAGTCAGTGTAAAGCATCACTAGGTATTGGCTTTGACACGCCCCTCATTAACCAGGCCGTTTTCCCGGTCCAAATCGGTCGGAAAAGTAGTTTAAAACAAGTTGAAACATGCTAACTGGCTATCCATTCAATTCAATGGCAGCGATAGCATCGGCGTGACATTTTCTAATGTAGCGGCGAATCTAGCGGTTTAGTTTGGGTTTTTTTGGTCAAATTTTTTGTAGTTTAAAAATATATATATATATATTTTTCCTTTATATATAAATTTTATATATTTTTTTTTGGTCAAATTTTTTTGTAGTTTAAAAAAAAATATATATATTTTTCTTTATATATACATTTTATATATTTTTGTTGTCAATTTTTTTTTTTTATATATATATTCTTTCCTTTATATATATTTTTTTGTCACATTTTTCTTGTACATTTTTTTGTACATTTTTTTAATATATATATTTTCCTTTATATATATATTTTATATATTATTATTTTTGGTCAAATGTTTTAGTATTTTTTTAAAATATATATACTTTGTTTCTTTTTACATTTTTATATTTTTTTTTGTCAAATTTTTAGTACTTTTTTTTAGATATTTTTTTCCTTTATATATATATTTTATATATATTTTTGTTTTGTCAAATTTTTTAGTACATTTTTTTATATATATATATTTTTCCTTTATATATATATTTTATATATTTTTTTGGGGTCAAATTTTTTAGTAATTTTAAAAAATATATATATATATTTTCCTTTATATATACATTTTATATATTTTTTTGTTGTCAATTTTTTATTTTTAAATATATATATTCTTTCCTTTATATATATTTTTTGTCACATTTTTCTTGTACATTTTTTATATATATATATATTTTTTTTTTTGGTCAAATGTTTTAGTAATGCTTTTTAATATATATACTTTTTTGTCAAATTTTTTGTACATTTTTTTATATATATTTTTTTCCTTTATATATTTTTTATTAAAAAAATATATATATATATTTCCTTTATATATATATTTTATATATATTTTTTTTCTTGGTCAAATTTTTTGGTAATTTTTTATATATATTTTTTTCCTTTATATATATATATATTTTTTTTTTTGGTCATATTTTTTTTTTAAAATGTTTTTAATATATGTATATTTTCCTTTATATATATATTATTATTTTATTTTTTGTCACATTTTTTTGTACATTTTTTTAATATATATATATTTTTTCCTTTATATATATATTTTATATATTTTTTTGGTCACATTTTTTTGTACATTTTTTTATATATAAATATTTTTCCTTTATATATATATTTTATATATTTTTTTGGGTCAAATTTTTTTGTAATTGTTTTAAAAATATATATATATATTTCCTTTATATATATATATTATATATATTATTATTTTTGTCAAATTTTTCCTTTATATATATATTTTATATATTTATTTTTTTTTGGTCACATTTTTTTAGTAAATTTTTTTAATATATATATATTTTTCCTTTATATATATATTTTATATCAGTGTAAAGCATCGCTAGGTATTGGCTTTGACACTCCCCTCATTAACCAGGCCGTTTTCCCGGTCCAAATCGGTCGGAAAAGTAGTTTAAAACAAGTTGGAAACATGCTAACTGGCTATCCATTCAATTCAATGGCAGCGATAGCATCGGCGTGACATTTTGTAATGTAGCGGCGAATCTAGCAGTTTAGTCAGTGTAAAGCATCACTAGGTATTGGCTTTGACACGCCCCTCATTAACCAGGCCGTTTTCCCGGTCCAAATCGGTCAGAAAAGTCATTTAAAACAAGTCGAAACATGCTAACTGGCTATCCATTCAATTCAATGGCAGCGATAGCAGTGGCGTGACATTTTCTAATGTAGCGGCGAATCTAGCGGTTTAGTTTGGGTTTTTTTGGTCAAATTTTTTTGTAGTTTAAAAATATATATATATATTTTTTTCCTTTATATATAAATTTTATATATATTTTTTTTTGGTCAAATTTTTTGTAGTTTAAAAAAAAATATATATATATATTTTTCCTTTATATATACATTTTATATATTTTTTTGTTGTCAATTTTTTTTTTATATATATTTCTTTCCTTTATATATATTTTTTTGTCACATTTTCTTGTACATTTTTTACATTTTTTTAATATATATATTTTCCTTTATATATATATTTTATATATTATTATTTTTTGGTCAAATGTTTTAGTATTTTTTAAAAATATATATACTTTGTTTCTTTTTACATTTTTATATATATTTTTTTTTTTAAAATTTTTAGTACTTTTTTTAGATATTTTTTTTTCCTTTATATATATATTTTATATATATTTTTGTTTTTGTCAAATTTTTTAGTACATTTTTTTTTTATATATATATTTTTCCTTTATATATATATTTTATATATTTTTTGGGTCAAATTTTTAGTAATTTAAAAAAATATATATATATATTTTCCTTTATATATACATTTTATATATTTTTTTGTTGTCAATTTTTATTTTTTTAAATATATATATTCTTTCCTTTATATATATTTTTTTCACATTTTTCTTGTACATTTTTTGTATATATATATATATATTTTTTTTTTTGTCAAATGTTTTAGTAATTCTTTTTTAATATATATACTTTTTTTGTCAAATTTTTTTGTACATTTTTTTATATATATTTTTTCCTTTATATATATTTTTATTAAAAAAAAATATATATATTTTCCTTTATATATATATTTTATATATATTTTTTTTCTTGGTCAAATTTTTTGGTAATTTTTTTTATATATTTTTTTTCCTTTATATATATATATATTTTTTGGTCATATTTTTTTATAAAATGTTTTTAATATATGTATATTTTCCTTTATATATATATTATTACTTTTTTGTCACATTTTTTTGTACATTTTTTAATATATATATATATTTTCCTTTATATATATATTTTATATATATTTTTTTTGTCACATTTTTTTGTACATTTTTTTATATATATATATTTTCCTTTATATATATATTTTATATGTTTTTTTTGGGTCAAATTTTTTTGTAATTGTTTTAAAAATATATATATATTTCCTTTATATATATATATTATATATATTATTATTTTTGTCAAATTTTTCCTTTATATATATATTTTTATATATTTATTTTTTTTGGTCACATTTTTTTAGTAAATTTTTTTTAATATATATATATTTTTCCTTTATATATATATTTTATATCAGTGTAAAGCATCGCTAGGTATTGGCTTTGACACTCCCCCTCATTAACCAGGCCGTTTTCCCGGTCCAAATCGGTCGGAAAAGTAGTTTAAAACAAGTTGGAAACATGCTAACTGGCTATCCATTCAATTCAATGGCAGCGATAGCATCGGCGTGACATTTTGTAATGTAGCGGCGAATCTAGCAGTTTAGTCAGTGTAAAGCATCACTAGGTATTGGCTTTGACACGCCCCCTCATTAACCAGGCCGTTTTCCCGGTCCAAATCGGTCGGAAAAGTAGTTTAAAACAAGTTGGAAACATGCTAACTGGCTATCCATTCAATTCAATGGCAGCGATAGCAGTGGCGTGACATTTTCTAATGTAGCGGCGAATCTAGCGATTTAGTCAGTGTAAAGCATCACTAGGTATTGGATTTGACACGCCCCCTCATTAACCAGGCCGTTTTCCCGGTCCAAATCGGTCAGAAAAAGTCATTTAAAACAAGTCGGAAACATGCTAACTGGCTATCCATTCAATTCAATGGCAGCGATAGCAGTGGCGTGACATTTTCTAATGTAGCGGCGAATCTAGCGGTTTAGTTTGGGGTTTTTTGGTCAAATTTTTTTGTAGTTTAAAAAAATATATATATATATTTTCCTTTATATATAAATTTTATATATATTTTTTTTGGTCAAATTTTTTGTAGTTTAAAAAATATATATTTTTTTTTTTTCCTTTATATATATATTTTATATATATTTTTTTGGGTCAAATTTTTAGTAATTTTAAAAAATATATATATATATTTTCCTTTATATATACATTTTATATATTTTTTGTTGTCAATTTTTATTTTTTTTTTATATATATTCTTTCCTTTATATATTTTTTTGTCACATTTTCTTGTACATTTTTTTTATATATATATATATTTTTTTGGTCAAATGTTTTAGTAATTTTTTTTTAATATATATACTTTTTGTCAAATTTTTTTGTACATTTTTTATATATATATTTTTTACTTTATATATATTTTTATTAAAAAAATATATATATATTTCCTTTATATATATATTTTATATATATTTTTTTTCTTGGTCAAATTTTTTGGTAATTTTTTATATATTTTTTTTCCTTTATATATATATATATTTTTTTTTTAGTCATTTTTTTGTAAAATGTTTTTAATATATGTATATTTTTCCTTTATATATATATTATTATTTTATTTTTTGTCACATTTTTTTGTACATTTTTTAATATATATATATATTTTCCTTTATATATATATTTTATATATATTTTTTGGTCACATTTTTTTGTACATTTTTATATATATATATATTTTCCTTTATATATATATTTTATATGTTTTTTGGGTCAAATTTTTTGTAATTGTTTTAAAAATATATA
Organism: Aldrovandia affinis; assembly: GCA_029706075.1. Taxonomy (NCBI): domain Eukaryota; kingdom Metazoa; phylum Chordata; class Actinopteri; order Notacanthiformes; family Halosauridae; genus Aldrovandia; species Aldrovandia affinis. The sequence continues at coordinate 11,570 of JAINUG010001775.1, read as the reverse complement.
TATATATTTCCTTTATATATATATATTATATATATTATTATTTTTTGTCAAATTTTTCCTTTATATATATATTTTATATATTTATTTTTTTTTAGTCACATTTTTTAGTAAATTTTTTTAATATATATATATTTTTCCTTTATATATATATTTTATATCAGTGTAAAGCATCGCTAGGTATTGGCTTTGACACTCCCCCTCATTAACCAGGCCGTTTTCCCGGTCCAAATCGGTCGGAAAAGTAGTTTAAAACAAGTTGGAAACATGCTAACTGGCTATCCATTCAATTCAATGGCAGCGATAGCATCGGCGTGACATTTTGTAATGTAGCGGCGAATCTAGCAGTTTAGTCAGTGTAAAGCATCACTAGGTATTGGCTTTGACACGCCCCCTCATTAACCAGGCCGTTTTCCCGGTCCAAATCGGTCGGAAAAAGTAGTTTAAAACAAGTTGGAAACATGCTAACTGGCTATCCATTCAATTCAATGGCAGCGATAGCAGTGGCGTGACATTTTCTAATGTAGCGGCGAATCTAGCGGTTTAGTTTGAGGTTTTTTGGTCAAATTTTTTGTAGTTTAAAAATATATATATATATTTTTTCCTTTATATATAAATTTTATATATATTTTTTTTGGTCAATTTTTTGTAGTTTAAAAAAAAATATATATATATTTTCCTTTATATATACATTTTATATATTTTTTGTTGTCAATTTTTTTTTTTTTTTATATATATATTCTTTCCTTTATATATATTTTTTTGTCACATTTTCTTGTACATTTTTTTGTACATTTTTTTTTAATATATATATTTTTCCTTTATATATATATTTTATATATTATTATTTTTGGTCAAATGTTTTAGTATTTTTTTAAAAAAATATATATATTTGTTTTTTTTACATTTTTATATATATTTTTTTGTCAAATTTTTAGTACTTTTTTTTAGATATTTTTTTTCCTTTATATATATATTTTATATATATTTTTGTTTTTGTCAAATTTTTTAGTACATTTTTTTTTTATATATATATATTTTTCCTTTATATATATATTTTATATATTTTTTGGGGTCAAATTTTTAGTAATTTTAAAAAAATATATATATATTTTTCCTTTATATATACATTTTATATATTTTTTTGTTGTCAATTTTTATTTTTTAAATATATATATTCTTTCCTTTATATATATTTTTTTGTCACATTTTCTTGTACATTTTTATATATATATATATATTTTTTTTTTTTTTTTGGTCAAATGTTTTAGTAATTCTTTTTAATATATATACTTTTTTGTCAAATTTTTTTACACATTTTTATATATATTTTTTTCCTTTATATATATTTTTATTAAAAAAATATATATATATTTCCTTTATATATATATTTTATATATATTTTTTTTTCTTGGTCAAATTTTTTGGTAATTTTTTTTATATATTTTTTTCCTTTATATATATATATATATTTTTTTTTGGTCATATTTTTTTGTAAAATGTTTTTAATATATAAGGGAGGAAGTGTAGGTGGTAGCGGGTTCACGGCAATTACCCCAGAACCGAACCGGCCCGGAAGTCTGGCGGGGGCTGAGCGATGGAGCCCGTTACGGCTTTACCTAGAACACGGAAAAGCGCCGATTCCTGGAAGTAAAATGTAAGCGACCCGCTGGCTACAGCACATGAACCGAAGAAATGGCGGTGGTGCTCTGTTTCCTTTTTTATTTCTCTCACGTTTTTGTTTTGGGACTATTTTCATAGTATTATACTGCCACAGTCGTTAATTAATTAATGGGAAAGTAGGCGTTTTCATCACGTTCGACCATGTGCGCAACTCATTTGAAAGGCCGAATCATCCAGGTCTATCGGGCCGTTGATAGTGACATTCCCTGCACTTGTCTTGCCGCTTTTTAAATGTGAATAGCCCCAAAAAACGGCAAGACAAGTCGAAACTACAATGGCTTACTTACTGTGGATGGTTATCCGCAGGACCGTTTATTAGAAGCGCAACATCGAAATGTGAGGCACTCAGTGACTAAGGCCATTTAAGGCATCAACACTGTTCGTTTAAATAATTATATTTTTCACGATAAAGGTAGTGCATGCCATTAAACAATCATTGTTGTATCAAGCGGCTGTTTGTAGCCAGCTTTCTTGATCTTGTTAACCTCGGAACCGGTCCGTGGTGCAAAAAAAGTTGTTTTTTAACGTTTTCTTACATTTTGCGCCCCTCGAAATTTGCGCCTGGTGCGACTGCACCACTCGCACCCCGCTACGCCTCTGAGTCAATGTATGTGATATAGTACCGTGATTATAATAACGTGAGTGTAAAATCGAATATATGCATTTAGAAGTTTTACTTCGGCGTTTAGGAATGTTTGTTCAGTAACAGAACAGTGTACCTATCGGCCGTTGATAGTGACATTCCCTGCACTTGTCTTGCCGCTTTTTGGGGGGTTGTCACATTTAGCGTTGCTGAATGAAACGCGATCTGGTTCTACTGTACGCTGTTCGTATATAAACTGACTTTTATCGCTCACTATGTCTGCGCTTTGGCATCAGTGCACTCCATTCATTACTATAACAAACCCTCCATTTAATAATATCAAATCATTTATGATGTCACATCTCTTTACTTTTCCTCCCAGTGAATTGACGTTTGGCCAATTAGAAGGAATCTAATGGATAAAATAATCCTTTTGCTGACTGTCTTTACTCTGTCCGTTCCCAGCTTACAGTAGGGCTGAGAATACACCCTGTTCATTGAGATTGTGCTGCTTTCCTCAGGACTTTAAATGTTAGGTCACATTCGATATGTGTGTGGTTAAACTCAAGGTTTGCAGTCTGCCTGTGTTCCTGCGGAGCTTAGCGTGCCTCTCTGGAGGGCGCAGTGTGCATTGGGCTCTAAAAGGGGCTGCGTGCTGAAGTCCCAGGTGGACATGTTTCACTGTGATGTTTGAGAGTCTCTAGTGTTTGATCGACCCTACATTTGGGCGGCAGTGGCTCAGTGGTTAGCGACAGGGGCTGTTTCTGTGAGGTTGCTGGTTCAAACCCAGGAAGGCCAAGCGAAAAAAATGGCGGAGGCTGGAAACCAGAGGGATGCTAGCTCACTTCCTGGGCACTGCCGAAAGTGCCCTTGAGCAGGCACTGAACCCCTAAACTTCTCCAGGGGTGCAGTACTATGGCTGACCCTGCTGCGCTCGGACCTCTCTTAGGAGGGATATGCGAGGAAAGCACATTCCATTTCACTTGTGTGTAACATGGCAATTAAATTAAATGTTCACGTCCGTTAGGGCACTGCCATATTTCAGCAAGGATGCCTACAGTCACCTATATTTATGACCCACACTACAGGTGTAATGACCTGCACAACAAGTGACCTGCAGTCAAGGTGAGCCCAACCCTGCCCTGGATCGTCGAGCTCGTGTTGTTTTTTTTTTTTTTGACTGTAAAAATGGGTAATTGCATGTGAAGAGAAAGTGATGAGTCTCCAGACTGTGTCAGTGCGTGCCCTGGTGCATCATGGGAAAGCCTTTCAGCTTCAGAATAACATGTAAAGTAAAGGCAGAATGAAACAGTGAAAGTCTCAGCTGGTGTTGGGGGCCTCGGGTGGCGTAACAGTAAGCACTCACCCAGAGTGCAGGTTGCCCACTGCGGCCGGGGTTCGATAACCGGCTGCCCTCTGGCTAGTAGCCCCATTCGGGTGGCGATTGGCTGTCCGTCTCAGGGGAGGAGGGAGGAGAGCCGGCACGAGTTCACCGAGAAAGCGGAGAGGGCATCTCTGTAAGACAGGTGGGTGAGTTCCGTCTCGGGAGGAGGTGGATCAACGCCGGCCTCGAGGTGTTAGCTGATCTGTGAATGACAGGCGGGCTCATGGAGGAGGAGAATAGACAGAAACAGAGAGGTCTAATTGGCCCAGTAAATTGGGAGAAAAACCAGAAATAAATTTATATAAAAAAATTAAAAAAAAGTCCCAGTGTTGGGAAACATGGGAAGTCTGCTACAAATATTGCTAAATAAATTCTATGTTTAAAAACAGAATATGTAGATTACTGCAAACAGACAGGAAGAAAAATTGTGTTATTGACACACGGAATGGCGTTGAATGCTTAAGACCAGAACTCAGACATTGCCAGGAGACTACAGAAAGGATTACGGGCAAACTTTAATATAAAAATATGAATAATGATATATTTGAAAAATCAAAGGGAATGAAGGACAAGGGAACAAAGGAGAAAGAAGCAAATCTGCTGAGATGCCAAACGCCATGAAGCCGCCGCTCCTCATGACAGCGGACACAGAGTTGGACACATTTCCCTCTTTCTGTTTGAGCGCCATGCTGCGGGAGCGGGAGTGGATGTTTTCAGTGCAGCCGTGATGGTGCTCAGACACGCCAGACTCTGAGCTGAGAGAGGCTGGCTGCAAACCACAGGTCAGATGAGTTCTCTACACTCCCGGTCAAGCGGGAGACAGCATGCACCAGCAGAGTGCCAATATCACTGCACATTATGAGTTTCTTGTTATGAATCTTATGAAAATTCACTAGAGCCCGCCAGGACTCATTTCCCCATCCCGTGTTGTACTCTGACATTTTATATCAAAACCATTTGGCTTATTATGGCATTTCTCAGAATGTCAATTTCATTTTCCTTTGACCATCAAACCGTCGGTTTATCAATTGCAAATTATTCTTAAGGGCTAATTAAAGGAGGGAGGGGATACCTGACTCTAACACTGACAGCACACTGGGCACTGTATAAGCTAGGTAGCATATGGCATTACAGATGTGCATGTTATGAGAGATTACTCTTTAAAAACCGTATTCTTTTACAGACCAAATGTGCAGAAGTGACATTCACGGTCGGCATGCAAATAACACATCTTCTGTCACTTTGAATCATTTTAAACTTTTTGCTATTAATCCGACCGTCCGTAATTGCAAGCAGTCACACAAACAGATTCATGTGAAATTCTTTTTAAAATATGTTTTTGTGCTTTATGCACCCCGGTTGATCAGTGAACATAGTTTTGTGTTCGAGGGGAGACAGTGAGGTGGATGCCGGGTCATTTTTGCCAGTAAGACAATGCTGACACCACCTGCGGGTGACGTAACCATTTAGCTCAAGATAGGGAGCAAGACTGTGTGTGTGTGGGGGGGGCTGTGTTGGGGGTGAGACCATGGGGGGGATTGTGGGTAATGTATGGGTGGAAGGCCTGTGTACAGTATGTGAGGGAATGGCAGTGTTGTAAGACTGGTCTAAGATGACTTTTTTGGTTGATTTGACTTTATTGTTGTTGTATTTAACCTTGCAAGTGAAAACAACGATTATCAAGGGCCTCCATGTTTATATATATATATATATATACACAGTCAACTATTATTCACGCCAGATGAGCAAAAAGGCTGTATAAAATAAACAACACATTTAATGAGCTACAGTATATTGTATACAAATTATATTATTTTATACTAATACAATCGCTCAGAGAAAATATTTTGTTTAGCAAGTATTATTGTTTTCCCCCAAAAGATATGCGTCACTATTATTCACACCCCTAATAATGATTTAAAGTAAAATCTAACAATAATACATCTGCATTAATTATTTTATGAGATTGGTGAACACATTGAGGAGATCTTTGACCATTCCTCCGTTCAGAATCTTTCAGGATCCTTCAGACCCGCCGGTCTGTGTTTGTGTACTGCCCTCTTCAATTCAAAACACACATTTTCGATCCAGGTTCAATTCTGGAGACTGGAAATGGCGTTGCAAAACATTTCGGGGTATGCTTAGGATCATTGTTTTACTGAAAGATCCTTCGTCCAAGTTTTGTAGCTTTGTGCAGAGGGAACCAGGTTTTGGCCAAAATGTCTTGCTGCTTGCTGGAGTTCATGACTCCATTGAACTTAACAAAATTAGAACCAGTAGATGAAACAAACCCCCTAACATCAAAAAATCCACCACAGTATTTCTCTGTAGATATTGGTTTTTGTGTATTCTGATGCCAGACCCAGCACTGCTGCTCATCAAAAGCTCCGTTTGGTCTCATCTGACCGTAACACCCGCTTCCAATCGGAGGTTCAAACCCTTCAACTCTCAGAAGCACAATCAGCCAGCTGCCTCTTCTTCTGACGCTGTACTCCACCAGCTGAGCTGCGCCCGTGACTGTGTTAAAAAGTGCTTCACACACACAGCTGGCCAGGCTGCCTGTAGACGCCTGATCTCTCAGAGGAGTCCGCTGAGATAGACAATCCTGCCGACCCGAAACCCTCCGCTCCTGGGTGGCGATGCCACGGCAATTTACCCGCTGGCCTGTGGGCGCGCCGTGTACAACTGGCACTAGCATGGCCAGGATTCAATACCAGACTGGGCGCTCCCCACACTGGAACAGCACCAGAGTGTAGATGTCACTGCAGGCGCTTATGGGCACAGCCCTCGTTTGCCATCTGAAGTGTTCAAAATATAAACAATGCTTTCTTGCCAAAAAAACAAAAAGCGTTCAAATAAAATGTGTAAAACTAGTCCAGCCCTTCTGAGCCAAGCGGGCTTACAGTGCAGAGTCAGCAAATTACTGTCGATATCGGAATACGCCCAAGATACAGGATGCCCTGAGCGTCCTCACTGCCAAGTGTGCGTTTGGCACTCCGACTCCTCGCGGCAGCCGGGCGATTACAGATCACTGGAGCGGGAGAGGATCGCATTCCCACCGTGCTGCAAAATCCATCACAGACTTTTCACTCACAGAAACCATCCACGATTATCCAGGACAGGCTTTAGGGCTATTTTAAAGGTCACATTTGGATATGATCGAGGGAATTTTTGTTAAAAAGCAGAAACATTAAATGGCATTGGGGAAATGTTTTGCCTGCCAGCGTGGTCATTCGACCCAAACGTCTGTCCTTTTGTCCTTTTGTCTTTTAATCCTTTTTGTTTGACTGGATATTTTTTCATGCACCTTTTTATGGATTAAAAGACTTTTGAACTGAACATTGAGCCTTTGCCTCGTTTGGGATATTCCCTTTTCTGCACACAGTGTGCGGGTTCTACCTTCATTTATTTATAGTGGCTATTGCAGCTTTTGAACCCACACACCTGTGGTTACAACTATCCGGTAGGCGCGGCTTCACCTCTCTACAACGCCTGCCAGCATGTAAGAGTCCAGGCATTAGTGCCTCAAACTGCAACCAATAAGAGGCCAGGCATTATTGCCTCAAACTGCAACCAATAAGAGGCCAGGCATTATTGCCTCAAACTACAACCAATAAGAGTCCAGGCATTAGTGCCTCAAACCAATAAGAGTCCAGGCATTAGTGCCTCAAACTGCAACCAATAAGAGTCCAGGCATTAGTGCCTCAAACTGCAACCAATAAGAGTCCAGGCATTATTGCCTCAAACTGCAACCAATAAGAGGCCAGGCATTAGTGCCTCAAACTGCAACCAATAAGAGGCCAGGAAACAGCATCACACACCCAGAGCAGGAAGGCCAGGAAACACATCACACCCAGAGCAGGAAGGCCAGGCAGCATCACACACCCAGAGCAGGAAGGCCAGGCAGCATCACACACCCAGAGCAGGAAGGCCAGGCAGCATCACCATGTACTAAAGCCAGGAAGAGACGAGGCATCAGCGCCACAAACCCAACGCCGTGACCGCCATGTGTCTGCATCCTGCAGAGAGAACTCACTCTGTCAGGTCTCACAGCGCAATCCCATATTCTGTCTCAGTCGTTGTGTCATCCCCGTTTTATTTCAATCATTCGATGTGGAATCGGCTCTTTCTGGTAACGGGAGTGACTCTAGAAATGGAGGATCTTTGAGGCAATGTGAAATGTCCCAATGATTGTTCCTACCATGTATTAATGCACACGTATTAAGTCGCTCTGGATAAGAGTGTCTGCTAAATGCTTAAAATGTAAATGTAATGTAATGTGACTTTGTTTTTTTTTTGTTTTTTTCTGATTTTTCCCCCGTTTTTCTCCCAATTTAGTAGCCAATTATACCCTCTATTTTATTTTCAATTCCCCACCCTCACAAGTCCTTGCCGCCCGTCCTCCGGGAATGAGATTCGTATTCCTGGACCTATTTCCCCGCCTTCTTTGTGTGACTTTGTGGGATGACTGCAGCCAGTTAGCCACTCCTGTTACCTTGGAGGTCATTTGTGTTGTAATTAGCGGTGTTTGTTTTTCCTTTTGAAATACTCAAAGTACAAAAGCCGTTCACAGGGATATGGTTCACTAGTGAAGGAAGTGGTGGGTCTCTCTCTCTGTAAGGTCCAAGCGCGTCACTTTGTGTTGAATATTGGGGGGGGGGGTCTCATCAAAAACAAGGGGTCTTGTCTGTTCTCCCCCAGAACATTTTCAGATGATAAAGATTTAAATCCACAACATCCTAGTGATTTCTGAGCAGTAAAACTTCATCATATGGGCAAAAGTTAGATCATCGTTTTATGTCAGGCCATGATTTCATTGATCTTGAGAATGTGAGTCGGGCGCTGCTCTACTGTAAGAGTGCTAACTGTTCACAATTATGGGCTGTTTTTGTCAACAGAATTCAGGTTAGGCACACAGGGCATCAGAGCCTGCCACAATGAAGGTTGGCCAGCGCAATGGGAGATGTGTCAGTAAAAACATTACTCGATGTGCAAGTTCCGTGTGTGATCGTTCGTTTGCGTTTTTGTCAACCCAGACCAGCTCTTATCTCAAACGCAAGGCGTTATGTGCTCATTTGGTGACATTATTAATGGGCACATATGAACATAGAATCAAGCATTTATGCATTGTTCAAAGGCCAGTTAGCTAGCTAGCTAACACTTGCCATTAATTGGATGTTACAACTTTCAATTAGTTCAATAAAGTTCAAAATAATCACGATAAAGTGAGAAGCCTGATTTCATTTGTATGGAACCGTACATGTCACATGACTATAGTTGCCGTTCATTCCCAATACATTTCCATGTAAAGTTTGTCTGTTTAGAAAATTCCCAGAATTTTCACACGTCTGGGACCGAACCTGATGTACTAAAACACGACACGACTTCAGACCTTGGTCACGTCTCAAGGTCCGTTTGCAGTGTTACCGTGAATCGGAAAACACAACAAAAATGTTTAGCTGGAAGAAGAGGAGTTGTGAGCGGAGCCCTTTCGCAGTCCTCGCACGATTTCGTTTGTCTCACCCGGCTGTGTCCCGGCCACCGCTCTCCGCGAGCTCCGTCAGGAATGCGTGTGTTTAATCACGCCTCTGACAGGTATAGACTGCAGAGAGGACAGTTTGTTCTCCCAAGCTGTTCAGACTGCGAGCCTGTGTTTGGTTTGGGCGCTTGTGAATAACATTGTATGTGGAGAGAAATTAAAAGAGAGTTGTAATTACAGCAGAGTGGAACTGATTTAGAGGCTCTCTCTTTTCTCTCCTCTCTCTCTCTCTCTCTTTTCTCTCCTCTCTCTCTCTCCCCCTCTCTCTCTCCTTCTCTCTCCCCCTCTATCTCTCCTCTCTCCCCCTCTCCCTCTCTCCCCCTCTCTCTCTCTCCCTCTCCCCCCCTCTCTCTCTCTCCTTCTCTCTCTCCCCCTCTATCTCTCCCTCTCCCTCTCCCTCTCTCCCTCTCTCCCTCTCTCTCTCTCTCTCTCTCCCCCTCTCTATCTCTCTCCCCCTCTCTCTCTCTCCCTCTCCCTCTCTCCCTCTCTCCCTCTCTCCCTCTCTCTCTCTCTCTCTCTCTCTCTCTCTCTCTCTCTCTCTCCGCTGCTTGGCCTCCAGGCCCCCGAATGTGGCGTAGCTGAATGAGAGGTGAGCGGTTCGCGCGGGGAACAGGCCAGATCCGCCGCCAGCTCCCCATGGCTGCAGGACCTGAGCACCTCCTCGGGTAAACTATCCGTCAAACCCCAACGTCACTGCGCCTGCCTGCTGGGACCTCCCTCTGTGCTCACATTAACACACGTGCGTTTATGCCTTCATGAACATACATTAATATCTCTCATTTATATAGAAGTAAATTAGAAATATACGCATACTCACAAACACACACAGTCACTCACCCAAGCGCACACACCCATATTATGATTGAAATATAATTCTGATTGTGTCATATTGAGTCATATTCTGATGGGTTTGGATTATATTCCCAGGATATCTCAGTGACTAGCGGTAGCCAATAATTTACATTGAGGGCTCTAGTCTGGCACCTGGATGGTGGTGTAACAAACGCACATGGATGGTGGTGTCACAAACGCACCTGGATGGTGGTGTCACAAACGCACCTGGATGGTGGTGTCACAGACGCACCTGGATGGTGGTGTAACAAACGCACATGGATGGTGGTGTCACAAACGCACCTGGATGGTGGTGTAACAAACGCACCTGGATGGTGTAACTGCTAGTTTCGGCCGTCACAGATGGAGTATTTCTTGCCTCCGCCCAGTTTGGTAGTTTCATGAGCTGCAATAAAGGCATTTTTGCCAACAATGGTTGGGCAGTGCAATGGGGCAGTGCAATGGGGGGGGTGTCAATAAAAACATTAGCCGCTGTGCAAGTTTCATAAGTGATCATTCACTTAGTGTTTTGAGAAAAATGTTAGATTTTTTATATGGATTTTTTTACTTCAAAGGATAGATTTCACTCATGTTTTGAGTGTAAAATCAAGCTGATGAACAACAAACATTTTTTTCATAGCCTTTTCTACTCATGTTTACCAAGGGTGCCAATAATTCTGGAGGGCAGTGTAGCTCATAACCTGTGTTTATTTTTATTTATACAGCCTTCTTTGCTCATCTTTATCAAGGCTGTGAATAATTTTGGAGGAGTACAGTAACAGTTTTGAGTTATGGTAGTTAAAGTGCTAAACTCAGGACCATGGAAACATAATTGTAAACAATGGCCACTGGAGACGTTCACCTTTGGGTTTCCTGTTCAGTTTTATTGGCCCAGTATGTTCAAGTTGTGAAAACAATACAATCCCTATAGCCAAGAAAAATGTCTGGGTATTGTGTGATTTGTTTTGCACATATAAACAACAAGCCTTTTTGAAGCGAATTCACTATTAATTAAAATGACGATAGCTAGTTTTTATAAGAGCAGTTTGTTATTTATTGTGCCAGAAATGTTAGCACTGATGTATCAAGATTGTAAGTAAATAGTGTCATGCCAGCTCTCTAAGCATGATTTTGCATGTTGTGTAAAACTTTATATTATATATTATTATATTTTTTCATAAATAGACACATCCTTTATCTGCATCATAATATTGACTTGTGCTGATAAGCTTTTTTATTAATCCTTGGTGATATAATTGGTGACTCACCTGTGCTGTTTTATCTAATGAATTCTAAACTCAAAGAGTGAGACTGGTGCCTGCAGTGACACCTGGAGGATTCAGGTTGAAACATCAGTCACATGACTCTTAGGTCACATGGTCAGGATTTTTCCCCATGCATGAGAACATTATTGCATGAAGGTTAAATCTTCAATTATCTCTAGTTTCTACATTATTAAAGATATTGACACCATTAAAGTTGTCTTGTTGGGAAAAAGGTTACCTGCAATTCAGGAGATGTTTGACATCACCTGCTATAATTCCCCTCCACCT
>JAINUG010001774.1:0-17401 GCA_029706075.1 Aldrovandia affinis | reverse complement strand
CATGCTCTACCAACTGAGCCACAGAGAACCACATGATCAATGCATTTTATTCAACATATTTCTTCATAGTAAGTCATTCCAGATGTTTCTTCATCTATCTAGGCTGGAAAATCAGAACTTTAAAATTCATGATTTTCACTTCGGAGGTAAGGCTATACACTTATATTTTTTGTGATTTTCCAAGAAAGATACTTTTCATAATAATATATGCCATTTAGCAGACACTTTTATCCAAAGCTACTGACAGTAGTGAATTAATACATTTTCAGTATATGTGGCCCCAGTGCGAATTGAACCCACAACATAACCGCTGCCAACGCCATGCTCTACCAACTGAGCCACAGAGAACCACATGATCAATGTCTTGAAATGCATTTTATTCAACATATTTCTTCATAGTAAGTCATTCCAGATGTTTCTTCATCTATCTAGGCTGGAAAATCAGAACTTTAAAATTCATGATTTTCACTCCGAGGTAAGGCTATACACTTATGTTTTTTGTGATTTTCCAAGAAATGTACTTTTCATGATAAATGTCTTCAAATGCATTTTATCCAACTTATTTCTCCATAAGGTAATTGTATATGTTTCTTCATCTATCTAAGCTGGAAAATGAGACATTTAAAATTCATGATTTTTCACTCCAGGTAAGGCTATACACTTATGTTTTTTGTGATTTTCCAAGAAAGATACTTTTCATAATAATATATGCCATTTAGCAGACACTTTTATCCAAAGCTACTGACAGTAGTGAATTCATACATTTTCAGTATATGTGGCCCCAGTGGGAATTGAACCCACAACCTAACCGTTGCCAACGCCATGCTCTACCAACTGAGCCACAGAGAACCACATGATCAATGCATTTTATTCAACATATTTCTTCATAGTAAGTCATTCCAGATGTTTCTTCATCTATCTAGGCTGGAAAATCAGAACTTTAAAATTCATGATTTTCACTTCGGAGGTAAGGCTATACACTTATGTTTTTTGTGATTTTCCAAGAAATGTACTTTTCATGATAAATGTCTTCAAATGCATTTTATCCAACTTATTTCTCCATAGAGGTAATTGTATATGTTTCTTCATCTATCTAAGCTGGAAAATGAGACATTTAAAATTCATGATTTTTCACTCCGGAGGTAAGGCTATACACTTATGTTTTTTGTGATTTTCCAAGAAAGATACTTTTCATAATAATATATGCCATTTAGCAGACACTTTTATCCAAAGCTATTGACAGTAGTGAATGCATACATTTTCAGTATATGTGGCCCCAGTGGGAATTGAACCCACAACCTAACCGTTGCCAACGCCATGCTCTACCAACTGAGCCACAGAGAACCACATGATCAATGTCTTGAAATGCATTTTATTCAAAATATTTCTTCATAGTAAGTCATTCCAGATGTTTCTTTATCTATTTAAGCTGGAAAATCAGAACTTTAAAATTCATGATTTTCACTTCAGAGGTAAGGCTATACACTTATGTTTTTTGTGATTTTCCAAGAAATGTACTTTTCATGATAAATGTCTTCAAATGCATTTTATCCAACGTATTTCTCCATAGGCGGTATTTGTATATGTTTCTGCAATTATCTAAGCTGGAAAATCAGAACTTTAAAATTCATGATTTTACACTCCCGAGGTAAGGCTATACACTTATGTTTTTTGTGATTTTCCAAGAAAGATACTTTTCATAATAATATATGCCATTTAGCAGACACTTTTATCCAAAGCTACTGACAGTAGTGAATGCATACATTTTCAGTATATGTGGCCACAGTGGGAATTGAACCCACAACATAACCGTTGCCAACGCCATGCTCTACCAACTGAGCCACGGAGAACCACAATTTCAGTGTCTTGAAATGCATTTTATTCAACATATTTCTTCATAGTAAGTCATTCCAGATGTTTCTTCATCTATCTAGGCTGGAAAATCAGAACTTTAAAATTCATGATTTTCACTCCCGAGGTAAGGCTATACACTTATGTTTTTTGTGATTTTCCAAGAAAGATACTTTTCATAATAATATATGCCATTTAGCAGACACTTTTATCCAAAGCTACTGACAGTAGTGAATTAATACATTTTCAGTATATGTGGCCCCAGTGGGAATTGAACCCACAACATAACCGTTGCCAACGCCATGCTCTACCAACTGAGCCACAGAGAACCACATGATCAATGCATTTTATTCAACATATTTCTTCATAGTAAGTCATTCCAGATGTTTCTTCATCTATCTAGGCTGGAAAATCAGAACTTTAAAATTCATTTTTCACTTGGAGGTAAGGCTATACACTTATGTTTTTTGTGATTTTCCAAGAAATGTACTTTTCATGATAAATGTCTTCAAATGCATTTTATCCAACTTATTTCTCCATACGAGGTAATTGTATATGTTTCTTCATCTATCTAAGCTGGAAAATGAGACATTTAAAATTCATGATTTTTCACTCCGGAGGTAAGGCTATACACTTATGTTTTTTGTGATTTTCCAAGAAAGATACTTTTCATAATAATATATGCCATTTAGCAGACACTTTTATCCAAAGCTATTGACAGTAGTGAATGCATACATTTTCAGTATATGTGGCCCCAGTGGGAATTGAACCCACAACATAACCGCTGCCAACGCCATGCTCTACCAACTGAGCCACAGAGAACCACATGATCAATGTCTTGAAATGCATTTTATTCAAAATATTTCTTCATAGTAAGTCATTCCAGATGTTTCTTCATCTATCTAAGCTGGAAAATCAGAACTTTAAAATTCATGATTTTTCACTCCCGAGGTAAGGCTATACACTTATGTTTTTTGTGATTTTCCAAGAAAGATACTTTTCATAATAATATATGCCATTTAGCAGACACTTTTATCCAAAGCTACTGACAGTAGTGAATTAATACATTTTCAGTATATGTGGCCCCAGTGGGAATTGAACCCACAACCTAACCACTTGCCAACGCCATGCTCTACCAACTGAGCCAGAGAACCACATGATCAATGCATTTTATTCAACATATTTCTTCATCATAGTAAGTCATTCCAGATGTTTCTTCATCTATCTAGGCTGGAAAATCAGAACTTTAAAATTCATGATTTTCACTTCGGAGGTAAGGCTATACACTTATGTTTTTTGTGATTTTCCAAGAAATGTACTTTTCATGATAAATGTCTTCAAATGCATTTTATCCAACTTATTTCTCCATAGAGGGTAATTGTATATGTTTCTTCATCTATCTAAGCTGGAAAATGAGACATTTAAAATTCATGATTTTTCACTCCGGAGGTAAGGCTATACACTTATGTTTTTTGTGATTTTCCAAGAAAGATACTTTTCATAATAATATATGCCATTTAGCAGACACTTTTATCCAAAGCTACTGACAGTAGTGAATTCATACATTTTCAGTATATGTGGCCCCAGTGGGAATTGAACCCACAACATAACCTCTACCAACTGAGCCACAGAGAACCACATGATCAATGCATTTTATTCAACATATTTCTTCATAGTAAGTCATTCCAGATGTTTCTTCATCTATCTAGGCTGGAAAATCAGAACTTTAAAATTCATGATTTTCACTTCGGAGGTAAGGCTATACACTTATGTTTTTTGTGATTTTCCAAGAAATGTACTTTTCATGATAAATGTCTTCAAATGCATTTTATCCAACTTATTTCTCCATACGAGGTAATTGTATATGTTTCTTCATCTATCTAAGCTGGAAAATGAGACATTTAAAATTCATGATTTTTCACTCCGGAGGTAAGGCTATACACTTATGTTTTTTGTGATTTTCCAAGAAAGATACTTTTCATAATAATATATGCCATTTAGCAGACACTTTTATCCAAAGCTATTGACAGTAGTGAATGCATACATTTTCAGTATATGTGGCCCCAGTGGGAATTGAACCCACAACCTAACCGAAACGCCATGCTCTACCAACTGAACCACAGAGAACCACATGATCAATGTCTTGAAATGCATTTTATTCAAAATATTTCTTCATAGTAAGTCATTCCAGATGTTTCTTCATCTATTTAGGCTGGAAAATCAGAACTTTAAAATTCATGATTTTCACTTCAGAGGTAAGGCTATACACTTATGTTTTTTGTGATTTTCCAAGAAATGTACTTTTCATGATAAATGTCTTCAAATGCATTTTATCCAACGTATTTCTCCATAGGCGGTATTTGTATATGTTTCTGCAATTATCTAAGCTGGAAAATCAGAACTTTAAAATTCATGATTTTACACTCCCGAGGTAAGGCTATACACTTATGTTTTTTGTGATTTTCCAAGAAAGATACTTTTCATAATAATATATGCCATTTAGCAGACACTTTTATCCAAAGCTACTGACAGTAGTGAATGCATACATTTTCAGTATATGTGGCCACAGTGGGAATTGAACCCACAACATAACCGTTGCCAACGCCATGCTCTACCAACTGAGCGACGGAGAACCACAATTTCAGTGTCTTGAAATGCATTTTATTCAACATATTTCTTCATAGTAAGTCATTCCAGATGTTTCTTCATCTATCTAGGCTGGAAAATCAGAACTTTAAAATTCATGATTTTCACTTCGGAGGTAAGGCTATACACTTATGTTTTTTGTGATTTTCCAAGAAAGATACTTTTCATAATAATATATGCCATTTAGCAGACACTTTTATCCAAAGCTACTGACAGTAGTGAATTAATACATTTTCAGTATATGTGGCCCCAGTGGGAATTGAACCCACAACATAACCGTTGCCAACGCCATGCTCTACCAACTGAGCCACAGAGAACCACATGATCAATGCATTTTATTCAACATATTTCTTCATAGTAAGTCATTCCAGATGTTTCTTCATCTATCTAGGCTGGAAAATCAGAACTTTAAAATTCATGATTTTCACTCAGGTAAGGCTATACACTTATGTTTTTTGTGATTTTCCAAGAAAGATACTTTTCTTAATAATATATGCCATTTAGCAGACACTTTTATCCAAAGCTACTGACAGTAGTGAATGCTATACATTTTCAGTATATGTGGCCCCAGTTTGAACCCACAACATAACCGTTCCAACGAATGCTCTACCAACTGAGCCACAGAGAACCACATGATCAATGTCTTGAAATGCATTTTATTCAACATATTTCTTCATAGTAAGTAATTGTAGATGTTTCTTCATCTATCTAAGCTGGAAAATCAGAACTTTAAAATTCATGATTTTTCACTCCGGAGGTAAGGCTATACACTTATGTTTTTTGTGATTTTCCAAGAAAGATACTTTTCATAATAATATATGCCATTTAGCAGACACTTTTATCCAAAGCTACTGACAGTAGTGAATTCATACATTTTCAGTATATGTGGCCCCAGTGGGAATTGAACCCACAACATAACCGTTGCCAACGCCATGCTCTACCAACTGAGCCACAGAGAACCACATGATCAATGCATTTTATTCAACATATTTCTTCATATAGTAAGTCATTCCAGATGTTTCTTCATCTATCTAGGCTGGAAAATCAGAACTTTAAAATTCATGATTTTTCACTCCGGAGGTAAGGCTATACACTTATGTTTTTTGTGATTTTCCAAGAAATGTACTTTTCATGATAAATGTCTTCAAATGCATTTTATCCAACTTATTTCTCCATACGAGGTAATTGTATATGTTTCTTCATCTATCTAAGCTGGAAAATGAGACATTTAAAATTCATGATTTTTCACTCCGAGGTAAGGCTATACACTTATGTTTTTTGTGATTTTCAAGAAAGATACTTTTCATAATAATATATGCCATTTAGCAGACACTTTTATCCAAAGCTACTGACAGTAGTGAATTCATACATTTTCAGTATATGTGGCCCCAGTGGGAATTGAACCCACAACAACATAACCGTTGCCAACGCCATGCTCTACCAACTGAGCCACAGAGAACCACATGATCAATGCATTTTATTCAACATATTTCTTCATAGTAAGTCATTCCAGATGTTTCTTCATCTATCTAGGCTGGAAAATCAGAACTTTAAAATTCATGATTTTCACTTCGGAGGTAAGGCTATACACTTATGTTTTTTGTGATTTTCCAAGAAAGATACTTTTCATAATAATATATGCCATTTAGCAGACACTTTTATCCAAAGCTACTGACAGTAGTGAATGCATACATTTTCAGTATATGTGGCCCCAGTGGGAATTGAACCCACAACATAACCGTTGCCAACGCCATGCTCTACCAACTGAGCCACAGAGAACCACATGATCATGTCTTGAAATGCATTTTATTCAACATATTTCTTCATAGTAAGTCATTCCAGATGTTTCTTCATCTATCTAAGCTGGAAAATGAGACATTTAAAAATTCATGATTTTTCACTCCGGAGGTAAGGCTATACACTTATGTTTTTTGTGATTTTCCAAGAAAGATACTTTTCATAATAATATATGCCATTTAGCAGACACTTTTATCCAAAGCTACTGACAGTAGTGAATTCATACATTTTCAGTATATGTAGCCCCAGTGGGAATTGAACCCACAACCTAACCGTTGCCAACGCCATGCTCTACCAACTGAGCCACAGAGAACCACATGATCAATGCATTTTATTTTTTATTCAAAGTCATATTTCTTCATAGTAAGTCATTCCAGATGTTTCTTCATCTATTTTAGGCTGGAAAATCAGAACTTTAAAATTCATGATTTTCACATCTATCTAAGGTAAAATGCTTTAAAATTCATACACTTATGTTTTTTGTGATTTTCCAAGAAAGATACTTTTCATAATAATATATGCCATTTAGCAGACACTTTTATCCAAAGCTACTGACAGTAGTGAATTAATACATTTTCAGTATATGTGGCCCCAGTGGGAATTGAACCCACAACATAACCGTTGCCAACGCCATGCTCTACCAACTGAGCCACAGAGAACCACATGATCAATGTCTTGAAATGCATTTTATTCAACATATTTCTTCATAGTAAGTAATTCCAGATGTTTCTTCATCTATCTAAGCTGGAAAATCAGAACTTTAAAATTCATGATTTTTCACTCCGGAGGTAAGGCTATACACTTATGTTTTTTGTGATTTTCCAAGAAAGATACTTTTCATAATAATATATGCCATTTAGCAGACACTTTTATCCAAAGCTACTGACAGTAGTGAATTCATACATTTTCAGTATATGTGGCCCCAGTGGGAATTGAAGCCCACAACATAACCGTTGCCAACGCCATGCTCTACCAACTGAGCCACAGAGAACCACATGATCAATGCATTTTATTCAACATATTTCTTCATAGTAAGTCATTCCAGATGTTTCTTCATCTATCTAGGCTGGAAAATCAGAACTTTAAAATTCATGATTTTTCACTCCGGAGGTAAGGCTATACACTTATGTTTTTTGTGATTTTCCAAGAAATGTACTTTTCATGATAAATGTCTTCAAATGCATTTTATCCAACTTATTTCTCCATACGAGGTAATTGTATATGTTTCTTCATCTATCTAAGCTGGAAAATGAGACATTTAAAATTCATGATTTTTCACTCCGGAGGTAAGGCTATACACTTATGTTTTTTGTGATTTTCCAAGAAAGATACTTTTCATAATAATATATGCCATTTAGCAGACACTTTTATCCAAAGCTACTGACAGTAGTGAATTCATACATTTTCAGTATATGTGGCCCCAGTGGGAATTGAACCCACAACATAACCGTTGCCAACGCCATGCTCTACCAACTGAGCCACAGAGAACCACATGATCAATGTCTTGAAATGCATTTTATTCAACATATTTCTTCATAGTAAGTCATTCCAGATGTTTCTTCATCTATCTAGGCTGGCTGGAAAATCAGAACTTTAAAAATTCATGATTTTATCACTTATTTCTCCATACGAGGGAGGTATCTAGGCATTTAAAATACACTTATACACTTATGTTTTTTGTGATTTTCCAAGAAAGATACTTTTCATAATAATATATGCCATTTAGCAGACACTTTTATCCAAAGCTACTGACAGTAGTGAATTCATACATTTTCAGTATATGTGGCCCCAGTGGGAATTGAACCCACAACCTAACCGTTGCCAACGCCATGCTCTACCAACTGAGCCACAGAGAACCACATGATCAATGCATTTTATTCAACATATTTCTTCATAGTAAGTCATTCCAGATGTTTCTTCATCTATCTAGGCTGGAAAATCAGAACTTTAAAATTCATGATTTTTCACTCCGGAGGTAAGGCTATACACTTATGTTTTTTGTGATTTTCCAAGAAATGTACTTTTCATGATAAATGTCTTCAAATGCATTTTATCCAACTTATTTCTCCATACGAGGTAATTGTATATGTTTCTTCATCTATCTAAGCTGGAAAATGAGACATTTAAAAATTCATGATTTTTCACTCCGGAGGTAAGGCTATACACTTATGTTTTTTGTGATTTTCCAAGAAAGATACTTTTCATAATAATATATGCCATTTAGCAGACACTTTTATCCAAAGCTACTGACAGTAGTGAATTAATACATTTTCAGTATATGTGGCCCCAGTGGGAATTGAACCCACAACATAAACCGTTGCCAACGCCATGCTCTACCAACTGAGCCACAGAGAACCACATGATCAATGTCTTGAAATGCATTTTATTCAACATATTTCTTCATAGTAAGTCATTCCAGATGTTTCTTCATCTATCTAGGCTGGAAAATCAGAACTTTAAAATTCATGATTTTTCACTTCGGAGGTAAGGCTATACACTTATGTTTTTTGTGATTTTCCAAGAAATGTACTTTTCATGATAAATGTCTTCAAATGCATTTTATCCAACTTATTTCTCCATACGAGGTAATTGTATATGTTTCTTCATCTATCTAAGCTGGAAAATGAGACATTTAAAATTCATGATTTTTCACTCCCGAGGTAAGGCTATACACTTATGTTTTTTGTGATTTTCCAAGAAAGATACTTTTCATAATAATATATGCCATTTAACAGACACTTTTATCCAAAGCTACTGACAGTAGTGAATTCATACATTTTCAGTATATGTAGCCCCAGTGGGAATTGAACCCACAACCTAACCGTTGCCAACGCCATGCTCTACCAACTGAGCCACAGAGAACCACATGATCAATGCATTTTATTCAACATATTTCTTCATAGTAAGTCATTCCAGATGTTTCTTCATCTATCTAGGCTGGAAAATCAGAACTTTAAAATTCATGATTTTTCACTCCGGAGGTAAGGCTATACACTTATGTTTTTTGTGATTTTCCAAGAAATGTACTTTTCATGATAAATGTCTTCAAATGCATTTTATCCAACTTATTTCTCCATACGAGGCAATTGTATATGTTTCTTCATCTATCTAAGCTGGAAAATGAGACATTTAAAATTCATGATTTTTCACTCCGGAGGTAAGGCTATACACTTATGTTTTTTGTGATTTTCCAAGAAAGATACTTTTCATAATAATATATGCCATTTAGCAGACACTTTTATCCAAAGCTACTGACAGTAGTGAATTCATACATTTTCAGTATATGTGGCCCCAGTGGGAATTGAACCCACAACATAACCGTTGCCAACGCCATGCTCTACCAACTGAGCCACAGAGAACCACATGATCAATGCATTTTATTCAACATATTTCTTCATAGTAAGTCATTCCAGATGTTTCTTCATCTATCTAGGCTGGAAAATCAGAACTTTAAAATTCATGATTTTCACTTCGGAGGTAAGGCTATACACTTATGTTTTTTGTGATTTTCCAAGAAATGTACTTTTCATGATAAATGTCTTCAAATGCATTTTATCCAACTTATTTCTCCATACGAGGTAATTGTATATGTTTCTTCATCTATCTAAGCTGGAAAATGAGACATTTAAAATTCATGATTTTTCACTCCGGAGGTAAGGCTATACACTTATGTTTTTTGTGATTTTCCAAGAAAGATACTTTTCATAATAATATATGCCATTTAGCAGACACTTTTATCCAAAGCTACTGACAGTAGTGAATTAATACATTTTCAGTATATGTGGCCCCAGTGGGAATTGAACCCACAACATAACCGTTGCCAACGCCATGCTCTACCAACTGAGCCACAGAGAACCACATGATCAATGCATTTTATTTTATTCAACATATTTCTTCATAGTAAGTCATTCCAGATGTTTCTTCATCTATCTAGGCTGGAAAATCAGAACTTTAAAATTCATGATTTTCACTTCGGAGGTAAGGCTATACACTTATGTTTTTTGTGATTTTCCAAGAAATGTACTTTTCATGATAAATGTCTTCAAATGCATTTTATCCAACTTATTTCTCCATACGAGGTAATTGTATATGTTTCTTCATCTATCTAAGCTGGAAAATGAGACATTTAAAATTCATGATTTTTCACTCCGGAGGTAAGGCTATACACTTATGTTTTTTGTGATTTTCCAAGAAAGATACTTTTCATAATAATATATGCCATTTAGCAGACACTTTTATCCAAAGCTATTGACAGTAGTGAATTAATACATTTTCAGTATATGTGGCCCCAGTGGGAATTGAACCCACAACATAACCGTTGCCAACGCCATGCTCTACCAACTGAGCCACAGAGAACCACATGATCAATGTCTTGAAATGCATTTTATTCAACATATTTTCTTCATTCCAGATAAGTCATTATCTAGATGTTTCTTCATCTATCTAAGCTGGAAAATCAGAACTTTAAAATTCATGATTTTTCACTCCTCCATACGAGGTAAGGCTATACACTTATGTTTTTTGTGATTTTCCAAGAAAGATACTTTTCATAATAATATATGCCATTTAGCAGACACTTTTATCCAAAGCTACTGACAGTAGTGAATTAATACATTTTCAGTATATGTGGCCCCAGTGGGAATTGAACCCACAACATAACCGTTGCCAACGCCATGCTCTCTACCAACTGAGCCACAGAGAACCACATGATCAATGTCTTGAAATGCATTTTATTCAACATATTTCTTCATAGTAAGTCATTCCAGATGTTTCTTCATCTATCTAGGCTGGAAAATCAGAACTTTAAAATTCATGATTTTCACTCAGAGGTAAGGCTATACACTTATGTTTTTTGTGATTTTCCAAGAAATGTACTTTTCATGATAAATGTCTTCAAATGCATTTTATCCAACTTATTTCTCCATACGAGGTAATTGTATATGTTTCTTCATCTATCTAAGCTGGAAAATGAGACATTTAAAATTCATGATTTTTCACTAGGTAAGGCTATACACTTATGTTTTTTGTGATTTTCCAAGAAAGATACTTTTCATAATAATATATGCCATTTAGCAGACACTTTTATCCAAAGCTACTGACAGTAGTGAATTAATACATTTTCAGTATATGTGGCCCCAGTGGGAATTGAACCCACAACATAACCGTTGCCAACGCCATGCTCTACCAACTGAGCCACAGAGAACCACATGATCAATGTCTTTTTTATTCAACATATTTCTTCATAGTAAGTCATTCCAGATGTTTCTTCATCTATCTAGGCTGGAAAATCAGAACTTTAAAATTCATGATTTTTCACTCCGGAGGTAAGGCTATACACTTATGTTTTTTGATTTTCCAAGAAATGTACTTTTCATGATAAATGTCTTCAAATGCATTTTATCCAACTTATTTCTCCATACGAGGCAATTGTATATGTTTCTTCATCTATCTAAGCTGGAAAATGAGACATTTAAAATTCATGATTTTTCACTCCGGAGGTAAGGCTATACACTTATGTTTTTTGTGATTTTCCAAGAAAGATACTTTTCATAATAATATATGCCATTTAGCAGACACTTTTATCCAAAGCTACTGACAGTAGTGAATTCATACATTTTCAGTATATGTGGCCCCAGTGGGAATTGAACCCACAACATAACCGTTGCCAACGCCATGCTCTACCAACTGAGCCACAGAGAACCACATGATCAATGCATTTTATTCAACATATTTCTTCATAGTAAGTCATTCCAGATGTTTCTTCATCTATCTAGGCTGGAAAATCAGAACTTTAAAATTCATGATTTTCACTTTAAGGCTATACACTTATGTTTTTTGTGATTTTCCAAGAAATGTACTTTTCATGATAAATGTCTTCAAATGCATTTTATCCAACTTATTTCTCCATACGAGGTAATTGTATATGTTTCTTCATCTATCTAAGCTGGAAAATGAGACATTTAAAATTCATGATTTTTCACTCCGGAGGTAAGGCTATACACTTATGTTTTTTGTGATTTTCCAAGAAAGATACTTTTCATAATAATATATGCCATTTAGCAGACACTTTTATCCAAAGCTATTGACAGTAGTGAATGCATACATTTTCAGTATATGTGGCCCCAGGGGAATTGAACCCACAACCTAACCGTTGCCAACGCCATGCTCTACCAACTGAGCCACAGAGAACCACATGATCAATGTCTTGAAATGCATTTTATTCAAAATATTTCTTCATAGTAAGTCATTCCATATGTTTCTTCATCTATCTAAGCTGGAAAATGAGACATTTAAAATTCATGATTTTTCACTCCCGAGGTAAGGCTATACACTTATGTTTTTTGTGATTTTCCAAGAAAGATACTTTTCATAATAATATATGCCATTTAGCAGACACTTTTATCCAAAGCTACTGACAGTAGTGAATTAATACATTTTCAGTATATGTGGCCCCAGTGGAATCCAAAGCTTGAACCCACAACATAACCGGCCCCCAACGCCATGCTGCTACCAACTGAGCCACAGAGAACCACATGATCAATGTCTTGAAATGCATTTTATTCAACATATTTCTTCATAGTAAGTCATTCCAGATGTTTCTTCATCTATCTAGGCTGGAAAATCAGAACTTTAAAATTCATGATTTTCACTGGGAGGTAAGGCTATACACTTATGTTTTTTGTGATTTTCCAAGAAATGTACTTTTCATGATAAATGTCTTCAAATGCATTTTATCCAACTTATTTCTCCATACGAGGTAATTGTATATGTTTCTTCATCTATCTAAGCTGGAAAATGAGACATTTAAAATTCATGATTTTTCACTCCGGAGGTAAGGCTATACACTTATGTTTTTTGTGATTTTCCAAGAAAGATACTTTTCATAATAATATATGCCATTTAGCAGACACTTTTATCCAAAGCTACTGACAGTAGTGAATTCATACATTTTCAGTATATGTGGCCCCAGTGGGAATTGAACCCACAACATAACCGTTGCCAACGCCATGCTCTACCAACTGAGCCACAGAGAACCACATGATCAATGCATTTTATTCAACATATTTCTTCATAGTAAGTCATTCCAGATGTTTCTTCATCTATCTAGGCTGGAAAATCAGAACTTTAAAATTCATGATTTTTCACTGGAGGTAAGGCTATACACTTATGTTTTTTGTGATTTTCCAAGAAATGTACTTTTCATGATAAATGTCTTCAAATGCATTTTATCCAACTTATTTCTCCATACGAGGTAATTGTATATGTTTCTTCATCTATCTAAGCTGGAAAATGAGACATTTAAAATTCATGATTTTTCACTCCGGAGGTAAGGCTATACACTTATGTTTTTTGTGATTTTCCAAGAAAGATACTTTTCATAATAATATATGCCATTTAGCAGACACTTTTATCCAAAGCTATTGACAGTAGTGAATGCATACATTTTCAGTATATGTGGCCCCAGGGGAATTGAACCCACAACCTAACCGCTGCCAACGCCATGCTCTACCAACTGAGCCACAGAGAACCACATGATCAATGTCTTGAAATGCATTTTATTCAAAATATTTCTTCATAGTAAGTCATTCCAGATGTTTCTTCATCTATCTAAGCTGGAAAATGAGACATTTAAAATTCATGATTTTCACTCCCGAGGTAAGGCTATACACTTATGTTTTTTGTGATTTTCCAAGAAAGATACTTTTCATAATAATATATGCCATTTAGCAGACACTTTTATCCAAAGCTATTGACAGTAGTGAATTAATACATTTTCAGTATATGTGGCCCCAGTGCGAATTGAACCCACAACATAACCGTTGCCAACGCCATGCTCTACCAACTGAGCCACAGAGAACCACATGATCAATGTCTTGAAATGCATTTTATTCAACATATTTCTTCATAGTAAGTCATTCCAGATGTTTCTTCATCTATCTAGGCTGGAAAATCAGAACTTTAAAATTCATGATTTTCACTTCGAGGTAAGGCTATACACTTATGTTTTTTGTGATTTTCCAAGAAATGTACTTTTCATGATAAATGTCTTCAAATGCATTTTATCCAACTTATTTCTCCATACGAGGTAATTGTATATGTTTCTTCATCTATCTAAGCTGGAAAATGAGACATTTAAAATTCATGATTTTTCACTCCGGAGGTAAGGCTATACACTTATGTTTTTTGTGATTTTCCAAGAAAGATACTTTTCATAATAATATATGCCATTTAGCAGACACTTTTATCCAAAGCTATTGACAGTAGTGAATTAATACATTTTCAGTATATGTGGCCCCAGTGCGAATTGAACCCACAACATAACCGTTGCCAACGCCATGCTCTACCAACTGAGCCACAGAGAACCACATGATCAATGTCTTGAAATGCATTTTATTCAACATATTTCTTCATAGTAAGTAATTCCAGATGTTTCTTCATCTATCTAAGCTGGAAAATCAGAACTTTAAAATTCATGATTTTTCACTCCCGAGGTAAGGCTATACACTTATGTTTTTTGTGATTTTCCAAGAAAGATACTTTTCATAATAATATATGCCATTTAGCAGACACTTTTATCCAAAGCTACTGACAGTAGTGAATTAATACATTTTCAGTATATGTGGCCCCAGTGGGAATTGAACCCACAACCTAACCGTTGCCAACGCCATGCTCTACCAACTGAGCCACAGAGAACCACATGATCAATGCATTTTATTCAACATATTTCTTCATAGTAAGTCATTCCAGATGTTTCTTCATCTATCTAGGCTGGAAAATCAGAACTTTAAAATTCATGATTTTCACTTGGAGGTAAGGCTATACACTTATGTTTTTTGTGATTTTCCAAGAAATGTACTTTTCATGATAAATGTCTTCAAATGCATTTTATCCAACTTATTTCTCCATACGAGGTAATTGTATATGTTTCTTCATCTATCTAAGCTGGAAAATGAGACATTTAAAATTCATGATTTTTCACTCCGGAGGTAAGGCTATACACTTATGTTTTTGTGATTTTCCAAGAAAGATACTTTTCATAATAATATATGCCATTTAGCAGACACTTTTATCCAAAGCTACTGACAGTAGTGAATTCATACATTTTCAGTATATGTGGCCCCAGTGGGAATTGAACCCACAACCTAACCGTTGCCAACGCCATGCTCTACCAACTGAGCCACAGAGAACCACATGATCAATGCATTTTATTCAACATATTTCTTCATAGTAAGTCATTCCAGATGTTTCTTCATCTATCTAGGCTGGAAAATCAGAACTTTAAAATTCATGATTTTTCACTCCGGAGGTAAGGCTATACACTTATGTTTTTTGTGATTTTCCAAGAAATGTACTTTTCATGATAAATGTCTTCAAATGCATTTTATCCAACTTATTTCTCCATACGAGGCAATTGTATATGTTTCTTCATCTATCTAAGCTGGAAAATGAGACATTTAAAATTCATGATTTTTCACTCCGGAGGTAAGGCTATACACTTATGTTTTTTGTGATTTTCCAAGAAAGATACTTTTCATAATAATATATGCCATTTAGCAGACACTTTTATCCAAAGCTACTGACAGTAGTGAATTCATACATTTTCAGTATATGTGGCCCCAGTGGGAATTGAACCCACAACATAACCGTTGCCAACGCCATGCTCTACCAACTGAGCCACAGAGAACCACATGATCAATGCATTTTATTCAACATATTTCTTCATAGTAAGTCATTCCAGATGTTTCTTCATCTATCTAGGCTGGAAAATCAGAACTTTAAAATTCATGATTTTCACTTGGAGGTAAGGCTATACACTTATGTTTTTTGTGATTTTCCAAGAAATGTACTTTTCATGATAAATGTCTTCAAATGCATTTTATCCAACTTATTTCTCCATACGAGGTAATTGTATATGTTTCTTCATCTATCTAAGCTGGAAAATGAGACATTTAAAATTCATGATTTTTCACTCCGGAGGTAAGGCTATACACTTATGTTTTTTGTGATTTTCCAAGAAAGATACTTTTCATAATAATATATGCCATTTAGCAGACACTTTTATCCAAAGCTATTGACAGTAGTGAATTAATACATTTTCAGTATATGTGGCCCCAGTGGGAATTGAACCCACAACATAACCGTTGCCAACGCCATGCTCTACCAACTGAGCCACAGAGAACCACATGATCAATGTCTTGAAATGCATTTTATTCAACATATTTCTTCATAGTAAGTCATTACAGATGTTTCTTCATCTATCTAGGCTGGAAAATCAGAACTTTAAAATTCATGATTTTTCACTCCCGAGGTAAGGCTATACACTTATGTTTTTTGTGATTTTCCAAGAAAGATACTTTTCATAATAATATATGCCATTTAGCAGACACTTTTATCCAAAGCTACTGACAGTAGTGAATTCATACATTTTCAGTATATGTGGCCCCAGTGGGAATTGAACCCACAACCTAACCCATTGCCAACGCCATGCTCTACCAACTGAGCCACAGAGAACCACATGATCAATGCATTTTATTCAACATATTTCTTCATAGTAAGTCATTCCAGATGTTTCTTCATCTATCTAGGCTGGAAAATCAGAACTTTAAAATTCATGATTTTCACTTCGGAGGTAAGGCTATACACTTATATTTTTTTGTGATTTTCCAAGAAATGTACTTTTCATGATAAATGTCTTCAAATGCATTTTATCCAACTTATTTCTCCATACGAGGTAATTGTATATGTTTCTTCATCTATCTAAGCTGGAAAATGAGACATTTAAAATTCATGATTTTTCACTCCGGAGGTAAGGCTATACACTTATGTTTTTTGTGATTTTCCAAGAAAGATACTTTTCATAATAATATATGCCATTTAGCAGACACTTTTATCCAAAGCTACTGACAGTAGTGAATTCATACATTTTCAGTATATGTGGCCCCAGTGGGAATTGAACCCACAACCTAACCGTTGCCAACGCCATGCTCTACCAACTGAGCCACAGAGAACCACATGATCAATGCATTTTATTCAACATATTTCTTCATAGTAAGTCATTCCAGATGTTTCTTCATCTATCTAGGCTGGAAAATCAGAACTTTAAAAT